>PVIW01000662.1:0-258930 GCA_004026585.1 Noctilio leporinus | reverse complement strand
CTGTGGTCCCGGCCCCGGGACCTCCGACGCCCCACGAGCCCGCGTCGGGCCAGAAGGTCTGCGGTAGTGGCGACGGTGGGCTGCAGTCTGTCCCCAGTGCCCGTTCGCACGGTCCGGTCCGTGAGGCAGGCCTGGCTGGTGGGGCCCAGCTCCGTGAAGCGCCCCCTGGGGTCCTCACGGCCGATGGCCCTGATGCAGTGAGGTGTCCGCTGGTCTGCAAGGCTCTTCGGAAACATCTGGGCCCCATCCCTCCACAGTCCCATGTGTAACCCGTGAGGAGGGCCTCGGGGGGACGTGTGGAATGAGGGGCCGAGGGCAGGAGGGTGAAGGGCAGGCGGGAGGAGGGTGCTGGCACTGGAGGAAGGAGGACCGTGCGGGGGTGGGGGAGGCACAGCCCTGGCTTGACCAGGTCTGACCTGGGGACCTGGCTGAGGGTTGGGACGCCGCCTTCCTCCCATTGCTCCGGCTCACAGATGACAGAGGCGGCTCCAGGTGCCCGGGGGCAGGGCCCCTGCCCACCACCGAGGCTGGGGGTGGGGGACGCAGGTGCAGCCGACCAGCAAAGGACGGCAGCGACCTTCCTCCTGACCTGCTCACTCTTCCCCCCCATGTTTTGGGTAGTCACCTATCCATAACGGACAGTTTACCTTGTTAACCATTTTTAAGTGTCCGGTTTAGGGACATGAAGCACATTCACTTTGCTGACAACCTTCCCCGCCGTGGTTTGTGCTACAGGAGCCCCTGCGTGTCATGGCTGAGCCCCCAGCAGGGCCACCAGGCCCTGTGCCATCACCGCCTGGGAGGGATGTGGCTGCGAAGCCCAGCCTGGGGCCTGTGAATTGTATGCCTCACCCAGATATTTACACCATCCTGGCTGTGCATACATGTGTGTGTGTGTGTGTGTGTGTGTGTTACACTGGCCTCTTAACTCTCAGTGTCTGATACGCTTTCTCCTGCATTGGTACAACGTATCTACTTCCAGTGTTGATACAGTGTTGATACTTATCAACAAGTGGCTCTACCTCTATGTTGATACAACATATCTACTTCCTTATCTACCTCTATGTTGATACAACATATCTACTTCCTTCTCTGCCATAGTGCCTTATCCATCGACACAGTGTATCTACTTTCTCAGGGTTGATAGTGTGGCCACTCATAGCTCCTAATGAGCCTTTAGGCGTCTGGTGCCTTTACCTTCTATTTCGAATGTTGATGAATTTTAAGGGTCTTTTTTTCCTTCTGTAGTGGGTCAGTGGGCCCTGGTGCACCAGCGTCCACCGTCTGATTGCTGAGGGGGGCTCTCACCCAGCTCCGCCACTGTGGGGGGCAGTTAGAGGACCTGCCCCACCCACCGGACCCACCCCCCCCATGAGACAACCTGGAGCTGAGGGGGTCCACGCCCCTGAGGAAACACCGGGGGTTATGGCTTCTTTACTTAAAAGCTCCAAACCTACAAATACGAGGAAGTGATTCTTGGCTGGGCCAGACCTAACATTCTGAACACGCTGAATGTCCCTCCAGGAAGGGAAGCCTGGAACAGTGCCTGTGGGAGGTTCCTGCTGCTTCTGCTTACCCGCCTCGCTCCTCCTCTGGTCGGTTGGGGGATGGTGACGATCCCAATTGGTATCCTTTCTGATTCGTTTTAAAATCGTGCTCAAGTGCACATGACGCAAAGGCCACCATCGCCGCCATTTCCAGGTGCACCGTTCGGGGGCGTGAGGCTCCACCTCACCACCATCATCTCCAGAACCTTCCCGTCTTCCCAACTGGAGGCTCCGTCCGCATTACACACGCCTCCTCCTCTTGTCCCTGGCCCCCCCTTGTCCGCTTCCTGTCTCCGTGATGTGGTTCCTGCTGGCCCCTCGTACGAATGTTTGTCTTCCTGTGTCCGGCTGAGTGGTGGTCTGCTGTTGACGGACCACCCCGTTGGCATGTCCGTGTGCATCCGGTCATCTGTCCATCTGCCTGTGGACACCGGGCAGCTCCCACCTCTTGGGTGCTAGGAACCGTGCCATGTGCACATGTGAGGGTGCGTGTCTGGGTCTTGTATCCAGGTCTTTTTCTTTTTTTTCTTGTCAGGTGGGCTGCGTTCCGTTCTTTCAGGGGTAGACCCCGAAGTGGCATTACTGGATCTTATGGTAATTCTGTGTTTGATTTTCCTACAGAACCAAATTTCCTTTTTTTTTTTTTTTTTTCCATTATTTTTTTAGAAATAGGGGAAGGCAGAGAGGCAGAGAGGGAGAGAGACATCAACGTATGGTTGCCTTTCACCTGCCTCCAGCCACAGACCCGGCTGGAGACCTGGCTTGCAACCTGGTGATGTGCCCTGGCTGGGGAATCGAACCTGCGACCTTTGGGTTCACAGGCCGGCGCCTTATCCACTGAGCCACCAGCCAGGGCTTTGAATTTCCTTTTTTATTGCCAAGCATGCCCCCAGAGGCGGAAACCAGGGAGGAGCACGCAGGAAGCATGCAGGAAGCACGCTTGCACTGACTTCGCTTCCTTAAATCCAGGCACGGTGCCCTTGCCTCTGCTGGGAGGGGCCACCCCAGGGTTGCTGCCACGGGTGGGCCAGTCCCTGACGTCCCTCTGCATCTCCGAGCGAAAGGATGGCACCTTCACTCCCTCTGCGGGCAGCAGGTGCTCTGGACACATGCAGGGCTCGGGAGATCTGCCCTGGTGGCCGACATGGTCGTCCTCCCTGGTCTCACGGTAAATGGGGCGGTCGCTGTGCAAACAGAGTGAAGACTGAGAAGGGGCACCAGTGGATGACGAAGGGGGGAGAGTGGCACAATGCAGCCCACAGCCATGCTGCCCACAGCCTCACAGCCCAGGGCGCTGTGCACAGGGGCACCCTGGGGGCCCAGGGGCTCTGACGGCCACAATGTCCCCGGGAGACAGCAGATCGGGACAGCAGGCTGGAGGGCACTTGGTGCAGGAGGCCCAGCCTCCTCCCAGGTTGGATGCCGCCCCATTTGGAGGCAGGAGTGTGTCCCCACAGGGCAGGCAAGCCCTCCGTGAGCCCCCTTCTTCCCGGGAGCACCCCGCAGACACCAGCTCTGATAAAACCCCCTTCGCATCGCGCTAGAAACAACCTGACGGAGCTGGCTGCCCCTTTCCAGCCGGTTTTCTTCCACTGCCTGCAGCATCTCCTCCCAGTGGCCTTCCAGAATACTCTGGGTTCTAGATGCTGGGCCACAAATTGGCCAAGTGGATTTCAGAGTGTCAGGTTTCAAAGCAGCCTGGCTTCGAAACTGGCCTGGGCGTCTAAAAGGGTGGGTTGAAAAATGTTTTTGTTCTCAAATGTTCCAGAACTGCGTCCCAGAGCCCAGAGCCCTGTGCCGTGAGGGAGGAGGTGGGGCAGGAGTGGGCTGAGGAGCTGGGCGGGGGGGTCTCCCCATGGAGGGTCTGCCCAGCCTCAGGCAGGAGGAGGCAGGGGCTTCCGTCTGTGTCCAGAAATCTGCTGTCCCTGTTGGGGGGTCATTTCCCCGGCCGCCATCCCTAAGTGCTGAAGTGTCTTGTCTCCAGGCCGAAGGTCCTGCTGGCCGCCTGTCACCTGCGTCACACTCCAGGGAGCAGGCTGGCTGACACCGCCTTCCAGGGAAGGGGGACTTGTGTGGGAAAAGGCACATCGATGCAAACCTCAGGCCTTGCAGCATGGGCTGAGCCCAGAGTCTGCAACAAGGCGGGTGGTTGGTCCCATTTTCCGATGGGCAAACGGAGGCCCGAAGAGCTGCACTGGCTGCCCAGGTGCGCTGGCCCTAAAGCCCAGCTTCCCCGAGCCTTTCACAGCACCCGACTCGGGCCTCCCCAGGCGCTGTCCCTCTGCCCAGGCCCTGGGCTTTGGAGTGAGGCCCAGCCTTTGGAAGAAGCCAGTCTGGGGTAGACCTGCGGCGGCAGACCGCGGCGGGGACTCAGGCGGAGGGGTGTGGGCGACTCTGAGTGGGCGGAGGGGAGGAGAGAGGAAAAATCCAGCACTTGGGGAAACAGCCAGCCCGGCAGTGGGCTGGGCCTGAAGCCACCCCGCCCGGGGGCGCCTGCCCTGGGCGGCACCACCTGCGTGCAGAGCCCAGTCTTGGCTGAAATGGCCCATGAACTGGGGGAGCCCGCACCCCTGGGGCGGCAGCGGGGGGAGGAGGTGCATCCAGTGAGGCCTGACTCTCGCCACGCGTCCCAGGTGGGACCAGCCTGCCGCACAGGCCGTGGCGAGTGGCTGGAGCTCAGGCCGCACAGCCGTGAGGAGCAGGTTCCACAGCTTTTGCCGTTTTATAGGGGACGCGACCGAGTCACAGAGGCAGCAGCCTCCCCGGGCCTCTGCGCGGGCACTGGGCTCTGTCCTGGGAGGGGCCCCAGGGAGCTGTCCTGGCCCCCCGGCCCCTCTGATTCCAGCCGGACACTGAGCAGGCTGTGCAGCCAGGAGTGGCCCCAGTGCCTCCCCAGCTCCAGGGGTGGGGCGCCTCTCCCACTGACCAGCGGGGGACCCTGAGCCCCTGCTGCCCTGCAGAGGCATGAAGAACCAGCCCTTAAGCCTGCTCCCTTTTGGGGTGAGGGGTGGTGCCCCTCGGCCCAGGCCAGCAGGCCATTCCTACAGCGCTGGGCTCACCCTGTCCCAGCACCTGCCACCAGGGGGCAGCCTGGGTCTGCTGAACCTGCTGGGGCTCCAGGTTCCCCCTCTGTGTCTGCCCAGGTGGCCAGGCGCCGAGCCCGGGGCTTGCTGGTCAGAGCCTGCAGGCAATTCCCTAGCGGAGGTGGTGGGCCCAGGGCCTAGGCCCACCTGGGACGATCTCCAAGCCCACCCTCTGAGTGGCAGTCTCTGTTGGCCGTGGTGGCTCCCGACCAGCACAGAAGCCAGTTCCTTCCGCTGTTGTGGGCGCGGCCCAGGCGGTGGACATGGGAAGCTCAGAGCCCAGGCGCTGGGCCGGGACGGCTGCAGGGACCGCAGCCCCGAGGACCACTCCCAGGCCTCTGGGGGCCCTGGGTCCCCGTGCTCGCGGGGCGTCCCTGAGCCTCTGCCACCCTGCACCAGAAGTTGGCAGGAGGTGTCCTCCCCCAGGCCCCCCTGTCCCGGGGCCGGGCTCCGTCACTCACCAGCCATCTTGTCACCTGGTCCCAAAGGGACTCTTCTGTGCTGCGTTCAGAAAGTGTCCTCTTTACTCGGAAACGGGGGATCCGTTTACAGGCGTCTTTGCGGGGAGCCGTGGTGCTGAGATTGGGGTTCCCCGCTCGCCTGTGGGGACTCAGCCATGCCCTTTGCTTATTGAGTCACCTTTGGCGAGGTCCCCCTTCCAAACTGACCCACGGCCCACGCACCTGCCAGTCGCCACCACTCAGCGGGCTCCACGCCGGGGAGAGACAGAGGCACTTTGCTTCCGACTGGGAAAGCCGTGGGGGTTGGGACTGAGGAAACAGCTGGTCTCAACAGGCAAGAGGCACAGTTTCCTCTCAGACCCTCCCCCACACACAGGGGGCGCCCCGCACGGATGGATCCCTCAGGCTGCACCCCTTACAGCGTAACAGGTGTGACAGCTCCACCCGAGACACAGAGGCAAACGCAGGAGCCAGTCAAGTTGAGGAGACACCGGCGTGTGGTCCAAAAGAGGAAACAGGTCAAGGTTCCAGTGGGAGACCTAAGCAATGAAGAAATAGCCAACCTAACAGATGCAGGTTTTAAAACGCTGGTGATAAAGATGCTCACAGATGTGACAGGTGTGCTTAAACACACAGAGAAGGGAAGGGAAGGCTAGGCCACGTGAAACCAAGAAAAATCCACGTGAAACCAGGGGTAAAGAAAAGGAAACTGGGGTTCACATAAGTGATTTGGAACATAAGGAAGAAATAAATAGTCAACCAGTACAGAAGGAGGAAACAGAATTGAAAAAAATGAGGAGACGCTAAGGAACCTCTGGGACAACTTTAAACCTGTCAACATCTGAATCACAGGGGTGCCAGGAGGAGAAGAGGAAGAGCAAGAAACTGAAAACTTATGTGAAAAAATAAGGAAGGAAAACTTCCCAAATTTGGTGAAGGAAATAGACATACAAGTCCACACCTGTGCGTTTCTTTCTTTTTTATTTTTTAGTAATTATACTTTTAATACAATAAAGCAGCACGACAAACACAGATACAATGCAATAATACCACAGAAACATTTTTTTACAAATATTTCTTTTTTAAAAGATTTTATTTATTATTTTTAGAGAGAGGGGAAGGGAGAGAGGCAGAGAGACAGCCATGTATGGTTGCCTTTCACCTGCCTCCAGCTACGGACCTGGCTGGAGACCTGGCTTGCAACCTGGTCATGTGCCCTGGCTGGGGATCGAACCAGCGACCTTTGGGTTCGCAGGCTGGTGCCTTATCCACTGTGCCACCAGCTGGGGCACACAAATAATTTTTTAAATGATTTTGTTCAAATAAAATTAACATCTCACATAATGTACCCTCTGGAAGTGACTTAGTGAGCTTACAGGTGGTGTGGCTGTCACCACAGTCCAGGTGTCCAGCATGTCCCCACGGCCATCACCACAGCCTGGCTTTCCTCAGCCCACTCCCTGCCATGCCTGCACTTGCCCACACCAGGCTGCGACTCGACCCGTCTGAGCGCCCACACAGAGGCCCAGCGTGTGGAGACCGTTGTCCCGTCACTCAGTGCGTGACCGGTGGCCCCCATCTCTGTCACCCCAGGTGATGGACGTGGGACCGTGCCTGGTGCAGGGCTGTCGCAGAGCTGGACGCACCGCTGGTTCTCTGGGGGAGACCCGAGGGTGGGAGAATGGGAGGGGAAGTTACCTTTTCCAAGAAGCTCCACCTTCCCCATCCTCACCTGCACCTGGAGCTGCCCTTCCGCCTCCACCATCCCGGCAGGCGGGTCACTCCCGTCACTGTGGTTTGGATTCCGATGTCCCTAGAGACCAACCATGTGGAGCATCTTCCTGGGCTCAGTACCGACGCCCTGTCTTCCCCTACGCGTCCTCCCCTGTGCGTGACCCGTGTGGGCCCCATGCTCCCGGCGCTGGTCCTTCATCAGGTCCGTGCTCTGCAAAGAGGTTTTCACCTGTGAGGAATTCCCTCCTACCAGCTTTCTCCGGGGTGCCCTTTCCGGGTCGTCTCTAACCCAAGGTCACAGAGACATCGCGTGTTTCTACTTTCCAAGGCTGCACCGTTCGGCTCTCACGTGGAGTTCTGGTTTTATTGTAGGTGGCTTTGTAATCAAGACCCAGCTGTCCCCGTGCCATTGGTCGGATGCCTGTCCTTTCCCCATTGAATTGTCCTGGTACGTTCCGTCGAGGTCAACTCACCACAAACACAAGGCTGGTTCCCAGACCCCCGGGATGCCCTGTGGCTCAGCCCGCCAGCCTTGTGCCAGCAGGACACCCCTGGCACCTGAAACGGGGCCGTGTTCATTTCAGAACTGTCTTGAAGCTCCTGAGTCCTGGGCATGTCCCCATCTCGCCTTGGTCCCTGGCAGCGGGGGTGCTCCTGTCGGCTCAAGGGGAGACGTTTGGTACCCGGGAGCGTTCGCGCTTCACCCATGTGGGGAGGGCAGTTGGCACTGTGCCCGAGGCAGAGGGTCCCCTGCTGCCGGCCTTCCTCCCGAGGGGCCAGCCGCTCACCAGCCCCATTGCCCCTGGGTGTGGGAGTCACTTTCTTGGCTGCTTTGTTCTTGTCTCTGTCTGAGTGTAACTGCGGGGTGGACACGGGCAGGCACGTGCCACCCTGTCCTCGCCCCTTTGTTCCTTCAGGCCCTTCAGCCTCCGAGGTGGGTGGGCAGAGCCCAGGGCCACCTGCACCCTGCGGCCTCACTCCAAGGAGAAGTTGGTGAGCATGTGGACAAGGGCACCGGGAAGTGTCCTTCTCACTGGACAGGAGGAGTTAAGGGAGGTGACAGTTGGTAGGGGAGACTCATGCCCAGGGATGAGCTGAGAGGGGCGCTCAGGCAGTCATCAGGGGACACAGTGTGGGGCTTGGGGGTGTCCGTGTCGCACTTTCCTGTCTGCTGGGACTGGGAGGGAACTGGGGTGCCCTCTGCTCAGGGCACAGGGACGTCCTCATTTGGCAGATGCTGCTCCGCCGAGTGGGGCTCATCCGCTCTGGGCTCAGTTTCCCTACCTGCCCAAGCCAGGCCTGCTCACCGCCCAGGCGGCCGAGGGGCCAGAGCGTGGGAAAGTGCGGGGTTCCAGGTCCACCGCCAAGGCCTTTGTGCCCGTGGGACTCCTGGCACCCGCCATACTCTGGCGCCCAAACAATGCCCGCCTCTGAGCGGGACTGTGGGTGGGCCGTAACCATGGCGAGGGGCCCGCAAGGCAGTGGAGCCAACTGCCCGTCAGGGTGTGCCGGGCCCTGGACCCTGGTTCCAGCTTTGTCACTCTAGCTGGAGCTGGTCTCCGGCCAGCAGGCTCTGAATGGCTGCTGGCGGGTGGGCCGGAGCAGGACCGGGGGTCTGTGTCCAGGGTCTTCACACCACAGCCAGTTTGGGTTCTGGTCAGAGCAGGTCCTGGGGCACCGTGCCTGCTGGCAGTGATGGTACACGGCTACCCTTCCCCACCCCCACTCCGAGCAGGACCCCACGGGTTGCAGGGCCTGGTGTTCCCGGAAGGAGGCCCCTCTCCACGTTCCGGATGTTCCAGGCAGCTGGCCAGAGGACAAGAGTCCTCTCCAGGTGTCCCCCAGCCCCCTCAGCCTGGGTGCCGTGAGCCCCCTGGCTCTGCCCTGCCTGTCCAGGGCCCAGAGTGGCCAACCCCTTCCAGCCGAGGGGGTCAGGGTCCCCCGAGTTGTGCTTACAAAACCCAGGTTTGCAGTCAAGACCTCCTTTAAAAAACACGGAGACAGTCAGGTCCCCAGCTGGAGGCAGGTGAAAGGCAACCATACATGGATGTCTCTCTCCCTCTCTCCCTTCCCCTCTCTCTCTGAAAATAATAAATAAAATCTTAAAAAGAAAGAATGAATGAATGAAAGAAAAAGAGAACATGGAGGGCCCTGGCTGGTGGCTCAGTGGATTGGGCCCCAGCCTGAGAACCCAAGGGTCGCCAGTCCAATTCCTGGTCAGGGCACATGTCTGGGGAAAGGGTGTCTCCTCCCTGTCCTGGTGCCCCAACTCCAGCCATGTCTTTTCTACTTGGACCCTCCTCAGTCCCCACCTATGCACCCTGGGCTGCTCTGTCCCTGGTAGGGGAGGGGCCGGGCCCAGGGCCTGCTGGAGGGGCCATGCAGGTCCAGGAAGGGACTTCTCTCCTATCTGCTGTCCCCCCAGTGGGGACCTGGAACATGGCTGCGGTGCTGAGGACCATGAGGCTGGCTGGACCCCATCCCACCATGTGTAATGCAGCGGCTCCAGCCCCAGTGACAATGGAGGCACGACCCAGAGGGGTTCTCATCCAAGCAGGTGTCCCCAAGGGAAGAGGACCCCCACTCCAGCCTGCAGAGAAGACACGACCCTCCTGCCAGGGCCCCTGGATGAGAAGGGCCCTCCCAGCCACCCCCACCCCGGGCCTCATGCCTGGTGCCTGCCTGGCTCACCCACATCGGCCCTGGGAACACCCAGGCCACGTGAGACAGCGCCTGAGGGCTGTGGGTGCCCTGGGCCTCGGGCGGGGGGAGTAGAGGGCTGCTTGGTGCTGAAAAGACAGCTCCTCCTGGCCCGCAGATGCTGCCCACCAGGAATTACTTCAACTTTCCCGCTGGGCTGAAGTTTCTCATAACAAAAGGTTGGGGAGCCGGCGCTGAGGTGCCGATTTAAGAAGGTCTCCCCAGCCCCCGGGGCCCCTGCCACCAGGCTTTCTGAAGTCTTCCAGAGCTGGGCCTCTGCTCCCCTGGCCCTGACCTGGAGGCGGTGGGCCTCCTGACGCGGGGCTGGGGACACGGTGCAGTGGGAACCTCCCGGGTGTCACTGGCACCCCAGGGGTGCCCCCTCCCGTGCCCCTGAGACACACTTGGAGCTCAGCGCCGGCCTCCCTCACAGCCCCTGCACTCACGGTGGCCCTAAGGGGAGCCCTGGTAGCCGGTCCTCACCCTGAAGCAGATATCGGGGAGCTGAGTGGGGGTCCTGGTGGGGTGTGGGGGGAACCGGGCAGGCTGGAGATGCAGCGAGCTGCTCCGACCCCGCCCCTGCTGACTTGGTGGGGGGACCCCCCTGTGCAGCCGGGTGCTGCCTGCTCCGCACAGCCGCCCCACCTGGCAGAACTGGGAACTGAGGCTCAGGGAGGCTGCATTTGCCCAAGTTCATGTGTTCCTTGATTCCCTCGTTGCATCCTGTGCTGGTGCCACGTTTTGCCATAAGCCAGGCAGGGGGATGGGGCCATGCCTGACGCCCCCAGACTCGCTCCGACCCAGCCCCCGCCTAGGACGCGGTTAGGAGGGCACCGCGGGGCCTGGGGCTGGAACCCCGAGAGACGGCGGGAAACCGCGCCTGGAGCGCCCTCTGCGGGTCGCCCTGTTCCTCACTGCCGGAGCGGCTTGAGGAAGGGCCTGGCATGGGGGGACCCGGAAGGCCCCCCACCCTAGCGGGACGGATAACCTCCGCTCTGATGGGGCACAACCGGGCAACCGTTGGCTGACGAGCCCTCCAGCGAGGCGCCCCGGGGGTCGCCCTGTTTCAGTCTCCCCACAGAGGCCAGTATTGAAGGACAGGAGTCAGCAATTCAGCTTCACATTTTAAAATGAGATCTTCCCACTATGAACCCCCTTTCCCTGTGCGTCACAAAGCACAACGGGCTGTGTGCCTTCCTGTTAGCCGCAGACCCCACCCGGCCCTGTTGCTCAGCACCTGCGGCCCCGTTTGGCCATGTAGCCCGCAGGCACTGGAGCTCTGTCCTGCACTATCAGAGGGCCTGGCACCTCTGGCCGGCCCGTGGTGTTGAAGGCCTGTGGACTTGACCTTCCCAGGGCCACAGCCTCCTTGGCAAGGCAGCCTTGTTCCCCCAAGACAGGTCGGGCGCAGTGGGTCTGCCCCACCTGCCCCACCTGCACACCAGACAGTCTGAGAGCTGTGCTGGGAGCAGGGGCTGCCCGGGAGCTGGAGCACAACACCCTGCACCCCGCACCCCAGTGGGGAGACGGAGGCCGGAGCGGGGTGGGGCCTGAGCCGCTGACAGCAGTTTGCACCCCGAGGTAGCCCCAAGGACTCCGCTGAGGGCCTACAGTCAAGGGCCAGGGTGCGAGCATGTGTCCACACACGTGCGTGAGTGTTTTCACATGTGCACGAAATCCGTCAGCCCGGAAGAGCCTGGCTCTGTCCTTCAGTGGCTGACCAGCCCCAGACCAGCCACCGGCCCACCCCGGCAGGGTGGGGGCTGCTCTCCGGCCTTGCCCGCCCCTGGGCTCGCCCCAGGCCTGACCCCTGCACACGGCCCTGCAAACTCGGGGGGCTGTGCCTCCAGCTCAGGGCCTCCGCTGTCCCAGGCTCAGCCCCCTTCACCCCCACCGCCAACAAAAGAGGAAAGCCCGGCCTCTTCTAGCCTGGAGGCAGCGATTCCCCAGGAGGCACCTTGTCTGTAGGGAAACTGAGGCCCAGAGGGACGAGCAGGGCTGGCGCTCCGAGCAGGGACCCCCCACCCCAGGAGCAGGAGCACCCAGCCCAGGGCCTGGTCCACAATATCCGCCTGCCACCTCCGTCCCCTCCTTGACACAGGTGGCCAGACCTGCCCCGGAGGGGACAGGACCGGAAGGGAGCGGAGACAGGAAGGAAGCTTCTCGGCAGGAGGCTGGGGCCTCCATTGTCCCACCTGGAGGTGGGGGGCCATCGCACCCTGTCAGGCTCTGCTGCCCAGGTGGCTCCTGGGGGGCTCAACAGGCCCCTCCTCTCTGTGGGCTCCACCTGGCTGCTTTCTTCCCCGCCCAGCCTCAGTTTCCCCATCTATAAAACCTTAGCGGGCAAGAGGCTCTGGCCAGGTTCCTGTGCTGCCTGAAGTTCCATGCAGGTGACACCAGGACAAGTGTCACCTGTGCCTACGTTTCCTGAACCAACTTGGGCCTCACTGTTCCCCATGAGTGGAGGCGCCAGTGCCCCCCGAAGTCCAGAGCTCGCCCAAGGTCATGCACGGGCCACAGGGCTGGGACTCAGACATAGTCCAGGGCCGAGGACTCCGCCTGCCTGTCCCTGCCACTGACCTACTGCTGTGGCCTGGCCAGTTCAATTAAGAAGGAAGGATGATAGATGTCACAGATTATCGACGTCTCATAGATGATAGCTCAGGGAGCTGACAGGTACATGCATGTGATAGGTTGTGGAAAGGCGACAGACAAACTGCAGGCTGAGGCCCCCAGCTCTGCCCACGGTCCCCAGATGTGGCTCCCAGGTAGCCTCCCCTCCCTCCCACCCCTCCTGCCCCCACACCCAGGACGGGCAGGGGGAGGAGCCCATTCTGGTGGGAAGAGGAGACGCAGGAAGAGCCCTCCGCTCCACCCACAGGAGCCGGCAGGGGGAGCCCGGCCCCCAGGACCGTGAGGGTGTCGCTCAGCGGACAAGCTCTCCTACCCCCGTCATGGCAGCCGGGCTCCTGCACTCTGTTCAGACTTTATTGAAGGTGAAGCTGGACAGAGGCCCCCAGAGCCACGCACCCTCCTCCCAGCACCCCAGCGTGGCCAAATGACAGTGGGGTTAGCCCAGCAGCCCCCACCCCTGCAGGCAGCTGGACACGGCTGGGCCCCAGGGGCAGTGGGAGGACCAGGCTGACAGCCCCTCCGGCTGCTGGGGTCGCAGCATAAGGCTGCACAGCAGGGACCCCTCGGCAGGGAGGGGTGGGCGGGAGCATCAGCCCCAGCCTAGGCCCCTCCGGGCCAGCTCCACCTGGGTCAGGCGGTGGTCACTCAGCACCTGCAGCCGGGTGACGGTGGCCAGCGGCCGGTGGCGGTGGGCGAACTGCAGCACCTGGCAGCCCTGGGCGTGGACATGGAAGTGCTGAGCATCCGAGCTGACCTCCATCTGCGGGCAGGTGGGCAGGCAGCCAGTGACCGCAGCCCGTCTGGGGCCTGGCCCTGGTCTAGCTGCACGGATGGCCCAGGCTCTGCCACAGGCACCCAAGCCTGGCCCCCTGCCCCCCGCAGGCCTCCCCACCCCATCACCTCAAAGGGCTCCCCCAGCACCAGTGGGAAGACGCTGGACACCTCCTCCTGGCCCCAGTGGCCACCGTGGAAGGCGTTGCCCACCATGGTGGCGCCGGTGAAGCGGGGCTTGATGTGGAAGGCGATGTCCCCCGTCTCAGACAGGAAGTTGATCTCAAACCTGGGGGGCGTTGCAGGGTGGTGAGGGCCGCAGACAGCGAGGTGGTCACCCCACCCAAGTCCGAGGTGGGGACCCCTGGCGGAGGGTGCTGCCCCTTACCTGTCCTCTCGGGAGTCGGCGCGCCCCTGCACCAGCAGGCTCCAGCCCGGGGCCAGGCCGTCTGCACAGAAGGCTTCAAACTGCGGGCAGAGGGGCGGGAGGGGCCGGCCCAGGGTCTGACGTGAGGGCAGCTCCTCAGGGAAGTAGCCCTGGTGACTGGGGAGCCCCCACCCTGGCCCTGCATCCCCCCAACCCCTGCAAGCCAGGCCTCACCCACCTGCAATGCCATCCCTGCAGCTTCTGCTGCCGGGCAGAGCCAGCCTGGGATATAGGCCGGGGCTGGGCGGTGCGGCCCCCTCAGCCCACAGGCGCCCTGCCCCTCCCCGTCCCCCCTGCCCCCACTGCCCTGGCCTCTGCGACCTCAGCGGGTGCTTCTTTCGGGCACCAGGGAGAGGGTGGCCCAGCCCCTGCCCACTTGCTCAGAGCCGGTGTGGCTCTCAAAATTCCCTTCTGAAGCTCCTCAGACACCTGGGAGCACAGTTGCTCCCCATTCCTGTGGGAAGGATGCTCTGAGGCAGGCCCGTGACCCCTTCCTCCCCCGGGTGCTCCAGCCTGTGTCCCACCCCCTCCACCCCTCCCCAGCCTCCCCTGACACCTGGTTCCCGCTGCCTCAGCGACTGGCTCAGCGGCCTCACGGGCACCCAGCTGGGATTAGACTGGGTGCTGGGGTCAGCGCATTCCAGCGGGCAGGGGTGAAGGGGGAGGGGGCCTTTCCGCCCCTGTTCCCCTCCTGGTGGCTGAGCGTGGAGGCCACCAGGCAGGGGGCCTTATGGAATAGGTAGGGGAGACGGCAGGGTTGCCCCCAGCATTCGGGGTGGCCATGGGCCCCGTGGCCGCACGGCCCGGGGCCCCAACCCAATGAAGAGCCAGGGTGGGGCACACGGAGCTCCAGGGCTGCTGGGGGGCCTGCCGTGAGTGTGCAAGGAGTGCAAGCATGAGCCAGGTGTGTGCACACCCTTTGACGTCCGTGGAGACAGCCCTGACCACCGGCCGAATTCTGCGCAGCACTGGAGGCCTTTCGTCACGACCCTGTGGGGAAAGCGCCTCCTAGTTCCTCGCTGCGCGAAGGACAAAGGCCAGTCCACTGAGCCTCACCCTGCCCCGCCCAGCAGCAGGGCCACCCCTCGCGCTGTCCTCCCCGCCGGGCTCCGCTGGGCCGGCTCGCCGGCAGGGGGCAGCTCTGGGCAGCCGACTGCTGCGGGACCAGCTGCCGTCCAGCTCAGGGCCAGCCTGCCCTGCACCCCGGCACCCCGGCACCCGGCCCAGCCTGGCCGCCTGCGGCTTCAGACCCTGCCGCCCCCTCCACCCAAGGAGCGCAGGGGCCTACGGTGGCCCAGCAGGACGGGGAGCCCAGGGCTGCCTGTCCCGTCTCCAGTCCAGGGGCAGCCGGCACCGGGTGAGCCTGGAGTCAGCTGCTGGGGGGGCACATGGAGCCCCAGCTCTGGGTCTGGCGCCGGCAGCACCCAGGGCCCCGTGCGGGCACAGCACGCGGCCAGGGGTCTGCAGCCTTCCTCCCTGCAGGGTGACCTTGAGGTAGCGGCCTCAGGGCTTCAGTCGTCCAAGCTGCACCCGGGGCTCCCCAGGGCCACCTCTGCTCCTGTGCCTGTCCCCCTGGATGAGCAGGGTGGCTCCAGCCACCACAGCCTGGCTGGACACAGAAGCCAGGGACATTTGTCTCCTTGCTGTGAGGTCAGCAAGGGCCCTGTGGAGTCAGCCGCCCAGAGCCCCAGCTGGGCACTGGGGGACCTGTGGAGGGGATCTTGGCCCCCAGGTATGCTGGATAGATGGTCCAACAGCTGCTACCCTGGGGGGACCCTTGCTGGGCTGAGGGGGCCTGGTCACCCCCTGATTGGGGCCGACCAGTCCCTCTCCGAGCTCGGCCTCTGCCCACCCAGTGGGGCTTGCACGGCAGGAAGCCCAGGGGCTCTCGAGCTGGGAGGGGAGTCTGGCCTGCTCACGCCATCCTGGAGGTCTCAGAAAGCCCACCTGGAGCGGGGAGGCCCCACCTGCACCAGGACACCTGCGCCTGGCCTGGGCGCACGGGGCACAGCTGTGGTCCCTCCTGCTTGCCTGCAGTTTTGGAACCTGGCCCCAGTGGTGCGGGGTGGGGAGGCAGCAGTGGCTGTATTTCTCAGTAACTAGGCCACCAGGCCCAGGGGGCTGGGGACGGAGAGCAGGACACGCGGTGGTCTCCCGTGGCCGCCCCGGCCTGGCGGGCACACCTGGACGTCATGGAGTCCAGGTGGGACTGAGCCAGGCCGAGCAGGTCAGGATGCAATGGGCAGGGCCCCACCCACCCAGCCCCCTGCCGCTGGCCGGGCAGAGCTGGTGCCCTGGGAGCAAACAGACCTGCCATGTGGTGCCACCCTCCCCGCCCCCTCCTCCCGGATGTTCCCGGGGCTGTTGACTCTCACAGGCTCCGGAGGAGGTGGCAGGAGGATCTTCACCTAGAGAGTCACCTGGGCTCCACGGCCCACCCTGGGCTGGGGCCTCCGTCACCAGGTGGCAGCCACAGGGGCCCGAGCTGTGGGCAGTCCCGCTCCGTTGTGTTGCTCACCACCATCCGCTGGCGGTCCCGGTTCCCGGCTCCCACCTAAGCTTCCTCCGCGTCGCACGCCTGACCAGTGCCCGAGACCCGCAGGGAGGGGTCAAAGCCCAGAGAAGTTGAGGCAGTTGCTCGAGGTCACACCACTCGGGCGAAGCACAGCCAAGATTTGAACCCAGCAACCTGTCCCCTAACTGTGGAGCCCCTCACCAGGCTAGGATGGGGGTGACCAGGGTTCTCACGACCCCCTGAGCGGGGCACTGCACCCCCATGCGGCTGCTCCCAGGGACACATCTGCGAACAAGGAGGTGAGACCCAGAGCGGTGTGGGGCCGGCCGGAGGCCACTGGCCTTGCAGGGGCCAGTCTGGGCCGACAGGGGTGGGCAGCTGTGGCTGGCCCGGGGGCTGTCCGGCCAGGGTCAGGACAGCTGCACCAGGTCTGGGTGCCCCAGCACCCCCACCCCTCGTCTTCAAGATCCTGCTCTGTAGGAACTGGTATAAGTGACCCACGGACATGGACTCCAGGTGGGAAGGACTGGGGAGAGGATGGGAAGGTGGGGCAGGGGAGAGCAGTGGGGGAAATGGGATAAATGTAACACAACAACAATAAAACAGCACAAATAAACAAATAAAAAGAAAAAATAGCTTCTCATACTGAAAAAAAAAAGATTCTGTTTTGCGATGGTGGGAATTTTGTAACAAATTTCTCAGGATGGAAAATCAAAGTGGGCGACGTGGCTCAGTGGACGTGGCTGGGGTGGCTCGGTGGACTGAGTGCCGGCCTGTGAACCAAGGGTCTCTGGTTCGATTCCCCATCAGGGCACACGCCTGGGTTGCAGGCCAGGTCCCCAGCGGGGCCATGTGAGAGGCAACCACACATGGATGCCTCTCTCCCTCTCTTTTTGCCTCCCTTCCCCTCTCTCTAAAATAAATAAATGAAACCTTAGAAAAAAAGAAATCGATAGTCTGAAAAAATAAATAAAGTAAAATAAAACAGAAGCAAAGACAAACCACTTGCGTGTATAGCTCCAGGGTGAGGGGGTCCTCTGTGGGAGGAGGAGCCTGAGCAAGGGTCAAGTTCAAGGAGAAGTGAGTGCCCGCAAGGCGCCCAAGGGAGCACCTGGATGTGGGGGGTACAGATGAGACTCGGGGGGCTCACCCAGCTGGAAGGGCCTGTCCCAGGCCTTGGGCAGAGTCCGGCACCTTCCAGACAGCGTGAGGGAGGCTCTGTGGAAGGCGAAGACGGGGTGGTGGGCAGGAGCAAGGCTGGGGCCCCCGGGAGCTGTTCCCCCACTGGTCCCTGTGCAAGTGTGAGGCCCGTGAGGCGGGCAGGGCCAGGCTGTGAGGGGCAGGAGGGAGTGGGGACCCTTGGACCCACTGCCTCCTCCCTCCTTTCATTTCCTTGGCTTGTGCCCTCCCCACCAGTGGCTCTGGGCCCTGATTCCAGCCTGCCTGCTCACCCTGGCCCCCAGGGCCACCCCACCCTTGTCCCCAACATGCTTGCTGCCCCCACTTCCCCAGGCCGGGATGGGACATGAGATTTTTACAAAAACATTTCCTTTGCAAAATAATCCTTCGAAATATGTTTTTGGAAATGGCTCCTGGTCTGCACAGGAAGAAGTTAATTATGGCCCCTCCCCAGAGGGGCTGAGGGAGGAAGCCTGAAGGTCAGACACAGTGAGGGCGGGAGGCCAGCGCCCACCCCCACCCCGGCCTCCTTCCCCAGGCCCCTGCTGTCACCCCGCCTCCCGTGGGTGGCTGATGGAGACCAGGGTGGGCCCAGGTCACAGGTTTGACACCGAGCGGGGTGGAGCCCCCAGGGTCGGCCCCCGAAGACTGGTATGGGGGGACTGTGGGCCACAGCGTGGTGGGCTCAGCTGGGGTGGGCCCCGCACTCCCGGCGTCCTCACCGCACCGGCTGCTTGTCCCAGGGGCAGAGGGGGTGGCTGGGCTGGGACCTGGGAGGAAGGGGGTGGAGCTCCTGACCACCCTGCCAACAGGGGCCACCTGGGTTCCCTTGGGGCTTAGACCAGGCCTGTCTTCCAGAACTTCTACGTGTCCGTCCATCTTAGTAGGCTCTGATAGGTATCATGTCTTGCGGTTATTTTGGAAGTTTGGGGCATCGAACCCCCTGGCCTTTGCTCAGCCGGCCAGCCAAGGGTCCTACCCGGCGTAGCAGCAGCAGGTCCACCCCTGCAGATGCAGGGCTGAGCCCGAGCGGCCTCCTCACGCCCACCCCACCCTGCCCCTGCCCCCCTTCACCATACTGCCCCAGCTTACCTCGCCGGAGACGGTCCCGCGGGCCAGGACCAGGGTGTGGGCAGGGCGGCTCCTTCCAGAGGTTGAGGCAGAACCCACGTCCGGCCTCTTCCAGCTTCAGGAAGCCACCCGTGTCCTCTGGCTCGTGGCCCCGGGCCTGTCTCCAGAGCCAACGACCGGGCCCTCAGCCTCTGCGTCGGTCTCCACACCACCGTCCCGCTCACTTATCAAGACCCCAGGAGGCCTGGGCCCGCCGGCTGGTCCAGGACCATCCCTCCTCCTCAAGCTTCTTCACCCCCCACGTCCGCAGTGCCCCTCCGTCAGGTCAGGTGACCGTCGCAGGGGTTCAGGCGTGGACAGTTGGGGGACCACCGTTCTGCCTGCCGCGTCCTCCACGCCCCTGTGGTCTGCCAGGCCACCGTTCTTTCTCTGCCCACCGCGCGCCCGGTGGTATTTATCCATCCACCTCTTCCCATTCTCCCCTCTACCCTTTTGGGCCCCCCAAAAACCCGTCCGTTGTTCTGATCTTCCAGCCACCGTCCCTCTCCCTGCCCATCAGTCCCAGCCCCCATCTGCCTGTCCACCTGTCTGTCCACCCACTCGCATGCGCCCCAGCTGCCTGTCCAAAGGGGGCAGGTGTGGGGGCAGGACTGCGGCTCAGCCTGTGCGGCCGCGCAGCCCCTCTCGTGACCTCCCTTTCCCCCCAGCTCCTTCCGAGACCCCAGTTGTCACCCTCCCCCCAGGAACGGCTCCCTCTGTGACACCCACCGTCCCGCAACGGGGGTCTCTGAGGACAGAGGCCACGGCAGACCCTCCAGTCTCTGGCCCAGGCTCCCGAGGGTCACAATGGTGATTGCTGAGTGGCATCTGACCATTGTCATCAGCAAGGCACCCAGCCCCAGGGCCGCCGCGGGGACCCACTGCCCAAGTGGGTGGTCAGAGCAGCCTTGGGGGGCCCACCAACCCCCCATCCCCTGCAAGCCTGCTGCCCCTCCCAGCTCAGTGCAGCGGCTGCCCCAGGCCTGGGAGAGGCTGTGGGAACAGCCCCTTTTAGACCCCTCGCCGGCTCCAGGGCGCCTTGATGGGGGAGTGTGGGCCACCCCGGGGCTTGGGGACAGGACCCTGGATGGAGCCCAGGATGATGTGATGGGGAAAAAATGCCCCAGGAGGAGGCTTGTGCTGTGACTGCCAAGGCTCCCTGCGTGTCAGTCTGTCCTGTCACCTTCGGGGACACACAGGGGCCCCCCGGCTGATGGGGAGGACCCTGTCTGTCACACAGCCTTCGCTCCAAATGCCACGGTCTCTGCCTCTCACCGTCCCTGTCCCTCACTCTTGGTTTCTGCAGCGTCCTGTCTCCCCCGTCCCCTCTCCAGCCCCTTTCCTTCACAGGGCTGCGGTCTGACAGCAGCCCCCGAGCCCCTGGCCAGGAGGGGCGTCCGAACCCCTACATACATGGGGGCCTTCCTTTCCCCCACCCAGCAGGGCCTGGCACAGCTCTGCACCCTGCCGGGGCCTCCATGTGACCCCTGGGAGTGCCAGCTCCCCGAGGGCCCAGGACCTGGAGCCCCAGGGCAGGTGCCTCCCTGCCTGCAGAGCCCTTCAGGCCCCGAGGCCGAGGTGAGGAAGGGGTGTGGCAGGCTGCCCCCCGCCCCCTGCAGCCCCTTCCTTGTTCCCTGACCCTCTGCTGCCCCTGGCACCCCTACGGCTCCTGCGAGGCTGTGGGGGTGGGGCTCGTGCACAGGGTGCAGCTACGGTTCAGAAGAGGAAAGGCCGAGGGTGGGGACGGGGAGGGCTGCAGACCCCTTTGCTGCCCCCCCTGCCCCCCACTCGCGCTTCCTGGGCACTTGCTGCCTCCTCAGCCCGCGGCCGGGTCCTGCCCTGCGCCAGCCTGGGCCCCGGTCTCCTCCTCTGGACAGTGGGTCCCAAACCTCCAAGAGCAGCCCGCGTCTGCTCTGGGGTGCGTCTGGCTCTGCCTAGAGGCCTCCCAGCCCTATGGTGTCCTCTTGGGGGGACCTTAAGGCCCAGGGATCCCCATGGCCGCCCCCTGCAGGCAGGGCAGGCCTCCCAGGCTCTGGCTGGGGTGGGGCCCGGTACCCTAGGTCTGTCCATTGTTCCCAGGACCAGCAGGGCCTGGCCACCCCACCCCCGCTGGGGGAGGAGGGGCTGGGGTGGGGCAGGGGAGGGCCAGACCTGTTAACAAGCTTCTTCCCAGACCCCACCCGCGGGGAACTCCCCAGGCCCTTCCCAGGCGGAAAATCCAATTAGTTTCGAGCAACTGCTTTGCTGAAGGCCCAGAAAGGGGGGAGAAGGGAGTCTCCTGGCCGCTGGGGTGTGCGGGGCGGGGCGGGGGGCCCAGGCCGAGTCCCGTCTCTGCTCGCATCTGTGTGATTGTGTGTCCCTGGTCCCCAGCGCCCGTGCCTGTTCCCTGCTCCAACTCTAGGCACCCTGGGGTGCCCTCTGCCGCCACCGCAAGCCCCCCTCCTGCGTCGGCTCCAAGCTGGGGGTCTCCTGGATGGAGCCTGGTTGGGGGCACAGGAAGGTTAGAGCCCCTACAAGCTGCCTCCTGCGCCCCACCCTGACGGGGCGCGCTGTGGCCTCCGCTTCCAGGAGAGGGACCCCAATTCCCCACTGGCCTCCGGGTGGATCCAACACTTGAGCTTTCTGGCCATGTGGTCCTTGTCCCCCATGCCTGGCAAACCCTTCCTTCAAGAACTTGTCCTAGAACTTGTCCTAGACGGGGCCGGCTCTCTGTCGACACTCCTGCCATCCTGGGCTCCACGGGCAGCTGCCAACGGTCTCCCACAGCAACCCCGGCTGGGAGGCCGTCCCCGTGCCCAGAGCGGCCCAGCACACAGCAGCCTGGTGGACGCACACCAGCCCCACACAGGAGCTCAGAGGTCCCGGTGAGGCCCCGGTGAGGCCCGCGGCCGACTCCTCGCTGGCTGGCAGCTGCCGTGCACCCTGCTGTGGCCTGGCCCCCAGGACCCCTCCTCCAGGATCCGGGACCTCATGCCCCAGCATCTACACTTTGCCCCGGGACAGGCTCTCCCTTGTGTCCAGCCCAGTCTCCACCGCCCGCCCAGCATCCCACCACCCCCTGTGACTGCGCTCGGGCCTGGGCAGGCTGTCCGCCTCCTCACGGAAGACCTCCACGAGGGCGGGTGGGCACAGGGTGTCCATCCGACCCTGCTCCTCCACCTCGCGCCCCTGCCCCCACTGCCCAGCAGCCTTCCTCTCTCTTCCTCAGTTCCAGGATGTCCCTGAGCCCCACGTGGGGTGGAGGGCCAACCCCTAAGCCTCACTGTCGGGGGACCAAGCAGGATAGGACTGGGCCCACAGGCCAACGGGAAGACTGGCTGTGAGGAGGGAGCCCGGCTGCCTCACTGAGCATGTCTTTACCCTGGGCCCCCAACAGGGACCAGGGAGCGGCCACTATCAGACCCCTTGCAGCAGGCAGGTACCGGGGGAGGGGGTCCCCAGGCTGCTGGGAAGGAAGGAGGTTTGGGAAGGCAGATGTGGGGAGGGGCCACGTGCAGAGGAATGTGGGCTGGCCCTTCTGCTTTCCCGAGGAAGGACAGGGACAGATGGCAGCTGGGGGCTGGGGATGAGGGCAAGGCCTGCCATCTCAGCCCCCTGCCCCAGGAGCTCGGGAGGCACAGAGTCTCCAGTTCCCGCGCCCACCCCCCACCAGCTGTGTGCAGCTGGGACTCACCCTGCGAAACCCAACACCAGCAGTGGGGGTGGGGGTGGGCCTGGCCGCTGCCCAGGGTGTGCATGGGTTCCCCCTTTGTGACCTACTACACTGGGGCACGCGGGCCGTCATGCTGGAGAGCTGGAGGGCCTGGTGTGGAGGCCTGGGTACCCACAGGGGGTGGGGCAAGGTGTTTTTATGGGTCCCTCATTGGCCTGAGCCTCAGTTTCCCTGGATTACAGCCCCACTGGTCAAGCTCCAGCAGCCCCTCTCCCCTCAGGAGCCTCCCCTGCGGCCAGAGGGGACAGGCGCCCACACCTCAGTGTGCAACCCAGCCCCCACTCGGCAGTTGTGGGGACGGGGGTCCCGCCATGGTGCCAGCTGTCCTGTCCAGCTCCCGGGGCCCTGCCCAGACCCCGAAGGGGGGCCGCCGTGCAGCGAGGGCTGCCAGATGTCTGCCGCCCCGTCAACAGGGGCTTAGACACCTGTCGGGCCCGGCTGGCCCCGCGTCTCTGCAGATCTGGGCTCGCACGGGGCTTTCCCGCCGGGCGGAGCCCAGGCCTCCTGCTCCGGGGTGGGGGGCGTTGTCTCCCACCCCCTCCCCTCTGGGCCAGACTCTCCCAACACCCACAGGTCTGAAAGGCCAGGCCTGGCTCGGCTTCCTCCCGCCGTCCTCCCAGGAGTGGGCCGGACTCTGAGGCAGCCCCCGCCCCAAGGGCGCCTCCTGGACACCCCGGGCTGGGGCCTCCCGGTGTTTGGAGAAGGTGCTGTGGGTGGGCAGGCAAGGCTGGGGAGATGGAGAACAGAGCCCCCCACAAGGGGTCCCCGTGGTGCAGGGCCAGGCTGGCAGGAGGTCACTGAGCTCTAAGGGCCGTGAGACAGTCCCTCAGGGAGGGGACAGGTCCCTGCCTGAGCCAGGGCTTCCGAGCTGGGATGAAGGTCGGCCTGGCCGAGGGGGCATCAGGCAGCCTGGGGGTGGACACGGTGGCCACGGCCCCCACCTGGTGCAGCGCGGCCTGGCCCAGGCTCTCTGGTCACCAGCCTGGGACTGAGCCGGCCGCTCGGGCGTGCTGCCCCATCCGGGGGCCGGGGACCAGCTCAGCCAGCACAGCCACTGTGCCCCACACGGCTGCATCTGCAGGTCTCTCCTGGGACCCCCTGACTCCCCTCTGCCCAGGCCTCCGCAGACCCCCGTCCAGTAGGTGCTTGGCTGGGTGACCCCCAGCCGCTCTCATGGCTGGTCGTGTGTCCATCCCTGCGGACTGGCTGCAGGTGCATGTGGGGTGCAGGGAAGGAAGGTGGGGGCTCAGCCTTGTCCTGGCCCTGCCCCAGCCCAATGTCCCCTGCTCCCCACTTGGTCTCCTCTCAGGGTGCCATGGGCCCCTTCTAGGTCCGAGGGAGGCAGGGCTGGATTTCCATGTGAATGCACCGGGCAGGGCGGCCTGGTAAACTGGTTAACAAGCCCCCAGCCCCTTCAGGAGGCAGACAGGGTGTTAACACAGGCTCCATTCTCCGGGCGCTGTGGCCTCTTGGTTGCCATGACGCCCTGCGTGGCCTTTTGGGCCACAGCTAATCCTTTTTCTGGGCCTTTCATCCTAGCCGTCCCACCCCCAGGCTGGCGCGGTGACTCCGCTGTGCCCCACAAGGCTGGTTTCCCGCCTGGGTCAGCGGAGGCCATAAATCCAGCCTCTGAGGCCCCGGCCCCGGCCCTGGCCCTGTGTCCCTGTCCCCGTGTCCCCAGCCCCCCTCCTCTGGGATCTTCGGCATCAGGGAAGGGAGCCTGGCCAGGGGTCAGCTCTTGTCCTGGGGGAGGAGGCCCGCAGGCCCACCCCGTCCCTGGCCGGGTCTCCCGACGTCCTGGCACCCGCAGGCCAGCTCCTGCCTTGGCGGAGGCCCTGGCGCGTTTGCTTTCCTGTCCGGTCGCTCCCTCCCAGATGTCCCTGATGCTCACTCACCTGCTTGGAATTTTCACAAGAAGGTCACTTTCTCCTGCCCTGGGCTCTGTTTTTGTGGCTTCAACCCGCCAGGATGACAGGCCCATCAGGGCAGGGACCCAGAGCCAAGGAGGTGGCTGGCCGTGGTGGGTGCTGGGTGCTCTGCATGGAGCAGGGCAGGAGTCTGAGCGCCAGGGGCTCACAGCTGGGGGACGGAGATGCGAGTCCAGCCTGGCCAACCTCCCCGGGCATCCCATCCCACCTTTCTCGGGGGCCCAGAGCCTCAGCACAGAGGACCCCTCCCCCAGAGACCACCCCAGGCCCCATCAGGCGGGCTGGCGTCCAGCTGGGCTCTCGCGGGTCCTCCCCTGACAGCGTCCACTCGCGTGTTTCCAGCAACGGGGAGCTCACCACCCCGCAGCAGACACCACCTCCACGCATGGGTGTGCCCCCCGCGTGAGCTCCAGCTCAGCCGGACCCTCCTGGGCCTTGGGGGCAGGGCTGTCCCCACCCAGGGCCCGTCCCTGCTCAGGTCTGCCTGCAGCCAGCTGGCGGGGTGTGGTCTTGCCTGGCTGTGGGAAGGATCTGACACCCCAAGTCCCGGTGACTGCGGGGCTATATGTTCATGAACGCTGACGACAGTGGAAGGAGGAAGGGCCCAGCATAGAAGCAGCAAGTCAGAGGAACGGGGGGCCGGAGGGACCCATTCAGGGGTGGCCCTGGGATAGGCTGCGAGCTGCCCATCACCTAAGAGCTTAGGAGACTCTACCTGCGGGGAAAGAAGGGCGGGAAGAGGAGAAAGTGGCCACTGGGGGCTTCTGCCCAGAGGGCGGGTGCCCACCCACCCTGAGGCTTCTACCTCCTCCTTGTGGGAGGGGATCTTAGGGGAGAGTCTCAGTAGAACTTTCCTCAGTTTTCCAGGGGGGCCCCTTCAGGTCCTGGTCTCCACGGGTTGGTCAGTGAAGGGCCGGGGGTCCTTAGTCCAGACAGCTGGTCCCAAGGTGGCCATGGTGTCCCTGGTCTGGTTTCACTGCTTTTCTGGGTCTGGAGCTGAAATGGAACTGAGACCCAGCTGCCTGGGGGCACAGGACCCCGCCTGGGGCCGGCCCCCACCCCCACCCCCCACAACGACCGTCTGCACCAGGCTGCTCAGCTCTGTTTTCCGACTGCACCCGCCAAGGGATTCCCTAGCTCCTTCCTTTCCTGTCTCGGGGCGACCGCTCCCAGGGAGGCAGCCCCTGATCTGACTGCTCCGAGCCCCACCCGCAGCGGGACCTGCTGCCCACAGAGTCCCTAGGCCTCCGTGTACCTGGTGAGGTGGGTGCAACCGGCCCACATGGGGGCCGCGGCCCTGGGCCCCTGGGTAGGTCCCTCCCTCCTGCCCCGGGCCCTCAGCCCCCCGGGGCCTGTCTGTGCTGGGGGTGAGGGTGCCTGCTGGGCTTGGTCCCAGAGGACAGACACATTGAAGGAGGCAGAGCCTGGGGCATGCCGTGTGAGAGGCCGGCAGCGTGTCGGGGTGCAGCCACCCAGACCCCCCTGGCAGGGGTGCCAGTGGAGCAATGGCGGCCTCAGCTTCCTCCTCTGTCCCAGGGATGGGGGGAGCCCCTCGCAGGGCAGCCAGCGCCCCCTGCCCTGCAGTGTGGGAGGGGTTACCAGGGGCCCTGGGAAAAGGCAGGGATGGGAGGGACAGCCCAGAGCCGTCCACCACGCGTGGGTGAGAGCGGGGTTCCAGAACTCCCCCAGGGACCCCTGGGAAGGGCTAGCCTTGCAGCTGCCATTGGCCGAGCTGTGGAAAGGGCAGCAGCCCCACTTTGTGCTTCCTGGCCCCCATACCCCCCAGAGGCCCCTGGCTGACAGGTCATGAGGGCCAGGCACCCCCATGGTATGGGGACCCCACAACCCAGATCACAAGGCCTGCCCCAGCCTCCACCAAGCGACAGTGGCCGGGTGAGTGGAGGGGCGAACGGGGGTCCTGATGAAGCTTCGTGTGAGCAGGGGGCCCCAGGAACAGGCCTGGCTCGGTGGGCATGGGCAGTCCCTCCTGCCACCTGGCAGCGGTGCGTGGGGGCCAACAGCAGCTTCTGTGCTGGTGTTGGGGGGGTGGCAGCGCCCTCGCCCTCCGGCCTGGGGGGCCCAATGCCCCCACCCCCAGCTCTGCCTTCCTCATCCCCTGACCCCCCAGCCTCAGTGCTCCATCCCACTGTTCCCACTACTCAGTCCCCCAACAGCTGCTCCACACCCACCAAAACTGGGGTGCCTTTGTCCAGGGGGTTCTTGCACTCAGGCCGGTTCCTGACTTGCAGCGGCTGTGGGGACCCAGACATACACCCAGGAGGCTTCCGGCTCACAGTTGGGAGATAGTCCCAGGGCACAAACCGCCTGGGATAGGGGGTGGGGGGCCGGCGGGGTGCACGGCCCCGCCCAGGATGAGACAGGGCCTCTGAAGCCACAGAGCAGCGGCGGCAGGCAGTGACCACGATAGTGGCAGTGCTGGCTTGTTGCTGGGCTCCCGCAGGGCGCCTGCAGCCCACCAGCGGCCTTTGACGGGGACCTTCCAAGCGCTTCCTGTGCGCCGCTGAAGACCTGGAGGCCCAGAGAGGCCCCGTGACTCTGCTGAGGTCACCCAGCTCCTGCTTGCAGAGCCAAGGTTTAAACTCTGATAACGTGGGTCCAGGCGTGACCTGGAGCAGACGCAGCCCACGGTGAAGCCTCACCCCCACCTCCTTTTACCTGCAAAATTGGGGTCCTGATCCTGAACCAACCCCTAACCCCCAAGAGTGACCAGTGGCTGAGGACCGGAAGGTTCCTCACTGGGACACCTGTCCAAGGATGTGTCCAGCCAGCTTCAGCCTGGAGCCCAGCCCACCCTCAGCCCTCAGCCCCCAGGGGGGCCCCAGCAGAGGGGGGCTAGGGCCGCAGGCCGGGACTCACCCTGGAGGGTGGGCACAGGGGTTGTGGTGGGAAGAGCCTCTGAGGGCGTCCTACAGACACGCCTGGTGCTCGCCCCACTCCCGGGGAAGCAGGGGATGGTGTCAGGGCCAGCTTGACCTGCCTACAGCCGGCCGCCACCCCGCCACCATGCCGATGGCCCCTGGGGAGTGACCCTCCCTCTGGCTCCGTGGATGGATGGGTGGGATGAGGCAGAGAAACCGGCTGAGCCCGAGGGTCAGGCCTCCCCGGGGGCGGCCACCCGGCTGGGAGGCAGAGATGTGGCCCGTTCCCACTGGCTGGCCCTGAGAAGTGGGTCAACAGGTGGTGGGCCAGCTGGGGCCTGGGCCTCCCGACCTTCTTCTGCTGGGCAGGGGAGAGCAGGCTAGTGTCTCCTGGCTTCAGTATCTGTATGTGCAGCTGGGGACACTGTCCCTGCTGCTGTCCCCAGCCCTGGGAGCCAGGCTGGCATTAGGACCGTGGCCCCACATTGCACATGGGCGTCAGGCTCTGAGCCTGGCTCCTGGGGACCCAGAAGAGTCCCGCTCCGACATCCACTGCTGGGGGGACCAGGGACCAGGGCCCAGGGCCCAGGGAACCTCTGGCACAAGAGCCCACAGACCAGCTCAGTCCTGGCTCCACTGCCCCAGGGCTGCGTGAGCTGGGAGCCAGGCTTCCTCTTATTGTCAAGAGCCACTGGGGGTTCTGCTCAGTCTGCATCCCTCCTGGCATGGGTGAAGGAGAACTGGAAGGCACCTTCCGCTATGGGCGAGCAGAGGGGCAGCCCTGAGCCTCGCTGGTTCTGGGCCTGGTGGCCACGAGCCCAGTGTGCATGCCCGGGCCTGAGGGCTGGGAGAGGAACGTCCTCCTGTTGAGAGGCTCAGCAGAGTGCGAGGTAGCAGGGGATGGCCGACCCCTCTGCATGTGCCTCTCGACCCATGTGCTGGGCAGGTGTCTGCAGCGCCCAGAACTGGGGTCCACAGAGGCCAGGCCAGGCGTTTGTCTGTCCATAACCCTGCTAGGCAGTCTTCCTTCCCTAGCTCAAGTTTCACTTTCTCAAGAAAGGACGTAGCCCAGTGGCCTGACTTTGCCCCGGCACTCCAACAGCTGACCTAACACCCCAGCACCGCCCTAGCTCACAGGAGGAGCTGCCAAAATGTTCTGTTATGCACAGTTGACCCCAGTGCCTTTGCACTTGCTGTTTCTGATGCTGGAACAGATCCCCATGAAGGGAAGGATCTGGTGGCTGCTCCAGATGGCCAGGGTGACCCTGAGGCCCCAGCGTGGTCGGCCCAGCAGTCTGCTCCATACCGACCTATGGACAGACACCCTCAGTGTGGGCTGCTCCTCAGCCCTCTGACTCTCCTGCTGTGTCTTGAGGGGCCACCATGCCTGGTCCTGACTCAAAGCCCCTCTGCTCCCAGAGTCAAGTCCAATGGGGTCCATAGCAGCCATACAGCCAGCACAGTCTGCTGTCAGCATCAGTCACAGGGTCCTGGACTGGAACCCGGGCTCTTCAAGGTCCTAAGCAAACCCTGCCCATCCTGGGGTCCCCGTCTGCTCCTTAGGGCAGGGAGGACTTGAGGAGTATGTCCAGTGGGGCCCGGGGCTCTCAGAGAAGCAGGAATTCAGCCCAGACAGGCGCAAGAGGGCCAAGAGAGTCACCCATGAGCCTTCCCTGGAAATGCCACCCTCATGGCTCAGGGCTGAAGGCTACTTGCTCACTGGCTCTGGGGATGGAGGCCGCGGGGGCTGCGTGAGGCCAGGGGAGACCCCTGGAGGAGCAGTGGTGCAGGATGGGGATGAACCTGGGGGGAGCTGGCTCAGGCAGTGCCTTTCTGGGGTGGGGCCGACCTTCCGTCCCAAAGTGCTGCTGAGGCTGGACAGGAAACAGGCACCCCAGCCGGACTCTCGCCCACAGCTCTGGCCTGGCCTCGGCCTCCACCTTGGCCTAGCTGCCTCCTTGGGGAACGAGTCTGGGACCAGCCAGTCTGCCTCCCGCTTCCGAGCCAGCAGCTGTGTGTGAGGGAAGGAGCCAGCTCTGGGCCTGTGTGCACGCGGCCACACGTGTCCTCTGCACACAGCCACACGCCTGCCAGCTCACACACGCTGACCCGCCATTGCCCCACCCGACCTGTGCATACGGGCTCCTCCACACATGTGACGGCATGCACATGTCTGCCCATGTGTGTTTCGGCCTCTCTGTCCCTCTGGACACAATGGCCCCACAAGGCAGCTCTGGAGACAAAGCTGGAGGGGGGTGGGGACAAAGGTGGGCAGGCGCTAGCAGCTGTCGCGAGTCGCTTCAGGGAGGAAGCACAAGGCCTCCAGTGTGGACCTGCTGTGGTCAGTCTTTCCTCTGCTGCTTCCTGGTCCTCACCAGCAGGGACTGGCCCAGGGCAGCGCGGTCCGCTGAGGGTGGCCTGCAGCCTGAGCGGGGGGAGGGGAGGACGGGCGAGGCCAGAAGAGGTTGGAGGAAGCCTCCCAGGCGTGGGGCGGACAGGGCAGCGGCGGGGCTGCTGGCACACGCACAGGCCGCGCACCGGCCAGCGAGAAACTGCTGAAACGCATGCTCTCTGCAGGCTGGAAGAAGCTCTCCCCCTACGCCCAGGGGCAGCGGCCCTGAGGGGGATGGGGCAAGGGGCCTGCAGGGCGCTGAGGCCCGGGTGCACCCCCTGGGTGCAGCCCCAGCGTGGTTCTCCAGGCCGAGCCATGCGCTCCTGCCCGGGGGCTCCTGTCAGTGCCAGTCAGCCTCGCTGTGGGCTGGAGACGCATCCCCGTCTGGCCGGGATGCCTCAGTTCCCACGCTGTCACAATGCCCGCACAGCAGGGGCTCCCTGGGGACAGAAACCAATCTCGGGCTATTGAGGACTTGAAAGCTGTGGTCCCTGCCCCGAGCCAACAGACGGCCAGGCCCAGACACCTGATCCACTGCCACCCTCCTCTCCAAGGGACACTGTCTGCCCAGCGTCCCCCACCCCACGGACATAGACAAGGAGGGAAATTGGGTCACTGGGATAGAGTGACAGCAGAGGCAGGCTGGGACCAGACAGAGGCAGGCACCCGGCCCCTGAGGATGCCCCAGGCCTGAAGCTCTCTCTGGGGGCCTCCACCCTGCAGGGCAGGGAATGAGTCTCAGAGCCCCAAGAGGACCTCCTGTTTAGGGAGGCAGCTGAGATGAAGGAGAAATAACGGCCTGCCTAAGACCCTCAGATCGAGTTGGGGACAGAACCAAGACTGGGGACCCTCCCTTCCTGCGCAGAGAGGTGCCATAGACCAGGCTGCAGACTGGGGTGTGGAGGCCGGGCAGTCATGCTCCCCACTCTCTGGGATCCCACTCGTCACCTGCCCACTGGCCTGGGGACATGCAGCCCCTCCCCTTGGTTTCCTGGGGCAGCTTCGGGGAGTCAGGCCTGGCCAGGGGGCTCCTCCTGGAGCAGTGACTCCAACGTCTGTCCAGACATGGGTCACAGGCATGCCGTTACCTCCCTGCCTCTCACAGACCCTGCTGGGCAGGAAGGGGGGCCAGGATTTCTTCGGGTATGGGAGACTCACAGGAGCATTCCCCCCAGCGGTGGCGGGAGACGCATGTCATGTCCGATGTGACCAGTGGCAGGGCCTCCGCCTTCCCATCTATGACTCAGCTTCTTAAGGCTTCTTGCTCTTTGCACATCCAGCAAACTCATCTCTGTTCAGTTGACTTCCTGGGTGTTGGAGGGGTCTCAGGACAGGCAGGAAGAGGGGGAGCCTGGAACACTTCCCTTAGGAGGTGGCCGCTGAGCAGCTGTGGGGGGAGGGCTGGGGAATGGAGGCCCCCCGGGCTGGGGAGGGCTGTGTGGGGAGTGGGCAAAGTTGGGAGGCTGGCAGACATCAAAGGCCAGGGGCAGGGTCTGGCCTCCCAGTTGGGGAGTGGGGACCTAAAGAGGCGTCAGGCCACCGCTAGGACCTGCAGTGCAGGGAGCTGGCCTTGTGAGAGAGGGGACAGGAGTCTCAGAATGTGGGGGATGGGGCTCCGTGGAGCACAGCCCTTGCCCTCTGTGTGCCAAGGACATGGGAGGGGCTTTGACCGTGGAATGGTGACGGAAAACCTTGCGGGGCTACGCGAGGTTCTGCCAGTGGCCGGGACTGGTCACCATGCTTACTGCGTCCCGGGCCAAGGTCCGGGATTTACACATGAGACGGTGCCCTGGCCTGCGGCTCAGTGGATTGCGCGCCGGCCTGCAGACGGGAAAAGCCGCGGGTCTGACTCCCAGTCAGGGCGCCCGCCTGGGTGGCAGGCGGGTTCCCAGCCTAGGGCATTCGAGAGGGAACCAATTGGTGTTCCTCTCCCCCTCCTTTCTCCTCTCTCTGAGAATCAGTAAAATCTTAAGAAAAGAAAGACAGCAGCCAGTAAAGGTTGGAAAGAGCAGAAGCCGCCCACCCGCCAGCCATGGGGTCAGGAGCCACGCGGGTCTGAATTAACGGCTGAAAAACCTGGTGACACAGGTGAGACCTCCCCAGTCAAGCTCCGATGAATCACAGCTGCTGGGGAATAAGAGGTCACGGGCTTCTATTTTCCCAGAAAAGCTGGTGCCCCTGACGTCCCTGTTCTGGAACTGGCCTGGTTAGGCAAGGCTACATGTTTTGGGGTGTCTTGAGGGGAACAGGACTTGGTGGCAGAATTCTGCCATTATTCTAAACCTGCGTAGCCTTTCAATAAGCGATTCCTTTCCTTTTCACCAAAGTCTGGGATCAAGGGTTACGCCTTTGGAGGTGGGTGGACGAGCCCCGGTCACTGAAGGGCCTGTGGGTGCTGTTTCAGCCCGGAAGTGCCGCTCCTGCCCACCCGCTCAGCAGCCGGGGAGATGACGGGCTGGAGGGCGGGAGTTCCCCAGGTGGCTTAGGGTGCTTTCTCACCCGGCTGCCGACCCTGGGTCTCACCCAGTCGACTGCTCCGGAGGAGAGAGGGGCCACCGGGTCCCCGCTGGGCTGAAACTGCTGTCAGGAGGGGGCTGGGGCCAGGGCACGACCGCGCGCTGAGCTGCGCCTGGCAGCCCGGACTTAGGGGGTCCCAAGGTGGCTCAGTAAACACTCAGGGTCACCAGCGAGCTGAGCCCTGTGCCAGGCACAGGGAGGGGTGCCAGGCAGCCAGGAGGCTGCTCCGAGAGTCAGACCTTTAGAACTGACACCCGCCCCAGCCTTTAGAACTGGGGGGCCGGGGCAGACCACCCCCACTGTGTGACCCAGGCAGCTCACTTCCCTCTCCAAGCCTCAGCTTCCTCATTTGCACGCTGAGACCGGGAGACACACCCTGCCAGGCCTGTGACCCGGGAGAACCCCAACCCTGCACTTTCCTGTCCCCCCTCCTGCCCTCTGGCTGCAGCCCTCACTGCAGTTGGCAGGGGTGGCCAGGTCCCCTTTCTGGGAGGCCTGGTGGCATCCAGCGCTGGCTGGAGGGGCTGTGGGAAGGGGTGGGAGCCCTTGAACTTGAGGGCAGGGTCAGTGCGGAGCCTCCCAGTGTCGGGCAGGGGGAGGGGCCTGGGGAGCTGAACCTGGCAGGCGCGTCGCAATTCCGGCTGCCGCTTCTGTCAATACAGCCTTCCTGTTTTGGAGATTTAACCTCGGCTGAGCAAACAACCTCCAAGGAGGCCGCCCGCCCTTTCCCATCCCCGGCCTGGGCTGCAGCCACCTGGAGGCGGGAGGGGGTGTGTGTGGCAGAGGCCCCGCTCCGAGGGCCTTGCGCTGGCCCAGCCTGACGCCGGGCCGGCTGAGACCTGCCCCGGAAGCCCCTGGTGCAATCCTTCCTCTCCCCACCCGCGAGCTGTCCCCCAGCCCTGCCTGCCACATCCTTTGCCCTCCTGTCACCTCCTGCAGGAAGGGGGACAGCACATGCCATCTGCTGTGGAGCCCAGGCCCAACGGGAGAGCCACCCGGAGGGCTGCACCTCGGCCCCTGGGCACTGTGGGGTCTTTGCTGGGGGCCTGTCTAACCTGTGGGAGGAGGTCAGCAGCGCCCCGACCTCTCCCCACCAGACCAGCCAGTCCTGCCTGACCTCCCAGGTGTGACAACCAGAACGTCTCTAGACCGGGCCAAACCCCTGGGGCCCCGATCGCTCTGGGGCTGAGCCCCCCAGGCTGGTCCCTGAAGGCCTGTGGGGTTGCTGAGAGTCGGCAGAGCGTGAGACCGCTCCTCCTGGGGGCCGGCGTCAGCCCCGTGTCTGTGGGGTCCCCGCCGCCCCCTTCCCTTCACAGCCTGGCCCAGACCCCGCAGGGCAACCTGCCTCTTGCTCTGCAGCCCCACTGTCCCCGGGCTGAGCCTCGCCTGGTGCCAGGATCTCCAAGGAGGGCAGGAAGGGAACAGAGGCAGAGGCAGCCCCACCCACCCCCAGCTTCCACCCTCCCTGCCCACTGGACACAGGCCCAGAGGGACAGACAGACAGACAGGCAGACGTGCAGGGCTCCAGATCAAATCCTGCTGCCTGGGCTGGACCACGGAGGGGCTCCCCCTCTCCCGCAACCTGCACCCCATCCTTCCTGCTCACAGGCTTCCTGTGGCTCCCCAAGCCTCTCCAGCCTCCTCTGCTGCTCTTCCACCCGCAGCCCCCAAGTCCCATCGCCTCCCCAGACACCCCTCATTCTGCTCCCACCAGCCTCCGCCCTTCCTGAGCTCCTCCTCCTGACCCCGACCTGGCACACTCGGCCGTGACCCACCTTCCAGCCCCTGCCCCCGATGGACCATGGGCTCCGCAGAGCTGGGGCTGCTCCACGTCACCCGCTAAACATCCTGGCCCGGCAGGGTGGGTGTGGAGCAAGGGCCCTGGGGGATGCTGTCTGAGGGGCGAGGGGCGGTGCACGGGCAGATGGAATGACAGGTCCCCTGGTGGTGGCTTAACTCTTTGCAGGTGGGACAGCCGCTCCTGGACATGTAGCCTCCTGCACCCCTCCCTGCCAGGGCAGCCTGGGGTGCCTGTCACCAGCGTGTCCTCCTCTGCCCACCAGCCCGGTTACAGAGGGGGAGCCTGGGGTCAGGGAGAGAAATGTGCCGGGAACACACAGTGAGCAGGGCCCCTTTGAACCCAGACTCACCCCTGCTACCGCATCCGGCCTGGAGTCCCTCCTCTCACGGACCTGGGGGGGCTGGTCCCATTGACATGGGCACCGGGTCACGATTGGGGTGGGGCCGCACCCCTCCCCTGCCTGCCCTCGGCCACAGCACAAGCCAACCATTCTTGGCGAGACAAAGGCCGGCCGGGGCAGAGCGCCTCTGGGATGTCCCTGGTGGGTGTCTGGTCTCCGCAGGACCTTAGTCATGGGTTCTGGTGGCCAGGGCTCTGCTCCTGGGGATGCAAATCAAATTAGCCCAGTGCAGGCGGCCTCTACTTGGAGCTGCCAGGCAGAGACGCAGCTGGCAGACTGGGTCAGGGGCAGGCCCCTGGCCTCCCGCCCCCACGTCCGGTCCGCAGGACCACCGGTGTGGTGAGACCTTGGAGGCCATCCAGAGGGACTCCTCTTGGAGCCTGTGCACAGTGTCATCTGCCATGGGCGTCAGCCCCCGCCCCCGCCCGCAGCCCTGCCCTCAGGCCTCCCTGTGCGAGCTCAGAGCTCAGGGCTCTGCGGGCGGCCGTGCCAGGCCGCCTAACCTGTGGGCTGGGGAGACAGGCAGGGAAGCACTCACTTGAGCCTCTGTATATCTGTGTACATACCCACACCCATCCACCACCCACCCCGTCCATCTGTCCGCCCATCCACCCACCCCTGACTCCTCTGTGCAGCCAGAATGCATTAAGCACCTGACCCCATCCTAGAGCTCTGGGCTGGTGGGTGGGGACAGGTAAACAGGCTGTTGCAACCTCCTGGGGTCGTCACCAGGGTGGAGCAGCACAGGGGTTGGGGAGGACTTTCCGAAAGAGGTAGTTCTTGGCTGGCCCCGATGGGTGTCCCCCAAAACCATACTCTGTCCCCAAGGCCAAGTCATCCCAGCCACTCTGACTGACGCGCCAGGCCCCAGGGTTCAAGGGGCGCAAGGCCCCTGCACCCATTGGTGCCCCACACCCGCAAAGTGCCTGCCTCCTTCCAGCCCTGGGTGGGCAGTGCCGGCGGGGGCAGGCGGACCCCTAAGACCTATAGCGAAAAGGCTCTGGCCCGAGACCACAGAGCGCGGGCCGGGCCTCGGAGGCAGGACCGGGGCAGAGCTGGCGCATGGGTGGGGCGGTGCCTCTGTGAACAATCCTGACCCTCTATTCTTCTCCTGGGGCAGCGCCACCCCAGCAGCAGGGGCAGAGGCAGCTGCTGCCGTCTGCTGCCCCCTTTCTCCTGCCACAGAGCTTCTGAGTCAATTCTTCTCCATCACCTCCACCCCCGTCCCCAGGTTGGGGCCCCCAGTGGCATCTAGGGGCCCCTGAGGCAGCCCACCCTCACAGCAGCCTTGCTCCTCAGTCCGATGGGGCACCCAGCACCCAGCTCTACCTCCCTGCCACCCTCCTCGCAGGGAGTAGGGGACCGCGTCCCCCCTGCCCTGGAGAGGGCTGTTCCCGAGGCGCAGAGCAGGACTGCCGCGGGCGGCTTCCCGCCAGTTAATGGGTCACCCATTATGTCTCCTGGGTCTTCCCAGGATGGGCAGCCCCGGAGGGGACAGTCCACGGCCGCCTGGAGGGTCTTCCGGAACCTGTTGGGAAGGACTGAGCCGTGGTTGGGAAAGGAGCTTAAACAGGGTCACGGCAATGCCACAGGAGCCCCCTCCTCGGCCACCTCTCCCCCACCTCCCACGCTCAGCTCTCAAGAACCCTTCACCTGGCTGCCAGGAACCCCTTGCTGAGGCTGGAGGCCTGTGCTGAGCAGAGGTCAGCTGCCCACGAGTTGCACCACCCGTGTCCCTGGCCCAGGGATCTCCTGCCCGGGAGCACCTGATGAAACGGGCTGTAGGTCACCCTTGGGTTATGGGTGGGGAAACTGAGGCTCGGCAGGGGACTGTCCCAGGTCCAACGGCTTAGAGCTGAGAAGTCCGTCTGGGAGCGGAAGGCAAGCAGGCCAGCATCAGAGGCCCCCAGGCTCTGCGCTGTGTCTGACTGAGCACGGTCTGGGGACAGGGCCCTCACCCAGCCCCGAGGTCCCAAAGGGCTTCCTGGCAACCTGACCAACCCTCCGGGGTCCCCTTTTCCTGTCCTGAGCCCAGCAGCTCCCCACCCATCCCCAGTGGGTCCCTGGGAGGAGTGTTTAGGCTCAGGGTGAGGCCGGGCAGGGGACCCTCAAGCAGGGGCTGAGCCTGCGGGACGGGGTGGCGAGGCCGGCCACCCCCTTCCAGTTGTCAGACCTCAAGGAGTCACCACGGAATTCCATTCTCCTGACAGCGAAGAAACCGAATCACTTGCCAAAGCCCATGGCCCCACAAGAATGCCGCAAGGCTTTGTCCTGCTGCTCCTGAGCCTCATCGGACCCCTCACTCCCACCAAGCCCTTCCCCCACCCAGGAGCCAGCCGGAAGCTGGTGGCCCTGAGTCTGCCAGACGCGGCCAATGCCCCAGACGGTCGCCGGGTACAGCGCAGCCCTGCGCCCAGACGCACCTGGCCTCCCGCACAATGGGCGCATTTCTCCTGCTGCCTGGTGCTCAGGGGATGTGGGGCACAGCTGGGGGTATGAGTCACAGAGCAGGGGTGCTCTGGGGTGCAGAACCCCCCGGGTGGGTTTTGATGCGTGTGTGTGTACAGTTAGAGCGGAGTGGCCCTGAATGGAAGCTAAACAGGCCAGTAGATGGGGGACCGGGAGTCGGGGTTTCAGGGCTGCCCGAGAGGGCCCAGGGGAAGGAGGAGGCAGCTGTCTCAGAACAGCCGCGACTGGAAACACAGGGGTGGGCGGACAGACCCTTTGGGCCAGGGAGCAGGCTGGCCTGGGGCGCAGCAGGCTGTTTGGGGGTGACCCAGCCAGCCACTGGGCCCTTTTTCCCTTCCTGCCCACCCCTGCCTCTCCGCTGCCTCCGCCCCAACGCAGGCTGGGCGCGGGGAGGGGTTTATAGCAGGAGACGACACCGCGGGAGACTTGTCACGGGCACAGCCAGCACCATCTGCTCAGGCATCTGCCTGGCTGAGGTGGCGCCTGCTAATTACCTGGAGGGGTGGTGGTGGCAGGAAGAAGCGTGGGAACCTCCAGCCCCCAGCCCACCCATGACAGAGGGGTGGGGCCCTCGGAGCAAATGGGCCACAGCCCCCTGCGCGGGGGTCGGGGAGGTCCGTGTTCTCAACATAAATCTTGGCTAAATAAATAAAAAAATGAACGCAGCGTGCAGCGCGCCTGCTACGTGGCAGGGCCTGTCATCTTGAGGGTGACATTCAGACGGAGGGACAAACCGCTCAAATGTCCCGCAGACGGAGGGAGGGAAGGGCTGGCGGGTGAGCGCTAAGGGGAACCCGTGGTCAGGGGCCTCGCGGAGCGGCGGGCGGGGAGCCGCCCCCAGGGGGCTTCCGGGAGGGAGCGCTCGGACCCTTCCCACGCTGGGGCCCGAGGTCACTTCCCGGCCCTCGTCCCTCACCCCTGCCCAGGCCACAGGCGCACATTCCTGCCGCCCCTGCTCGTGCGGGGGGCGGGCGGCCCGTGGGAAGGGCCGGGGCAGCACGGCCAACGCGCGCCGGGAGGCGGGGCGGGCGCAGCTGGGCCACATCTGCCGAGCGCGGACGGGCCAGACGGGGCGGAAGGCCGCCTCTCCTCCGCGCTGCGGGGACGACCTCCGTTTCCTCGCCACCAGCGCCTGCAGGATTTGCGGGGACCCATCCCCCGGTGTTGGGCGGGGGCTCAGCGAAGTTAGCTTGCGCGCTGGGGGCGGGATTCGGTGCGGGCGCTTTCCTGCTGCGCTCGTAACCCCCCTACCTGTGGCTCAGACCCCCAGGACCCCGTCTTCCCGACCCAGCCCTCAGGCGCGGCCCCAGTTGCCAGGCGGCTCCGTCCCAGGGGAGGAAGCCAGGCTGGGGACCGGGACCCGGACGGGGAAGTGCAGGGAGGAAGTAGGCGAGGGGCGCGGGCGTTGAAGATGCCAGGTCGTCAGGGTGGGCGCGCGGCGGTGAGCGCAGGAGAACTCGCCTCCGGGACCCCGGGGCCGCAGGCTCGCTACCCCCGGCGTCCCCGACCCAGGGCGCCACCGCAGACAGAGAAGGTCGCGAACCCCCCGGCGCGCTGCAACCCCTACGCGATGCCCTTTCTTCCGGACCCCGTCCGCCCGTTCTCCGCGTGAAAGGGCGACCTGGGCTCAGAGGCCAGCGCGGGTCCCAGGGTGCAGAGCCCACCAGCGCCCGAAGAAAGTGCCCACGGATTCCATCCCTGTCACTACCACCGGCAGGTTTTCACAAGGGCGCCCCTTGCAGAGCACGGGGCCCGCAGCCCCCGCCCAGAGTCAGGCCGGGGCGCCGGGGTGCAAACCCCACCCGCTCAAAGCCCCGCGCCCCTCCGCCGCCCTCCGCGGGCACCCGGAGCCGCACGGAGCCAAGGGCGGGGCCTGCGGCCACCCCGGGGTGCGCTCTCAGACCCCTGCCGGGCCCCACGCGGGCGCTCCAGGGTCCGGGTCGCAGGGCGCGGGCCGCCCCAGAGGCAGGGAAGCGCGTGGCGGGGGCGTGGCTTCGAGGAAGGCCCCGCCCCGGGGCGGAGTCAGGGCCGAGGGTTTAAAAGGGCCGGGCGCGGGCGGGGCGCCGCTGGACGCGCTGCTGGACGCGGCCGCTCGGCGCGGGTGTGGGGGCAGCGCGCACCGGGCTGGGCGCGCGGGGCAGCGCGCACCCCACGATGCTCAAGCGCTGCGGCCGGCGCCTGCTGCTGGGCCTGGCGGGCGCGCTGCTCGCCTGCCTGCTGGTGCTCACGGCCGACCCGCCGCCGCCCCCGGCGCCCGCCGATCGCGGCCGGCGCGCGCTGCGCAGCCTGCCCGGCCCCGCGGGGGTGGCCCCCGCGCCAGGGCTGGAGGCGGCGGCGGCGCCAGGAGCGCTCGCCCGCGAGGTGCACAGTCTGTCCGAGTACTTCAGCCTGCTCACCCGCGCGCGGAGGGACGCGGGCCCACGGCCCGGGGCCGCCTCGGGTCCCTCCGACGGCCACCGGCGGCCCCAGGTGCAGCCGCTCGCGCCCCACGACGTCTTCATCGCGGTGAAGACCACCAGAAAGTTCCACCGCGCGCGCCTCGACCTGCTGCTGGAAACCTGGGTCTCGCGACACAAGGAGATGGTGAGTCCCTGCGGCCTGCGCGGGCGGGGGGCGGGTTAGGGGCCCCCAGTCTTGCCCAGCTACTAGCAGCATTCCGTGGGTGCCAGGCTGCGTGTGTGCGGGTCGCGCCGCCAGCCCATCCCCTGCCAGCCTGGTTTTCCGGGCATGGCCACGCTCGCCAGGTAGTTGTGGAAGGCTGGGGTGGGACCGGCCCCCACAGGCTTCCCTGCCCTGGCTGGCACGCGCTGACCTTTACCAGCCCCCTGGTGCTTGCTGCTGGTGGCCGCGGATGCTTCTCAAACATCCTGGTACATCAGTAGGGCGCAGCGTCCCCAACCTTCCCCAAGGCATTCTGCCTGGGGCATCCACCCGGGGCCGGGAGGCTTCTCTGGGGAGGAAGTTTTCCTTAGAGCTGGAATCAGGGTTAGGTCCCCAGGGGCAGGGCAGGTCCCCTCCCCACCGCAGTCTTTGTGCAGGGTGGGGAACAGTCATTCCTGAAGATGATAGGAGCTGAGGGGGGTACGTCTCTAAAGAAAGAGTGTTCTGGGTTTGGGGGTGTGTGTGGAGGTCCCATCCCTGTAGTGCAGTAGCCTGGAGCCTGTGCTCACACACCCCACTTGGAAAACCTCCCTCCAGGCTGCAGAAGACGGTGGGGCGCGGGGCAGAACAGGGAAGGAGTGTGGGCCTTCCCCGGGGAGGGGTGGCCAGGAGATTCGAGGGACCAACTGGGCATTTGGGGTGAGGGTGAGGAACCCTTGACTGGGGTCAGGGCTCAGAGAACACCCAACACCTCTTCCCCCCGACTGAAGTCCTCCAGGCTTGGGGCCTGCTGCCGGCCAGGCTGAGTCCAGTTGTGGGGCAGGGCCCTGGAGAGGTCATGCTGAGGACCAGGGGGCAGGGTCCTGCCTGGTGCCTGCTCAGGGCGGGAGCCCTGGGAACCCCATGGCAGCCCCCTGGGAACACTGTGCCTTTCCCAGGGGCTCAGCAGGGGCTGGCGGGAGGGGGCGCGGGTTTTGTTTAGCGGCGGGGCCGTTAGGATTCCCAGCGCCGGGCGGCTCTCACGCCGGCCTCTTGGGCAAGGTAACAAAGCCCCTTTCTCCAGCCCAGAAAGGCCTCCGGCCTCTTGTGTGCAGCTATGCACTCCATGGGAACCGCCGCCAGCGCTGGCCACTCAGGTTGCCTGGTGATGAGGGGCTCCCCCCGCCCCCCGCCCCCGCCCTGACTGACAGTCCTGCTGGGGCTCCATCCCTGAGCCAGGCCCCTCCCCCACACCCCGTCTCCCTGCTCTGTGACCTGGGGCAGCTTTCAGCCCCCTCTGGGCTGCCCCCAGCCCCAGCACCTCTTATTTGGACTTGGGGGCTTTTCCCAGTGGCTGGGGGTGGCAGGTACCCGGCACAGCCAAGTGGGGTGATCTTGGGCCAGACCTGGGGTCCCTCTGATCCTCAGTCTCCTCATCTCTGAACGGGGAACCAGAGGCAGAGGGAGTTAGCCCTGTGATGCTCAGCGGGGGCCTTCACGCCTACGGGATGATGCAGAGCATGACAGCTGACCCCAGCCCGGAAAGGCCACATCTGCCCCTGGCATCAGTCAGTTCACACGTCCCAGCAAGGAAGAGCCTGCCGCAGAGGGTCACCCCTCTCGTTCCTTCACAGGGGGATCCAGACCGGTTTGAAGGAGAATCAAGGGAGTCAGGGCTGCCTTGGGGGAAACCCAGAGAGGCTGCCATGAACCTGAGAGTGGGCATCGGACCCATGTCGGGGCAGGGGAGGCTTCCTGGAGGAGGTGCCCATTGAGCTAGACTGAGAGTAGAAAATGCCCGGAAAGGGGGTGTTTGAGCAACTTCCGGCCATTGGAGCGATTGTGGGGGTCCAGTCAGCAGGGGCCACACTGTACTGGGTCCGGACGCCTGGGAGGAGGGCTGGGCCTTGGGCCCACAAGGCCCTCCCTCCCTCACCCCTTGCAGGAGCGGGCCAGGCTGCGGTGGCAGCGGCCACAATGGCTGAGGGAGAGCTTGGCATCCTGTGTTTCTTTGAATCGCAGCTCCAGGAACAATGCCGCTTCCTGTGGGTGTCCCCCCGCCCCCACCCGCCCTCGCCAGCCCTGCCGCCCTGCTCTTCCTCCTGCTGCCCTGTCAGGGAGGTGGGGAGGGGGCCAGGGTGTCTGGGTCCCTGGAAGGCAAGGGGTGACAGTGTGCTGAACGAGCATCACGTCTGCCTCAGGGTAGGACCACCGGCTGGCGGCTGCCCCTCTCAGGCCTCAGTTTCCCCACGGGTACACTTGGGTGGTAACAGCGCCCACCTCCCTCCGCACGCGCACGTGTGAGCTCGGCTACACCCGTTGTGCTGAGCGGGAAACAACCTCTGAGTGGAGGGTGGGGCCTTCGGCTCCTCCCCTCGAGGGTTGCTCTTCTGTTGGGGAGACGGCCGGCCCGGGGGCCCCCGGCCCCACCCTCCCCAGCACGCCTTCCTCGGCGGGCGGGCGGCTCTCCGAACAAAGGTGACTTCAATCTCCATAGCCTTGGGCCCGATTTTTAGGGCGCCACAGCGCGGGAGAACAGGCCTCGCTTGATCTCATTAAGAAAGCATTTTCCTTTGAATCCAGCGCCTGCACGCCGGGCCGCAGCCTCCCACGGCATTCCTGCGCTGAGAGGCAGGGGAGCGGGCGGGCGGGGGGCCGGTGCGAGTCTGTGCGTGCCGCTGCCCCCGGGTGTCTGGCGGGCTCCGGGAGGAGGGGCGCGGTGCAGAGGCTGTGGATGCAGCCCGCCACCCCCTTGTGCTGAGCCTGCGACCCCCCTGGCTGGCAGGCACACCTGAGTGTGCGCAGGCCTGGGGTCAGCCGGGGCAAGGAGCTGGGGCCGCCCGGGTGGGAGTGGCACCCCAGGTGGTCCCCACGTCCCTGGGCGTGGACTGGGGACCAGACCTGCACACGCTAGGCTAGACCCTCCCCGAGACCCGTTTGCACACCGGAGGAAACCGAGGCCTGTGGGGCGTGGCGTTGGGGCTCCGGCAGCTGGCGCCCCAGCACAGCCCCTGGGCCCCCGGCTTTGCACTCAGCCAGGCCTGGGTGCGCCTGGCGGCACGTGCTGGGCGGGCCGGGCAGCGGAAGGAACATTCCTCCCTTGTGCCGACGGGCCCGGGCGGGCGCGGGCAGCTCCTGGCTCCGCCCTGCCACCCCCCACCCGCTCCAAGGCGCGATCCTGGCAGGGGGTGGCCTGGTGCTGGCACAGGCCAGCCTTGATGTGGCTTCAGCCAAGCCTGTCTTCCAGCGGCGGGAAGGGGGACTCCGGGCGGCGCGGGGTGCTGGGGGCACCGATCCGTGGGCCGGGACACGTGCGGCTTCCTGCCCCTCCCTGACGGTTGGCGTCTCCAGAGAACAGCGGTGGCTGCTTTGGCTCGGAAGGGGACCTGCCCGCCGTCACACAGCCAGGGATGCGGGGGGCCCCCACCGGCTCCATGCCCCAGCCCGAGGACTGCAGTGCCGTGGCCGCCCCGCTGCCCGCCGGACCTCGCACCCCGCCCGGCCCAGTTAACCAGGCCAGCTGTATGGTAATGGGTCGTGCGGCCACTCTCACTTAACGCGGCCCAGTTAAGGCCTGCCGGGCGCCCCTCGCCGGCCCGGGACAAAGCTGGCGGACAATACCCGGTGATTCATCCTCCCTCCAGGCCCTTTGTCCGCCAGGACTTGGCAGCCGCCCAGCGGAGGCCTTTGTCCCCATCAATTGTGACTTGGCTTCCCAAAGCTGACCTCCTCTGCCTGCCCCCCCGTCACCCGCTGCCCCCCCTACAGGTCGCAGGTCGGGCGCTGTGTCAATAAGGGTGTGCGCCCCGCCAGGTGCGCTGGGCGGGCCGGGAGCCGGTTACCTGGCGGGCGGGCAGGCAGGTGGGGCGCCCCACCTGGCTCGTGCCAGCAAAGCTGCTGGGTGACCTTGGGCCCAGCTGTCGACAGGAGGGGTGGGGTCTACCTAAGCTCCAGCCCTGCGTCGGCTCTGCACTTGGAGAAACTGAGGCCCAGAGAGGGGCGGGGCCGGGGCATGACTGAGCGGCAGCTGCTGAACCCCGGGAGGCCCCAGACGGCCGAGGCCTGGGGTAGGGGACACAGAGCTGCCTGTTCAAGGCCACGTTTCTCCTTCCAGACTTTCATTTTCACCGACGGGGAAGATGAGGCCCTGGCCAGGCGCATGGGTGAGCCCCGGACCTGGGGAGGGGAGGGGGGCTCCACTCCCAGAAGGAAATCCTGCCCCATCCTGCCCGCCAAAGAGGTCGCAGAGGCCACGGGCCGTTTACTCAGCTGGTTTGCTCAGCGCCCCGCCTACCACTTGCCCCCCAGTTGTCATGCAGATGAGCCCTTTCAGCTCCGGGGCCTCTTGGAGCTGACGTGGCCCCTTTGAGGAACAGGTGGCCGGTGCTGGGAAAAAGCCGCCTGAATGGGAAGGGGCGGGGCGGGGCGGCCGTGGCGGGTGGGGTGGGGGGCTGGGGCGGCGGGGGGCATCGCCAGGCCTGCCTCTCGGACAGGGGAGGGGCCGACGGGGAGCCCAAGGCAGGGCGCACAGCTGGAAGGTGCGCGGGGCGCTGGGACGGGGAGCTGCCCGCCCCTCCCACTCGGCTCCCCCGGCTGCGGTGCGACCGCCCAGGCCGCGGTCAGGACCGGCGGGGACTGAGCTGTGGCTCCTGCCCCCGGCCCGCAGGCAACGTGGTCAACACGAACTGCTCAGCCGCCCACAGCCGCCAGGCGCTGTCCTGCAAGATGGCGGTGGAGTACGACCACTTCGTCGCCTCCGGGAGGAAGTGAGTGCGGCCGCGGGGTCCTCCGGGCTGCTGCCCCGCCGCCCCTTCCCACCCTCGCGCGGCCCGCAGCCCTGACGCCCCGCCCGCCCCGCCCCCAGGTGGTTCTGCCACGTGGACGACGACAACTACGTGAACGTGCGGGCCCTGCTGCGCCTGCTGGCCGGCTACCCCCACACCCAGGACGTGTACATCGGGAAGCCCAGCCTGGACAGGCCCATCCAGGCCACGGAGAGGGTCGGCGAGAGTCAGCTGGTGAGCCGCCTGCCCGCAGGTGCCTGAGCCACCGGGAGGGGCTGCGGGGCCCCTCCAGCCTGGGGCGGGGGTCTCACCACGTTGCCCCATCCCTCAGCGTCCTGTGCACTTCTGGTTCGCCACGGGCGGAGCCGGCTTCTGCATCAGCCGGGCGCTGGCCCTGAGGATGAGCCCGTGGGCCAGGTGAGGCTGCCTGACCGGCCAGGGGGCCCAGGTCCCCACGTCCCCGCGTGGGGCCTGGCTTGGTTCACCTTCCCGGGGGTGGGGCTGTCCTCAACCTCCCATGCGATTGAGGGGTGGTCCCCAGCACGTCCTGCCAGCAGGCACCAGGGTGTTAGTACCCAGGGCCCCTTGCTGCACCTGCAACAAGAATCCCTAGAATCCCTAGAATCCCTAGGCTGGTACCAGGTGTGTGTGTGAACTGGGGTTCAGGGAGGGAGGGGACAGCTGCGGGCCAAGGGCCCCTCAGGTGCACAGATTGTTCTGCGCCCCGCTCCCCGCCGTGGGCCTCGTCCGCCCCTTCGCTGAGCTGAGCCTGGCTTCGCTCAGTGCGGCCGCCTGGCGGGGTCCTGCCGGGGTCCTGCCCGGGCCCAGCGGGCGCAGGCTCCCTCCCACCTTCGCTCTCACAGCGGGGGCCACTTCCTGAGCACGGCTGAGCGGATCCGCCTGCCCGACGACTGCACGGTGGGCTACATCGTGGAGGCCCTGCTGGGCGTGCCCCTCATCCGCAGCGGGCTGTTCCACTCCCACCTGGAGAACCTGCAGCAGGTGCCCACCTCGGAGCTCCGTGAGCAGGTGCGCTGACCGGGAGGGGCCCCGAGAGAAGGGGTGGAGAGTGGGGTCACTGTTAACGTAAGGAGGTTAAAGAAGGTCCCACCGTTGGCTGCCACCCAGACCCCCAGGTTTGCCCGCTGGTGTGGACCCACGCCAATCCCCTTCCACCCTTCCTGCATCGGGGTGGGTGGGGTCTCTCACGGTGAGAGACTTTGCACCTTATTTTTGGGGCATGCAGAGCAAGTGGGCAGAGCATGTGACCCATCAGCCTTCCTTCTTGGCCCGAGGGGTCAAGGCAAGGCTGGACCCTCGCTCAGAGCCACATGGCCAGCTTTGGGCGGAGCCAGGCGGGGGGACCCCACCGGGCCTCACTCCGCCCCTCCTCGCAGGTGACCCTGAGCTACGGCATGTTTGAAAACAAGCGAAATGCCGTCCACATCAAGGGACCCTTCTCGGTGGAGGCTGACCCGTCCAGGTGAGCACAGAGGCCCCGGTGAGGCAGGGGCTTCCCTAGGGCCAGCGTGCTGGGGGCTGGATGCCACGCAGCGTGTTAGCTACAGGCGTGTCCCCAGGATCCCTGCCCAGGGCGGGAGAGGGCCCCCACCCCACATGGACCAGACCCCTCTGTCCCCACAGGTTCCGCTCCATCCACTGCCACCTGTACCCAGACACACCCTGGTGTCCCCGCACCGCCATCTTCTAGTAGCCTCGGCTGAGACCCCGTCCCCGGGCACCCCTGGTATCCAAAGGGCCCGGGGACCCTGTTGTGCTGCCCTGGCCCCTGGTGCAGGGTCCCCAGGGCTGTGCCTCCGTGTGCCGTCTGCATAGCAGACCAGGGCCCCAAGCCCGGCCTGGAAGGGTTTTCATCAGGGGTCACTCCGAGGCCAGCTGTGCTTTACCCTGTGGGGTCTTTGGGCAGCACCAGTGTCGGGCCTGCCCTGCCCTGGGCAAGGGCACCCGCCTCAGAGCCCCCGGGACAGCAGGGCCCTGCAAGAGGCTGGGTTTGGGGGCAGTGGCCCCCCGTCTCCTCCTGCCCCCTCTGAGCTCTGGGGCACAGTGGCTCCCCCAGCTCTCTGGGTGGGGTCTTCTTCCTGACCCTTCTCTTCCCTTTGTCTCCCCCAAACGGGGAGTCAGAGCTGAGCATTTTACCTCCTCTCCCAAGTGGAGAGAAAGTCACCCATAGTGGGCGTATCTGTAAATATTGTGACAGTATTTTTTCTACTGTGCTTGTGTTTCGAGAGGTCAGGTAAAAAGGGTGTTTTCGTGTCTGTTTTTGGGGAGTGGGGGAGGGTGTCATTGCATCTTTCCTGTGGATCAGAAGAAGCAGAAGCCACACTGGGGGTTGCCTGAGTGGCTGAAGCTGCAATGCCTAGCGCTGCCTGTGTGTACGTGTCCTGGCTCCTGACCTGTGTCCCTCCACCCGACCTGCCTCCCTGCCTCCCTGCCCCAGACCTGTCCCCTCCACCCCAGGCGCACCTGGCCCAGCGCGGGCTCTGTCTTGTGTTTATCCTCCTGCGAAGACGTAGCTAGTGGAGCGAACAATGAGGGAAAGTTCTCAGGGAATTGAAGCGTGGTTGCTATGGTGACATCCTTTGAATAAAGGTGCTCCTCGGGGCCACGTTCTTTTGCGGGTCCTGGCCTATCTGCAGTTTGCATGAGCCGTGGGGGTGTGAGTGGGGGACTTGCTGCTGGCTGGGCCTGGGACCATGTTGCAGATGGAGAAACTGAGGCTTGGGGGGGACGTTCCAGGCCAGGCAGCTGGGGCGGTGCAGAGCTCAGACTTGGACCCTGGCCTCCCTGCCTTGCCCCACCCCCCTCTGAAAGAGCTCTGTCCCCTCCCCACCCTGGATGGGTCCCAGGCGCTGGGCCAGGATCCAGGCCACCCTGCCAGCAGCGGGGGAAGGCTGTCTGTGCTCTGAAGCTGGGGAACCCCCTGCCCTCCCTCTCCCAGTGGCCTGGGCAGCCTCACTTCCTTGTCGCCCCCTCTTCCCGGCTCCTGGGCCTCCAGCTCTGCCTCAGGCTTCCCCGGTCAATCTCCGCTCCCCGCCCTGACCTACTGGGGCAGAATGCCAGCCCTACTCCCACCCCCGGTCCCGTCAGCTTCCTCACAGCCCTGGCCAGTGGGCGCCTGGCCAGGGCCTGACCCCATCATGCCACAGACAGGCCTGAGTCAGCGGAGCGTGGCCTCCAGAAGGCCTTGGAGTGACCAGGACAGTGGGAGGGAAGGAGCACCCCCATCCATCAAAGAGCGGGGCCCCTGTGGCCTCTGGACAGCTTGCGTGCCACTTGGGGGCGGGGGTGGGGCACAGCAGTGACCACATCGTGGGATGGTGAGGGAAGTGACACCGAGCAGCCGGCAGAGGCCCCGGGGCCCCTCCTGCCGGGTGAGTCAGAGGTGCCTTCCGCAGTCGGGCCCAGGCCCCTGTGGCACCCCCGGCAGCGGGCACCGCCCCTCAGAGCTGGGGTGCCTGGGGCCCGGGTGTGGCAGGTGCAGTCCTCATCTGAGTGGGGGGCAGGTGTTGGGTGTGGAGGAGAGAGCAGAGGGGGCACCAGGCCCGGGGAGGGGGTCCCACCCCTCCCAGAGCCCCGACCTCCCCGTCTGAGCAGCAGGATGCACGTAAATGCAGCTTCCTTGCTGTTGCTCTGGGCCTGGGTGGGGTCCTGGAGGGGTCCGGGCTGGTGGCCCCGTGGCCCTGCCCTCATCTAAAGGAGAAGCTGATGAACTGGCAGGAGGGAAGTTCCTCGTCCTCAAAGGGGAAGCAGGCCCCACTGGGGGCTCATGGGAACTGGACAGGGGGCCTCCCCCAGCGGGTGAGTCATGAAGTCAGAGGAGGGGACCTCGGCAGGCCCCACCCTCCGGTGGCATCGTCCCAACCCACACTCACCGCGTGGCCCAAGGGGCTCCCTGTCCCCCCGCCTAGCCCCTCCCAAGTCGTGGGCTCTCGGAAATAAAAAGTGAAACCCTCCGTGGGGGGCTGCCAGCTTCTGGGGTGCAGGTGTGGGAGGGGCTGAGGGCCCCAGGGTGGCCCCTCGGGCCAGCTTGCACTTCCTTTCCACGGGCTGACGGGCGGCCTCCCCAGAGGCATGAGCGGAGCGGGAGCCCCAAAGACCCGCCTGCCCGGGAGGGCGCTGGGCAGTGCGGAGGCCCCGGCGGAGGAAGGTGCTGCAGGGCCCGCAGGAAAGGGACCCCTCGGGTCTCCAGGACCCTCTCCCAGGTGGCCCGGCCAGCAGCAAGCAGGGCCTTGCGCGAGACCCCGGGCAGCCGCCCCCCGCGCTCGGCTCTGCGCGGCCGTGTCCAGCGGGAACGGGGTGGCCAGTGGGACAGCCTTCAGCCAGGCCAGCGCTGCCACACGCCCGGCCGCCCGGCCCTTCCTGGCCAAACGTGCCCTTTCTGAGCCTTGGGCTAGACGCACGGGGGCCCTGCGTACATGGCTAGGAGGGACCCAGGCCCCTGGAGGTTGCCTCGCCGGGTTTGGGGGCTCAGAGTCCCTTCAAGTCCCCACCGCGGGCCTCCGGGTCCAGCCAGGCACCGCGCACCACGGGCCTTGAGCGCCACCTGGTGGCCAGAGGTGGTGGTTTCTCCTTGTCCGACTCCCCCGCTTTCCCAGGGACGCGAACCCAGACCTACGGGCACAGCCCCCAAGGGCGGGGAGGAAGGCAGACCCATCCTCAATTTTACCAGCCTGCGAACCCAAAGGTCGCTGGTTCGATCCCCAGCCAGGACACATAACCAGGTTGCAAGCCAGGTCTCCAGCCAGGTCTGTAGCTGGAGGCAGGTGAAAGGCAACCACACATGGATGTCTCTCTCCCTCCCTGCCTCTCTCCCTCCCCCTCTCTCTGAAAATAATTAATAAAATCTTTTTAAAAAATCCACATCATGATCTTAACGTTATTACCAGTATTTGCCTTGAGCAATGTAGGTCGTGTCCAGAGGCCGTTCCTGCGGCTGTCCTGTCCCATGGCTCTGGGGGGCTCGCCGCTGCGTCTCCTCAGGGCCCAGCCAGGCAGAATCCCCGGACCCTTGACCTCATCCGGCGGACCCCTGACATCCTGCTCCAAAGTGGTCACAGCTGAGCCCAGGCCAGCAGCTGCTGCAGATGCAGGTTCTCAAGCGGCCCCAGCCCATCGGGAACTCCCGTGGGTCCCCAACGTTCTGTCCACCAGTCCTGCCCTGACCTCTCGCCCTCTGAGGAGGCCGCCCCTCGGCCGGTCCCAACTCCACGGCCGCTGCCCAGATGTCGCCCACCCCACAGCAGCAAGACCCACTCCGCCTCCCCCTTCTCTCTGTCCAGCTGCCTTGGAGTTCCTGACCCCGCCGGACACGCACTCCCTCACCCTTCAAGTGCCCCCACCTGGCTGAGATCCCGGGTCTGTCATACCCTTGACCTCACCTGACCCCCCTCCCCTCCCCTGGGCCTCTCACATCCCCACCTTCACTGGGCCGAGCCTCTGGAGGGACCTGTTCTGTCCAGCCTTTGGCCTGCTCAACACCCCCACCTGGGCAGATGCAGGAAGATGCGCCCCCCACATCAGCTTCCTGACCCAGGGCCCTGAGCTCCCGACCCAGGGCCTTGGGCCCCTGGGGGAACCCCACGTCCCTGCTCTGTGGCTCCCCATTCTCCCACCTGGCTTCTCCGGTCCCTTCCTGTCAACCCTCCTGGTGGTGGTGGCGGTTTCTCCCGCCCCGTCCTCCCTGCCCACATCCACACTGCTTTGGTACCAACCGGGAGAGGGGGCTCTGGCCCCCACCCAGCCCGTTCACCTTCCGCAGTAGCTGCGCCGCTGAGCCCCACCCCAAACCCTGGGTCTGCTGCCCACTCACCCCACTCGCTTCCCCGGCCCCAGGGTCCCTGCACCTGGTCACCCTGCCACCCGGGTGGCAGCCAGAACAATCGGGAAGACAGGCCTGTTTTTTAAAATTGATTTATTTTAAAACATGAAACCCAAGCTGAATAGAAACCACAGAAATTATATTGACGAGATTTTAGTATTTGCCAAGAAAAATAAAGCCCCAAAGATATAAAAATCAAACCCCCTAGCCCAGTTTGGGGAAAAAAAAAAAAAAAAAAAGAGGAAAGGAAAAAACAAACAAAACAGCGACAGCGCATCCAGCCATGGCCCTAGGGAGGTCAGAGGTCGGAGGTCAGTGACCCGTGGCTCAGGCCTCCGTCCCTGGTCAGCTCATATTAAATCAGGTGGGAGGGGACCAGGAGGGTTGGAGTCTAGGTTATGTATAGCAAACATGAGTGCAGAACCCTATGGCTAAACCAAAATTTCCCCCCACTGCCCCATGGGGCCCCCAGTGGGGCTGCCACCCACTCTCCCTCCGGCTGGGCAGGGTGCTTGGACTGGAATTGCATAGTGAGATGGGGGTGCGGCTGGGACAAGGGTCCAGGCCTCCCACTACCCATGCCTGGGGCAGCAGCTGGGGCCCCATCAGCCAGGTATCCTAGCTGCACCCCATCCCCAGCTCACCCAGCCTTGTGGGCTTTGTGGGCTCCCCACCTCCCAACATGGTCAAGGACCCCCCACCCCCAATATGCTGCAGGGCCTGAGAGGCCCAAAGCCCATTGATACAGAGGTTTGAGGGGGTGTGGGAGGTTAGTGGGATAGGGGTGGCTAGGAAGGGGGCCCCCAAAAGAGTACAAAATAAAACCAGGGTGGGACCCATCCTCCCCTCCAAAGCTGAAGCTCAGGTTTGAACCCCTTCTGATTTCTCCCTTTTCCTTTATTCAACTTGGGCACATGGAGAACCGGGGGAAGCCACAGGCAGGCAGGCAGGCTCACGTCCTCCTGCATGCACAGTGGAACTCCAGGTGGCACAGGTGCAGGTGGGGCCACCAACATGGGGAGCCCCATTCCCCCCGGACAGCCTCTGCCCTGTGGGACTGCTGGGCCCTCCGGACGAGGCCCTACCACGGGGCAGAGCCCAGGGGAGCTCCCAGCTGGGGCCCCACCCAGGGGGGCCTGGAGTAGCCTCCGTGCAGTGAGGCTTGGCCCAAGTGTGAGCCCACTCCTGCCCCTCCTGTCCCAGGGCAGCAGAGGTGGGGTGGGGAGCAGGTGTGGCCCAGCCCCCACCCTTTTGGTCCCAGACACTAGCACATAGAAAGAAAGTCCCAGAGGAAGGGAAGGTGGCCTCCCCGGTGGGCCCCAGGGAAGGAGTTGCACCCACAGTCTGTAAACTGCCCAGCCAGCTGCCCGGCTCCCTGTGGGACCCGCCTGGGCCCTGAACAGGCCGCAGCCCCAGCCACCCTCTCTGTGTGAGGCTGGCCAGGCCAGGGCAAAACCGGGCAGGGGACGGCCCGTCCTGACTGGGGGCTGGCACCCTCCATGGCAGGAAACAGCAAACATTGTACACGAAAACCAAAAGCACCTCAGGGAGGCCTTGCTCCCACTTCACAGGTATGGAGACTGAGGCCACAGGGACCTCGGTCCTGGAGCCCACAGACCTCCTGGGGGTGGTACCTGCCTGGGGCAGGGCTCTCCGGGGCCTTGGGCTGCCTCTGGGTCTGTGCCACCCCACCCCCTACAGCAGCAGAGCCCCAAGAACTCGTGGCTCCAGCCTGACTTCCGGCTGGCTGTCCTGGACTCAGGGTCCCACTCGCCGGCCTGGCCGGGGGACCGCGGTGGCTGGGGCGAGGTTAGTGGTTAGTCCCGGGGGGTGGCAGGGGCTGTGGGCTCATTCACAGGCAGCTCGGGTCCAGCCCCCGAGACTGGGCTCCGGGACACCGCACCTGTCCTGGACGGAAAGGGGGTGGGCGGGAGGGAGTGTGCACGGCCTGCAGCCGCGCAGCCCGCGGGCCCTAGAGATGAATGTGGTCAGTGCGGAGAGCGAACCGGAACAAGCCGCCATGTCTGGGGGAGGAAAAGGGGTTTTGGCACCAAGAGGGCGGCCAGCACTGGGTGAGCAGCCTCGGCTCGGCGGGACGCTGGGGGTCCTCCTGCTGCTTGGAGGGCTGGGTGCTGCAGGCGCTGAGGGAGAAAGCGATGCCGGGTGGGAGGCAGAGGGGGTGGGGCCCCAGGAGGCTCCTGGCCGCTGGCGGGAGGACCTGCCACCAGGGCAGGGAGCGGAGGGGCCCCAGGCACGGCCGGGCGGAGCAGGCAGGTGCGCGCGCAGGGGCCCTGAAGGACCCCAGGTGTCAGGGCTGTGGAGGGAGGGGGCCCTGTGAGCCTGGACATGACAGCAGGGTCCGGGGTCCTGGTGTCCACCATGGCAGCGCTCCCATGTGTCCAGGCATGTGACCCAGGGACAGGGTGCGGCCCGGAGCTGCCCCGTCTCCTCGGGCTGGGGTCCCTGCCGGGAACTCCAGGCTCCTGCAGGAAGGGGGGCCTGGCGGGTGGCCGGAGGAAGGTGGAGGCTGGAAGCGGCAGTGCTGGCCAGGGAGGGGCAGGGCGGTTGGCACATGGGGCGGTGCTGGCCTGGCAGTCTAGTGGCCACTGCCGCTGGAGTCAGGGCGAGGCTGGCTCGTGGCGAGGTATTTGGCTCTCATGCTGGACGTGTACTGCAGGGAGACAGGGGTGGCGGTGAGCAGGGCAGGGGCGCGGGCACAGCTGGCGGCGAGCACCCCTGGCCCGGACGGCCCAGCACAGCCTGGCTGGCTGCCCCAGGGAAGGGCCTGGGAGGGGCCAGCTGGCCCCAGGTCGGGACTGTGAGTCCCAGGGGCCCGTCCAGATGAGACAGCAGCTGTGCCCCGCCTGGAAAGCCAGATCCGAGGGCCCCCATGCCCAGGGCTCGGTGGCTACACACAGGCCTTCCTGCCTTGAGGGTCCCGGCTGAGGGGCTGTGAGCGGAGCACCTCGAAGGCCGGGGCAGGCCGTGTGCCAGGAAGCGTCAGGTGGCCCACGAGGGCCCGGAGCAGCAGCCCCATCACCCGGGGAAAGGAGGGCCCCCCAAAGCTGCGTGTGCCCCTCAGACTGAGGTGATGCTGCAGCCCGTTAGGTGGGGGACCAGCTGTGGCCTTCTCTCAGGTCACTGACACAGGGACAGGCAACGGGAGGAGGGGAGGACCTGCCATCCCAGCCGCCCTGGTCCAAACCCTTACTCAGCACAAGACCCTTACTCAGTGCCTAAGCGTGTGTGTATGCTCAGGAACACACGTGGAGGAGGCGTGTGCAAAGTCACATGGCCATCGGAGCGGGGACAGAGCTCACCGGTGGTTAAGGGGTCTGGCAGTCTGACTCCACAGCCACACGGTAACCCACCCCACAGCCTCCAGGTCAGGAGGGAGCGTGCCCCCCGGTCCTGCCGGCCCTCCCCCAACTGCTGGTGGGGAGGTCGCGTGTGTCCTCAGGGGGCTATCCGAGATTCAGGAGGGGCAGCGGGCCCTGGGGCCTGAGACATGCAGTGGGGGCAGGGGACGGCGGGCTCAGCCCAGACCCCGAGGGAGCCATGCAGGGGCACAGCGCCGGGGCGGCTGGGGGCAGCGCACGCCGCCCCGCACCCCCTGTGCACACACCGGGCAGCACCGCAGGGGCCAGGCCCACAGGCCGCACCCCGGGACTGGAGCAGAGGCATGCACGGGGTCCGGGCGGACGGCCTCCTGGTTGGGAGGCGGCACAGGAGCTGTGGCCACCTGCAGCTGGGCCGGGGATGCGGAGGGGGCTCACTTCCCCTGGTGTGGGGGCGACTGTCCAGGGCCGGGCCCAGAGGGTCCCTGGCTGGGCTGGAAGCCACCAGGCCCACCGGCTTGTGCCCACCCAGAGCTGGCCCCGCGGCACTGATTTGGGGTGGCCCCAGGCCAGCCCTACAGCAGAGGAGCAGTGAGCAGAGGGCATGAGGTGCGGAGGCACAGGCGGTGCACAGGGCAGGGGACCCGGGCGGGTCAGTACCTGTCACTCTGAGGGCACGGCCACCACCGCGTTCGGGCACTGTCCATGGGCTTAAACTGCCAGCCCGTGTGGCTGCCAAAGTCCAGGGCAGCCAGATAGCGCTAGGAGGGCCCGGGGGAGGGGAGCAGGGAGAGAGAGAGAGAGAGGGCGGCCTCAACGCCGGGTGTGGCCCCGCCAGAGGCGGCCACGGGGGCCGGGACTCAGTGCCAGCGCGGGGACAGCCCGGGGTCCCGCGCGGCCCCAGGTCCAGGCAATCCAGGCCGGCGCTGCCGCAGGCCCCATGGGGCCACTGCACACGTAGGCTGGTATTTCTGAAGCAACGGACCTTCAGTCCCTCTGGCCACACTGTCCTTGGCAGCCCACCACCTCCTGGAAGCCCTCCTGGGGCCCCACCTCTCTGTAAGCTCCTCCTCTTTGGCACAAGATTAGTCTGTTCCCTCTTTTCCATGTTTCAGCCCAGAGGGCCGAGGGGGCACCAGGTCAAGCTACACAGCCAGGGGCCAAGCCCTGGGTTGAGCCCAGGATGTTGAAAAAAGGAAAAGCAGAAGCAGGTTGGCTGGGAAGAGAGAAGTCAGGGCCCCTCAGAGCTGAGCTGGCGGCCAGGCAGCTGGCCCCTGGCCCCAGGGCACCTCAGGGCCAGCCCGGGAGCCCACCCACCCACCTCCTGCCCCGACTTACTGAGGGCGGTGGGGACTCGCGCCCGATGAGGGGGGTGTTCTCACAACGGGGGGTCTGGAAGTTGGCGTTCTGGCTCCTGAGGAGCGAGAGAGGCCGTGAGTGCCGGGCCGTGGTGGCCCCGCTCCGAGCTGGAGGGCCTGCGCACCCAGCCGTGCCTGGCGCCCTGCAGCGCGACCTCCGAGGGGCCGGCACGCTGCGCAGGCTCCGCTGGGACAGGCGGGAACCGCCGACCCCTGCACGTTTCATCATCCCTGGAGCCTGCCTGCCCGCCAGGACCTGGGGTCCCTCGATCCCAGCACAGTAACCAAGGGGTCCCAGGGGCCCAGCCAGAGCCTGCCTTCACCTGGGCCCCCCCCCGCCCCCGCCAGGCCCTTGGTCACAGCGCTGCCGTGGCCCAGATAGGCAAAGGCCCTGCATCTGACCTAGTGGCCGCTGCGGCCTTGGCCCAGGTTTGCCTGAGCAGGGAAGTCACCCAATACCAGGCCGACCCCACCCTAAGCCCCGCAGCACCCCCCGGGGCAGGGGAAGGCCCCCACTTCCCCTGTATGGCCTGCTGCGGGCCCCGCCCAGCACCCCTTCTCCCCCCCACCCCTCTGGGCGGCCCCAGCCCACGGCTCACATGTACTCGGTGACCGGGGCATTGCTGACGGTGTGGGCTGCGGCCGGGATGCTGGTCTCGCTGCCGTAGCTGCTGCCGCAGCTGTACAGGCTGGGCATGTGGACGCGGTACAGGCTGTCGTGGGCCGGCCTCGGCCCCGGGGCTGCCTCCTCCTCTCCGTCCTCATCGGGGCCCCTGTGGGGGGCCACCCCATGTGAGCTTAGGCCCTGATGCGAGCAGGCGGCCACCGGAAGACCCGTGGTGGGTCGGCTCTGGTGCAGACGCCTGGGCCCGACCCCCGTGTGGCCTGAGCTCACGTGGCCCTTCGATGCGCTTGGAGGCCCGAGTCCCTAGGGCTTGTCTGTCCCCGGGAGGCCTGAGCCCAGATTGCCCTGTGCCCCTGGCCCCGTCATGCTGCACCGCACCCCACCTGCTCCCCGACGCACTTGGGGCGGGGAGGCTGGGCTGCCGGGGGCGGGGGCACAGGCCAGGGCGCCCTGCACTGACCGGGGAGACCAAGGCAGGGGCTGCCAGGACCCCCACCTCAAAGGTAAGGATGTGACGGCCAGCCAGCTGCCAGCACGGCCACCGGGGGCCTCCCTGGGCCCACGCAGGACCAGCCGGCCTCACAGACCCTCGCGTCCAGAGCGAGGAGGCGCCCGGCCCGCCTCTGGGGCAGGAAGAGGGGTGTCCGGAGGTCCCTGAGACACCCTGTGCGCGCGGCCGGGGCAAGCTCCAGGACCTCCCTGGGCCCCTCACCTCTTCTGTTGCCAGGTGTGGGGGACGCTGCAGACGACCGAGCTGAACATGAGTGCAGTGACGAGGGAGAAGAGCGCCAGGTAGATGAGACCCTCGACACCATCATAGCAGAAGCCGGTCAGGGCCTGCACGTAGTCCTGAGTCCGGGGGCACCGATGGTGAGGCCCCGGGCGATGGGGAAGAGCCGGGACAGCAGGGTGAGGCTGACGTGCTGGGGTCGCAGCCCAGCTCTCAGCCGCCTGGGCCATCCCCAGGGAGCCGGACCCCCTGAGGCTGGGCTGAGCCCCCCGCCCCCCGCCACGGGCACGGCCTCACCAGGTGCAGGCTGCGGCAGTCCACCAGGGCCGTCAGGTGCTGCAGGTTCACCTCTGTGCCGTTCAGCACCTCCTGGACACGGAGCAGAGGGTCCTGGGGACACACGCCACTCGGGGTCAGCACCGGTCACGAGGGGGACCCACCCACGCCTGCCATTGAACCACCCGCCCCCTGCAATCGCCACGCAGGCCTTGAGGTCCCCAGGCTTTTACAGACAGCGTCCCGCAGCTGTGGCCTGGCCTCGGGGGGACAGCAGGGGACGTGAGGGGACAGGGGGACAGCGGGGCCCACCAATGCCCGTCCAATACAGCCAGCACTACGACGTGGTCCTTTATTATAGCAGGAGGGACGGGGCACCCACACGTCTGACTTGAGCCTCGTTCTTCTGTTTTTTATCCTCAGCTGAGGACATTTCTTCTTTCCTTTTCTTTATAGAGGGAGGGAGGGAAGGACGGAGCAAGGCAGAGATGCGCCGATGGAGAAACGCTGATGGGCCGTCCCTGGTAGGTGCCCTGACGGGGACCGAACCTGCAACCCAGGCCTGTGCCCTGATGGGTGGAAACTGAGACTGACCCCTGGGTTCCAGGACGAGCTCCAACCAACTGAGCCACCCCCCCCACACACGGCCGGTTCTTTTTAAAGTTGTATTTTAAGAAACAGCTACAGACGTAGGAAAACTTTCATGATGTTTAAAGTGACAAAACTTCACTGAAAACACTGTAGAGTGAGCCTGACGGTGTCCGTGTTGCGTGTGTCATGCATGCACGTCTGCACCGCTGTGCGTGCTGTGTGTGTGCTATGCGTGTGCCGTGTGCAGACACCTCAGGGTGACAGACGTCCCTCTCGATGAGCCGCTGGGCCCGATCCTGCCTCTCATGACACGTTTCCGAGAAGCCCCTGCAGTCGGAAACGGCTCCCTCCTGTGGCCCGAGTTTCTCCCCCCAGTTCCTGTGCCTCAGCCCCAACCCCAGCCCCTTGGCACGTGCCTGAGCCTGGGGGCAGGTTCTGAAAAGAGGCGACTGGGAGCCCTGGCTGGTGTGGCGCAGTGGCCTGGGCGCAGGCCTGTGAACCGGGGTCGCTGCTGGGGTCCCGGTCAGGGCACCTGCCTGGGTTGCGGGCCAGGTCCCCAGCTGGGGGCGTGCGGGAGGCGGCCACCCGTGGATGTTTCTCTCCCTCTTTCTCCCTCCCTTTCCCTCGCTCTAAAAATAAATAAAATCTTTAAAAAAAGATGTGATCAAGGAGAAATATGTGAATGGGGGGCCCTATCCAGGCTCACTGGTGTCCCCCGAAGAAGAGATTAGGACACAGACGCAGGGAGGGACAACACCCTGAGGACACAGGAGGACATGGCCGTCCACAAGCCCAGGAGAGAGGCTCCTGGGCAGCTGCCCTGCCCACCCGGGGTCTCGGACACCCAGAGGGGCACCTTGTGACAGCGCAGGAACCGGCAGTCACACCCCCCTGCCCACTCAGATCACAGAACACCAGGGGGGCCCGGCGGGAAGAAGGAACAGAAGGAAGAAACATGGACGTGGGTGTGGGGCGGGGCGTGCACAGCAGGACCCCAGCAGGCTGCCGTCCCTCTGGGCTGGGTGTGGGCAGTAACAACTGCACGTGTGTGCACGTGTGCACGTGTGCGTGTGAGAGAGCGCGCCCAGTGCCTGGGACAGCCCGGTCCCCTCCTCAGGGCCCAGGACACCCCAGGGCGCACCTTGTGCCGGAATCACCGCTGGGCAGACCTTACTTCCTTTTGGTCCTGCATCTGTTCCCAGTTTCCTTGTTATTATTTTTTAATACAAGGAGTTGGTACGATGTTTAAAAGCAAGACCAGAGTTTGAAAGAACCCACCAACATCCCCGGGAAAGGGAGGCTGGGGGAGGGGCTCGAGGCGGGCCCCTCACCTTGGCAGCCGGGTGCTCCCGCGGGACGGTCTTCAGCAGCTCCGCCACGGTGTCCTGCATCTCCACCAGCGCCTTGTGGCTGCCTGACAGCTTCTGCGCCACAGGGAGGACGGGCGCTGGCAGCAGGGCCGGCAGCCGTGCTCCCTCCCAGCCCCACCCCACGCGGTGGCCCGACACCCTGCTCTGCCGGCCTGTGGGACACCCCGCCCTGGCCCCCAGGTGCCCACGCCCCCGGAAGATCCAGATCCCCAGAAGCAGTGTTGTTAAGGCTACAGGTGGTCCTCAGGCCTCTGCGGGCCAAGCAGTCATGGGACTGACCGGCAGTGGCTGAGGGTTTCCCTTCCAACCCACCGTGGCCACAGCGGCCCCCTTACTGCAGAGTCGGCACAGGACCCCCGCAGTGAGGTGTTCCTGGTCCCTCCACGCCCACCCACTGGATTTGTCCTGCAGGGCTGGACGTGGTAGCCAGGAAACGAGGGGTCCCAGGGAGTGGGGGGCACCCGGGCAGGAACCCGAGGGGCAGTTAGTGCTGTGGACATGGTGTTTGCCCGGCTGTCTCCCCACCAGTCCCTGGGTCAGTGGGCCTGAGAACGGGCTGAGGGCTGTGGACGTCCCAGGTGAGGGCCCGGAGCCTGCCTGGGGGTTAGCCTGCGCCCCGGCCCCGGGCCCCAGGGGTGGGGGCGCCCGAGCTCTCACCTGCTGGAAGGGGTTGGAGGCTCGGGGCGAGCAGGCCAGGTAGTACTGCAGGATGTCTGTGGAGAGACGCCAGGCCGCACGTGTCTGACATGCATGTGCACGTCTGTGTGCGTGGTCTGTTCACACAGGTACATGTGTGTGCGTGTGCACATTGCACACATGTCCCTATGCACCTATCTTTTTGTGTACATGTAAGTAGGTGCATGTGTATCTGTAAGTACGTGTCTGTGCACGTCCACACAGGCATGTGGTGTGTCCATGTATCTGCACGCGTATCTTTGTTCATGTGTGAGGTGGGAGTGGCCTCCAGGGAGCTCAGGGCCCGGCCGGGACCCTTCTGCTCTGGGCGCCGGCAAGGGGCCCCAGGCTGTCTCGGGGGCAGGCCTGCCGCCCTCAGCAGAGCAGCCCAAGGGGCTTGGGTGGGCCAGGGGGCAGAAGGCCCCTCGGGCAGAACAGCACTCCTGAGTGAAGAGAACGGGGTGCAGCCCCAAAGTCACTGCCTGGAGGGCCCGGGACACAGGTGTCCTGACTGTCACAACCCCATTCAAACGGGTCTCCATTTGAATCCATCGTCTAAAGACGGGGTTCACTTACAGGTCCGGCCCTGCCCCCCTGCCCCCCATCCCGCCTTGCTGCTCTCTGGCCCTGCAGGTCCCGGGGGAGGTCAGAGCCCCCTGAACAGTGACACGACTCCCTGGCTGGGGGTCCCCGGGGGCCCAGGGCAGATGGGCACGGGGACAAGGGCTGGAGGGAGGGCAGGGCTGGCGGGGGTCTTTGCAGGGGACGCAGTTTCCACCTCAACGGCCCTGCTTGGCGGCCACCCCGACAGGCTGCTCAAAGCAATTGCCGTCCCCCCTCTCCCTCCATCGCGTCTTCCCTCTTCACCCCCCGCTCTGTCGCCTGCCCCCCTCCTGTCACCAGCGGCCCCACCCAGCCCCTGTCCTCATCGGAGACGCCCACTGCAGGAAGCTGTTACTGTTTGGCGTGGGTCCCGTCTGCCCCAGGCCCAGACGGGGTTTCCGAGGGTTTCCAGAGTCAGAGCCGTAAGGGAACCCCCGTCTGTAGACATCGGATGCTGAACCAACACCCATTTAAATGGGGTTCGTGGATGCATCAGCCTCACTCACAGCCTGGCCACGGGGGTGCCGGCTCGGCCGCCCCCCACTCACCCCCGCTCAGCACCGCGTGCTCCTCCACCATCCTGGTCACGTAGGTGTCAGGGTCCACGCAGAAGTCGCTGGCACCCTGGGGTGGATGAGGGCAAGGAAGACGGGTGAGCCAGCCAGCCCTCCCAGACCCCAGCTCTCAGGGGGAGCTGCCCCCAGGGTCTGTTTCCATTCAGGAGGGTACCGCATGCACCAGGGGGCACGGGCTTGCTCTGACCCCAGGACAGGGCTGCCCCCGGGCCCTCGGTGTCCCATGGGAGGTTGGGGCGAGGAGAGTGGTGCACCCCCTGGGACCAGCCCCCACAGGCGGGACCGCCCTTCCCTGCTGCCACTCACCACAGATGCGGCCAGCTCCAAGCCCAGCGCACCCCAGCTGATGACCAGGGCCAGGACCCCCAGCAGGCAGACCCTTGGGACAATGAAAGCTAGTTAGCACCCCCCAGGTGAGGTGAGGAAGGGGGCCAGTGGCGGGGGCCAGAGGGCACGCGTGTGGCCCCCCCACAGGTTCTGTGGCTTTTCCCTGGGCTCCGTGCCGACCCACCCACCGGGGAGGGACGGAGCGCCGCCCCCAGCTGCCGGCGCAGACTCACCCAACCAGGATGCCCTTGGAGCTGCGGATGAGGCCGACCAGCACCAGCAGGCAGATGGCAACATCGAGCAGAAGAAGACCCAGGTAGCCCAGCCACCTGCGGGCACAGGGGCGAGGCTGGGGCGGCAGGGACAGCTCGGGGGTGCCGGGCAGGCCAGGCACCGAGACCGCAGGTCCCAGAGCCGAGGCGAACAGCTAGGGACCCTTAGGGGCACCCAGGGCAGTGCGGGGCTACGGGGACGGGAATCGGTTCTTCCAGCGACGGCCCCCAGTCTCCTATCACTGTGGCCTTGGGAGGGCCCCCCAGCCCACAACACCTCAGGCCCTGCGTGCTTAGCCCCGAGGCACGGGGGTCAGGTAGGGCGGACAGTGGACAGTGCGTCGTACCTGTACCAGTCGTAGAGATCAACCTGCTCAGCCAGCGCCTCCAGGGACACCGCCGGGTTCCTCCAAAACGGAATGGCAGCTGCGTAGCCCAGCAGCGCGTCCAGCAGGCCCTGCAGCCGCTGCACAGCCCGCAGGGGCTCGGGCCGGGCGGCCAGCTGCCGCTCCAGGCTCTGCAGGCTGGGCTCTGCCGAGCGGTTCAGGGCAGCCGCTGTGTCCCACACCTGCGCCGGCAGCCGGGTCAGCGGCGCAAGGACCACCCGCCCCGGGCACCCCTCAGCCCCCCACCAGCCTCCTCCCACAGGCAGACGCGGGGTGTGGCAGCAGGAGGAGAGCCCGCTCCCATCTCGGCGGCCACTCACGCGGTCCTGGACCCCGGCCACCGTGCGGTTGGCGTGGCGGAGCGAGTAGGTGGCTCGATGGACGCCGTCGCTGGTCTCCCCGTTGCCATAGAACCCCACGGCGATGCCGGCGCTGGGGTGGGACGAGGCCTCCGTGAGGGGGCTGGGGCCCCCGGCCGCCCCCACGGGGAGCGCCCACCACCCCCAGGCCAGGCCCCGCTCACCTGCACACCAGCGTGGCGATGATGACGCACCAGGCGGTGCAGCAGCAGTCGGCGTCCAGGTGCTCCTCACTCTTGCGCCGGCGGCAGCACAGCCAGAAGGAGTAGAAGAGCAGGAAGAGGAGGTCCAGGGCCAGGCACGCCAGCGCGGTGGCCCCCAGCAGCAGCAGCGCCTGCGGGCAGGACGCGGCACTGGAGGAGTGGACCTCAGACCAGCAGGTCCTGCCTGGGCTTGGGGCCCCCCCGGCACAGGCCCCCCAAGAAGAACCCATCCCCAAGCCTGGGGCGGCGCTTTCCAACACCTGCGTGTGGTCACAGCTCCGGGCTCCTACGCTGTGCTGGACACCAGGTCCACCAGGCGGGTGAGGTCATGAGTCCACCTCTCCCAACACCTACCTACCCACCAGGCTCCATGCCCCTCCCCATGGGAGCCTAGGCCCCAGAGTACAAGGTGGGACATGTTGGAACAGGGCCCCTCCCTGAGATGCTTGGTGGGGGTGACAAGGGACAGGCCCCCAGTAGAGCAGGGACAGCCTCATGAGGCCCGAGGCCAGCCCTGGGCGGGCTGTCAGCCTGGAGGCCCATCCTCTCTGCTGCTCTGGGCCTGGCTGCCCCCGTGGCCTGAAGGGCCCAGAACTCCCCACCACGTCCAGGGAGGCTGGGGTCCCCCAAAGGCACTCAGAGGGGGCAGGAGATAGACACAGTGACATTGGCTAAAATGGGTGCCAGCCCGGCCTCGTCTGGGCCCCACACGCATTGGTTTGCTTCACCCCGTTTCACTGACAAATTGGCTTCCAGGAAGGTGGGGAGGGCTCATGGCCATACCCCGAGCTCCGGGACCCTCAGTGCATGGCTTTGTCAGGGTGGGAGATAGAGGGCCACTCGCACCTCTGGGGACAGGGCAGGAAGGACCACAGAGAAGGCCTCCCACGTGCAGGTGCCCACCCACAGGCCCCATCGCAGCCGTGGTGGAACAACTGGGAGCCCCTCAGCTGCCCTCATGGCCCAAACCCCTCGAGGGCCTACGATGCCCTCCCTTCCCCAGTTGGAGCACGGCCTTCCCTGGGCCTGGGCCAGGGGAGCTGCTGGGGCAGAACAGCCCGGACCCAGCACCCCGAGGGGCTCCCTGGAACAAGGGGCTCAGCCAGAGGCACTGGGCCTGCATCATAGCCCTGTGCCCAGCGGCCGTCTCCCTGGAGACGGTTGCCAGGCAGCGTGGGAGGATGGCACTCTCCGGGGGATGGCCAGGGCACCACTGAGGCTGAGTCACGGCTGCCCTGTGCTGCCCACCAAGCAGTCTGGGCGCCCTGGGTGTGGGGGCTGGGGTGCTGCCACCCACCGCCTGCCCCGGCAGGAGAGCTGACGGGCCCTGACCGTCCTGGACCCCCAGCAGACGGGGTGGGGCCAGTCTGGAGCGCTGGAGCACAGCACCTCTCAACCCAAGGCTCCTGAGGTCCTGGGGCACTGATGTCACCGTGGGGACTCCAAGGCCAGGGGCGGGCAGCCCGCCAAGACCCCTCGAGGAGGTGGGCCAGGGCCCAGTCACAGTGGGGGTCATGTTCAGCTTAAGGGGCCTGGCATTTGGCACCACCCCTCCGCTCCCCAACACTGCCCAACGCACGGAGTCAATAAACATCAGGGTGCTTGGAAGAGCACATTCTTGCGGGTTCCCTGGGTTGCGTGCACAGACCGGGCATGACCAGAGGTGCCGCAGGCCACCTGCCAGTCCCCTGGGTCAGAGACAAAGGGCAGCACTTGGCTCCAGGGGTTGCCTGCACGTCCATAACCAACCCCCCTGCAGCCCCCAGCCAGCCGCTGGCTCCTGCTGCCACAGCTCCCCTGAACCCACACCCCTGCCTGGGAACCTGCACCCACTGGTCCCCTTTGGAGCCCTGCCCCCAGGCTCCCGTGGTTCGGGGGTCCTCCTGGGTGCAGGGTCTGGAGGGCAGCCTGGTCATGAGCGGGGTGCCGACTGGTGGCCAGGACTCAGCACCCGCCTGCCTGGGTCACGCCGCCGGGACCACCACTCCCGCTGACCAGATGAGAACGCCGAGGCCAGACAGGCATCGCTGGCCCCGCGCCGGGCGCCTGGGGCAGCACCGCTGGGCTCCCACCCCTGGGCGGTGCCAGGGCCGCGTTCCCAGGTCTTTTTCTACAGCTGCAATTTAGTGTTTTGTGGTTGGCATTTTCTACTTTCTTTCTGTTTTAAAGCCACAAACACGTACTACCTTTATCGTTAAAACATAAAAGCGGAAACCTGTGAGCAGCTCTTTTCAGCCGCACGTGGGAGGCCGCTGGACAGTCTATGTGGCCTCAGGTCAGGCCCTGCTGGCTCTGTGAGTTGGGGTGCGCGCTTCCTAACGCCCAGCCGTCACCTGGGAGAAGGGTCCTGGCCGCCATGGCCAGATCTGGACCCGGCTCAGTTATGGGGCTGCCACAGCCCCTGCTGGTGCCCCAGAGTGGAGGTCAAGGGAGGACGCTCTGGTCTCCCCACCAGGAGGCTGCGGGACAGAAGCCCAGAAGAAGGCACCCTGCCCCCAGCACAGACAGCTCGGGTCCCTGAGGGGTGCCCAGCTCCCAGGGCGCTGGAGGGCTACTCGGCCAGGCTCTAGAAGTGACTTGAAACTCCGTGCCTCAGTTTCTCCATGTATGAAATGGAGACAGGAGCACCCCTGTCCCGGTGAGCTGGCTTGTGCACGGCCTGGGACAGCCCCTCCCTGGGAGCCTCCAGGGGAAGCCAGGGCCCTGGGGGCTGCTCTGCGGCCTCTGCCGGCAGCAGGCTGGGCTGGGGGCCAGGGTGGTGGGTGCCCGGCTGCGGGAGGGGAGGGCGCCCAGGGCCGCTCACAGACAAGGTGAGCGTGAGCACGTCCACGCCCACATCCACACACAAGCTGACGTGTTCACTTGTGCACACAAACGCTGAGTTCACACATGCACACACATGAACGCCTGCACACGCAGACATGCACATTTACAGCCATACATTCGCACACATGTTCACACCCACACATACCCTCCCTCACACGTGCAGGTAGAGGGGCCCCCCAGCTCCCCAGCAGTGGCTACAACCCCCAGTGTGTGTGGGGCGGTTCCGACCATGTGGGTGTCAGTTGCTGGCCGGAGGCGGGAGGGGGCACACGTGTGGGCAGCCGCACACACAGGCCCGGCCGCCTGCCTGGAAGAGGACACTCCCAAGCAGCCCTGCCTCAGGGAGCCGAGTCACGGCTGGGACCAGTGTGCAAGGGACCCCAGGCCCAGGCCCCGGGGCTCGAGTGGGGCACCCCAGGGCACGCGTTACTCAGACCAGGGGGGCAGCCGCAGGTGGGGGTCCGGTGTCCCGCTCACCCCGCAGCCCTGCACTCGGGGAGCAGGTGTCCGGCAGCGGGTCCTGCCCACCCCTCCCGCTCTGTCCACCAGCTCCAGGAAGCCCCTTCCAACAGGGAGGACTGGGACCTGTTTCTAGCTCCTGCGCGCAGGCTCCGTCTACCACGCTCCCCTCCGTGGGTGCTGGGAGGGGTTCGGGGGGCTCATCCACTAGGGTGGCTCCCCGTGGCCCCGAGGCCCTGCACAGGGGGTCGCTCAGCAACAGGGGTCCCTGTGACGCCCACCCCAAGCTCCGAGAGGCTGGGCCGCTTTCTGGCAGGACGGTGCTCCCCTGGGAAATTAAACAGCACCCCGCTCGTGGCCTCTGGGACCCCGGGGCAGCCCCAGAGGGCAAACGGTGGGCCGGCACCGGGGCAGCTCACACAGCCCCTCCTGGGAGGGGAGGCGACAGACGCCCCCTCTGGGTCACACAGTGGGCAGCCTGGCCGTGGGGAGCGGCACGGGGGCGCAGGGGGCAGGTCGCACTCCTCTGGCCTGCAAGGCCTGACCTCTGCCCCAGTTCCCGGAGGACAGGTTCCGGGGGACCAGCCTCCCGCCCTCCCCGGCCGCCGCCCCCTCCCTGGCGCCCGCAGCTTCTGCCAGGCCCGGTCAGGGAGGGCGCAGGAACTGTCTGATCAGCATCTGGGCTCTGACCAAACGGAACGTTCCGTCCGCGTGGAAGTGATGTCAGCGCCGGTCGGGCGAGGCGAGCTGCTGGGGCTCACTTCCTGCCCCCTGGCCCCGGCGCTGACCACCCCCCACCCCAAACGCCGGAATGAGCTGGGCTCAGAGCAGGCACAGCGGCAAGGACTGGGGTGGCCAGGCGCCCTCCCAGCCCTAGGGCTCCGATTCCAGCCATGGACCACCCCACCCTCCTCCAGGACCCTGCAGCCCCCCAGGAAGCCTATCCAGGAGGGAGAAAGCCCGGCCCTCATCCCGGCACCCTAAGGCCCCAAAGCCCCACCCACTTGGGAAACAGATGAGCCGCAGCTGGGGGTCTGGAGCCTCCTCGGGCACCCCAACAAGCCCCCAGCCCTGGCAGAAGGACAGGGGGAGGCCCGGGCTGGGGGGACTGTGGCTCAGCCCCAGGCTTCCTGGCAGTCTGACCAAACGGGGGCTGGGGCCTCAAGCCTGCCCCTGAGGGCCCCTGCGAGCCGTCATGTCTGACTAAAAGCTGGGCGGCGGGGGCTCAGCTCCATCCCAGAGGGGTGAGAGCGCAGGAGACCCCAGCTCCGCGCCAGCAGCCCCTGCCCGTGGCCTGTCAGCACAGTGGTGTGGGCACCCCACCTGTGCCCAACGGCAGGCTCAGCGCCACACAGGCCAACATGCCGGGAGCACCTCGTGTGAACTAGCCAGCACTTGCACATGCTGCCTGGGGGAGCCCCTGCTGGAACCACAGGCACAGCCTGCGGGACACGTTCCCCCCAGACCCCCAGGGACAGCAGGCCGAGGAGCTCCCTCCCCCACTGGGAGACCCTCACAGGAACCCCGGACCCCAGCCCTAGAGGACATGGCGCTGCCACAGCAGCTGAACCCCTGGCCGGCTTCGCTGGGGGAGTCCCAGGCGCTTCCTCAAGCACGGCTGGCAGGGAGCAGCCAGGACCCCAGCCCAGTGGGGCAGCAGCCCAGCCGGAGCCAGGAGGCCTGAGGGCGGGCCCACCAGGTGGTTAAGGGCAGGGTGTGTTCAGGGGGCCTGGGCCTCAGCGTCCTGCACCCACCATCCTCGCGTGGGTGACACCTGCCTCATTGGAGCAGAAAAGCCTGGTGACCACGCGCAGGGCCCAGCCCAGCCCAGCGGAACTGGGAAGGTCAGTGCCTGAGTGGTGTCTGGGCACCAGGCCTGGCGCTGGGGGCCCGGCACATGATGAGCCCCAGAGGCTCAGGCTCGGGGAGCTGGCAGAGGACTTGGGAGGGCACGGAAGCATCAGGGGGTGTCCCCTGCACCGTCACTCAGGGTCAGTGGGTGCAGGCAGGGCACTGGGAGGTGGGGACAGCGCTGGCAAACACCCGCCACGGTCCCGCTGCAAACCCGGGTCCTGAGGGGTCTCTGGCCTCGGAGACCAGGCGGCTCAGACCTGATCCTCCAGCGTCAGGAGGCAGTGAAGTGTCGGTGGGTGGGTGGGGCAGACAGGTGGCAGGAGGAGCAGGGGGCCCCTCAGTTATGTTTGGGGGGCACCCCACCCCGGCCCCAGAACTGCCTTCTCCAGAGGACGCGACCAGAAAGGGTCCCTTGTAGGAAACCCCCAAACGACTGGGCTGGAGCCCAGGGTACCTGGTGAGGAAAGGGCAGGGGTGCAGGGTGAACCCTCTGTGTCTGGGTTCCCTGCGGGGCAGGTACACACCCCACAGCAGCCCCTGAGGCCCCCATCAGACACAAGCTTGCTGGGCTCCAGACCACCCAGGCAGGGCGGCCCCCGCTTCCCAGGCCAGGGGCCTGAGGCCAGAAGGGACCCTCAGAGACCACAGTTAGGTGATGGAGGCAGGGTGGGTGCCAGCACAGGCCTCGGGAAAGCTCCCCAAGAGGCCCCCTCACCTCCTGGGCCAGGCTGAGCGGGTGCTGAGGGCCCCGGCCACAGCCCCCACCCTCCACCTCCACCCTCCACCTCGCTTGGCTGCGGCTCCTAGATCCCGGCCAGAAATTGAAAACAGGTTCCCACCGAGCTGGGCTGGGGGTTTTCGAATTCCATGGTGGTGAGCTCGTGGCCGTGCCTGGGAACGCGCAGCCAGTTGCCGGCCCTGCAGGAGCTGGGAGGGGCCCCACTTTCTGTCTAAGCCCCAGGGTCCCAGTGCAGCGCCGGCTGCCCCGCGCATCCTCACGGGCGCTTGCCACGCTCGCCTTGCTCCTGCGGACAGAGGCCCAGGGACCCCGGAGAGGCTGTGGCCGGTCCCCCAGACCCCGCACCCACCCCGCGCCTGGGGTTGGCGTGGAGCAGGCGCTGAGGCCGTGCTCTCCCGCCCACGTCCGCCTGCTCACAGAGGGAACGGACAGCAGAGAGCCCGACACCACGGCCGCCAACCTGGTCTATTTCGGTCCCACTGTTCCAATGTACCGCCCAGTGTGACACCCAGAAAATTCCTCTGCTCTTCACGAGGACTGTCTGCAAGTGTCTCTCCACTGGCTACCTCTGGGGACACAGGCCACAGGCCTCAGATGCAGCCAGAGGCCCCCAGACGGCTCATCAGAGTTTGCTGCCTGCTGCTACTAGGGACATGTGGCCTGGGGGTGCAGCCAGACCACAGGCCAGGCCTGAATGCCCCTCATGATGGTCAGGAACCCAGCCTGGGGTGCGCAGGGCAGTGTGGGCAACTGGGCAGGGGGAAGCCACCCTTCTCAGAGCAGAAGTGGCTACATAGGTTTTGGGGAGCCCGGCCTCACCCCAGGCCCTTGGCCAACAGAGGACTGGCCGGACCCTCCTGTGGGGACCCAAGGGCTCCATTCTACAGGAAGGGGAGGGTCCCCGTTGCAGGGTCACACAGAGTGTAGCCTTCAGCAGGGACCCATTCAGCCCCCTCAGCCCAGCTGTGGCCCTGCTCCCTGAGGGCACACCCCACACCCAGGTGCCTTTCCTGGCTCCAGACGAGAACGAGTGTGCCCTCGCGGCCAGCTGGTGCCAAGCCACCCTGCCTCGGGCCCTGACCAAGTCACCACGGCCCCCAGCCCCGTCCATGGCCCGGACCCCCGCTGCCTCAGCCGACGCCTGCCACACCTCAGCCCCCTCGGGAGTCCTGCGTGCGGGCAGCAGGCCCGGTTGGGTTGGCATTGCCACCCTGCCTTGGGGAGGGACCCCAGCGCTGGCCTGGCACTGGCGGACCCTCCTCAGAACCTTAGCTTGGGGTGTCCCTGGGAAGCAGCTCCCTGCTCGGGGTGACAGTGCCCAGTGGGCCCATCGGAGCCGCACCCACTGAGGGTGCTCTCCCTCCTGGGGGCTGTGGGGAGCCCCTGAGACACCTGAGGGCTGTGTGTCCCAGCCCCGCCCAGAGTCAAGGGCGGGATCCCTGCAGACCTCAGCAGGCAGCACAACTGGGGCTCCTGGGGTCCAGCTTCAGCCCCTGTCATGTGTCCCAATCCCTCAGGGTGGCGCCACATGGGGCACTTCCCATATCGGTGACCTGTCCCCATCAGCAGATTCGGTTCCTCTTCTCCAACGGAGGACTCAGCAGAATGCCTGCGGGGGAGGGGCTCCGGCCCGACACCCACTGTACCCCCTGAACCAGCACCTGCCGGGGCCCTGTGTGCATGGGGAGGGGTGGGCTGCTGGAGCGGGAGCCTGCCCACTCCTCCTCTCACAGAGGCTCTTCTGAGGGGTGATGGCGCCCACCCCCAGGACCACCATGTGGCTGCTCAGAAAACCGTTTATAAAGAAAAACAGCATGAGCCCCTCTGGCAGAGCAGTCGTGGCCTGGGGGTCAGTGCCACCCACCCAGAACTGGGCCCGGAGCCCTGACCAGGGGCCAAACAGCCATGTCCCTTCCTGCATGTCCCCAAGGCATGTCCCCAAGGGTCTGCATCCTCAGACCCTTGCAACCCAGGAGCCGACAGGCTGAACCACAGAGGCTGGTGATGCAGAACCCCCACCAACGTCCGGCGGGGATGCAGCGTTTGGCCCAACACCCATCCTCCGAGGGTGGACACCCGATGCCAGTGGCAACCAGCAGCCCAGCCTCTGCTGGCCAAAGGCACACATGACCCCAGATAGCCCTGTACCTGCCTTTTTGGGTTCTGTCCCAGGACTTTGACACTGGCCAGGAGGGAATCAGTGTCCAGGTGGCCCAGCAAGGGCTTCCCCATTTGCCCACCCATGCACGGGCCCTGCACCCTGCGGCCAAGCTCAGGAGCTCTGCCCAACCACTCGGCGCTGCTCTAGAAACTTCCGCTGGCTCCCCGTGTGCTCTGTCATCTGGTGTGTTTCTGTCACTTGCAGCCTCAGAGCCTGGTTGCTACCATGGATTGCAGGCCCAATATCACAAGCCAAGAACTAGGGACATAGTCCTTCCGTGAGCTGGAAGAGTGCCCCCCAATGCTGCTGTTGAACCTGAGCAAGTTCCCTTCCCATGAGTGGTGAGGATGACAGCCTCACCCCTTGGACAGGGCTGCTGTACCACTTTCTGCCAGGCACAGGCTGACATGGCTGGAATTGCATTAAACTAAAGGCTGTGGTCTCACATCCCCTTGAAGTGACCACTGGTCTGGGCTGGCATACCCCTGGGCACAGAGAGCTCACCTCAGAGGCAGCATGTTCAGACTAGAGGGACTCTGATTCTGGGCTAAGGCCCAGGCTTCTCTCTGCCTCAGGGCCTTTGCACATGCTCTTCCCACTTTCTGGAACCCTCCTCCCCAGGGTCTCTGCATGGCTACCTCTGTCTCCTATCTTTAGACTCATGCCAGAAACATGCAAGCACTCCCATCTCTAATAAGAAATTGGCCCCCATGTGGGGAAAACCTGAGGCAATTACTACCATCTGTCCTGGAAGACAGCCGGGGGACCCCCTGCAGGCCAGGCTCTAGGAATGTACCAGCCTGCTGGGTGTTCATTGCCTGGCTTGAAGCCTTCACAGAAGGCCAGGCAGCAGCACCTCCTCCAGGAAGCCTTCCCTGACCACTGGGCTGCCACAGACCTTGTCCTGACCCCACCACAGCACTACACACCATACCATAACCATTTTCCTCCACTAACCCGCAGCATCCAGAGCCCTCTGAGCCAGTGGAAACTGACAAGAGCAAGAGGGTTGAGGGCAGAGAGTGAGCAGGGCCTCGGCCGCAGGACGCCTGCACTGCCATGAGGGTTAGCAGCAGGGAGTCATGAGAGCTGGTGGGGTTCAGGGGACAGGCCCCCCTGAAGAGAAGCCCAGAGGCAGATGGACCCAGGCAAGCTCACAGAGCTGGGGCCCAGGCCCCCATAGTCCAGCCTGAAGAGAAGGCTCTGGGACCCCTGCCCACACAGCCAGGTCAGGCCCAACCGTCACCATGGAGCACAGACTGGCCTGAGGCCACCAGCTCAGTTGTTGGACCACCAGGGCGTCTCCTCCGCACTTTGGGTCTGTACCCCCACCCCCCAACCTCTGTAAAACTGGACGCCCCTCCGCAACTCTGCTGCCCCAAGTTTGGAGGCGCCAGGCACTCAGAGACAGCCTAGCCCAGGGAGGCAGAGCACAGCCCCTCCTGGCGGCAGGCGGGGTGCAGCCAGGCAGCCCCACAAGCCCCTCCCTGGCCTCTTCCTCCTGCCATAGACCTGTCAGCCCCACGGAACCAGCACCGCACCGCCCGCACTGTCTGTCCAGCAGACATCCTGGGCCCCCAAGAGATGCCCCATGGCCTGGGAGTCCCTTCTTCTTCCCAGGGTGGGGGCCTAAGACCCGCAGTCCCAGGAGAAATCACAACCTCGAGGGTGTGAAACCCCTAACCCTCATTCTTCCAGAGGTGCTAAAGACCCCTGTGTAGGGCCAGCTGGGCTCCAGACTTCAGGGCAGCCCCCGCCCACCCCTCCCCAGCGGAGCCTGGCTCCTAGCTGGGCAGGGGTAAGAGGCCCGAAGCAGGCCTGAGCCAGTCTCCCCTCCTCGGAGCCTTAGCCTGCTCATCTGTGTAATGGGGACAGTCTTCACCTCCAGGCTCACGTGAAAAAGAGCTAGTGACAAATGTCAGCACCCTGAAACCTGGTGGCCCATGGGGCTTTCCAGTGGGCTTCACCAGGGTTCCCAACAGCGGATGGCGGACAGGAAACAGCAAAGGAGGTCAAAGGCTGGTCTCCCATGCCATCCCAGTCCTTCCTTCACCAGGGCCCTTTCCCCGGTTGCTCAGGAGGTAGCAGCCGGCCCCAGCTAGGCCCAGGCTAGGCCCCGGTGCTCACAGCAGGACTACCAGGCCCTGCAGGGCAGGCGGGGCTGCAGATAGACAGGTTCCCGGCCCAGAGGTCAGGAAGATGAGGAGCCCACCACCCACCAGTGGGATGGGCAATGGCCACCACAGCAAGGAATGCTTCCCCAGGGGAGGCAGGAAGGGGTCCCAGCCATGGCCCCCAGTACCCCTGCCCACCCAGGGAGGGAGCAGGAGCCCAGCCCTCGTATCCCTGCTGGGGCCTCTGAGAGAAGGTGCAGCAGCCCAGGCTCTGGGGTGAGGCTCAGAGAGGTCGGACACTTGCCCAAAAGCCCCAGCGCAGAGAGCACGGGCAGGCCACATGCCCAGGCCTGGCTCACCCCCAGCCCCCAGCCCGGCGCACAGGGGGCGGGGGATGGAGACGGCTGGTTTCCACACCGTGAATTATTCAGTGGCTAATTCTGCTCCTCAGAGGAGGCAGGAGTGAGGGTGAGTCAGAGCCCTCCCACAGCGATGAGAGAAAACGGAGCTGGGGAGCCAAGGGCCCTGCAGGAGGCCGGGAGGTGCTCAGGGGCACCCGCCCACCACCCCAAGGCCTCCCAGCTTCGGGGGTCTGGCCCCCACTCTCTCCCAACCAGGCGTCCTGGAATCCCAGCTGGGAGGCCCGCGGAGGACAGTACCTGGAGGGCAGGAGTGAGGCAGCCAGCCGGGCAGGCTGGGCAGCAGGGTCGGTGGCAGCCTGTGGGCTGGCAGGGGGGCTCCGCAGTCAGAAGCCACCGGTGCCCCAGGGGCTGCCGGGCGCTGCGCACAGACGGACAGATACCTCCGCAGGGAACCAGCCTCCGGGCCTGTGGAAGCCGATCCCCTGGGGACAGAGGCCCAGAGCCAGCACACTAAGTTCCTGGGGAGCACAGGGTTGCCCCCACACGGTCGGCCCCCAGGACGCAGCTTCTAGAATGCAGGTGTGGTGTTTTATGACATCCTGTGGTCTCGGGGTGCACCTGGGCCAAACCCTCACCCTCTCTAATCTGCTCAGACGCAGGTCAATGGAACTGGGGGGCCAGACCCAGACCCAGGTGAGCACCAAGATGGGGATCCTGGGGCTCCCCTGCAGAGCTGGGGTACCCATGGGACCCTCTGCCTGTGCTCCCGATTCTCCCCCTGGATAGAGGAGGCCACGGAGAACAGAGTTCTGAAGAGTGAGCTGTGACGTGGGCCAAACCCTGGGCCATCCTGACAAGCAAAGCCATTTCCACAGCCCCCAGGGGCTGAGCAGTGACTGCCTGATAGGAGGAGCCCCAGGTGCTTCAGCCAGGAGACCAGGTGACCAGGCACCCAGGTCAGGAATCCAGATCCCCAGGCAGGAAGGGAAAGCCCATAGCCTGGTCCCTTGCCCGGCACTGGCCCAGTGACAGGGCTGGCGCTGGGGCTTGGCGTGACCCCAGGCCGGGGCTCCCCGGAGAGCCGGGTCGCTGGGGACAGGGCTGTGGAGGGGCCCGCCAGCTCCCGCTCTGCCCAGGTAGCCCCTCCAGCCTTCGGTCTGAGGTCCACCCTGTGCGGGGGGCCAGGCCCTCCCTCGGGGGCTCCTGGCAGCTGGGCCCCGCAAGCCGGTGTCAGCACAGGCGCCCTGCAGCGTGTGCACGTCCCTCTCACGCTGGCAGCCCAGTCCCGTGGGCAGCGGCTCTGCCTGGCAACAGCCCCTCTCCCCCCACGACCGACAGGGGCCTGAGCAGCGCTGACAGCTGGCAGGGGGTCCACGGAGGGGAGGGGCAGCTCCACAGAGCCCCAGAAAAGGGCATTATGTGACACGGGAGGGACGCTAGGACCTGCAGGAGGGCCGCCGACCCGCGATGCGGGATTTGGGGAGATCCCCACACCCTGGGAAAGGGGACCCATGACCCAGGAGGAGACCCTCAGGAATGGGGGGTAGCAGTGACTCCATGAGAAGTGAGGTATGTTTAGATCCTCAAAGAGGTGGGCGACAGCGACCCTCCGGGAGGTGGCTTCCGACCCACGAGGAGGAGGAGGCCGTGACCCTCGATGGAGGAGGGGGGTCCTCAGACCTTTGAACGGAAGGGCCGTGACCCGGGGCCCTGACCCCCGACCCGCGGGCCCGCGTCACCTGCTGGTAGTCGGTGTCCTCGGGTCGGAACTGGCTGCTGGTGGTCTCCCAGCGCAGGTTCAAGTGCGGCAGTCGGTGCAGGAGGGTCACCCACCAGGGCGCCGTGTAGCTGACCCCGGCCATGGCGGGCGGGCCGGCTGCCTCGGGCGCGCGGCCGCCGCGGGGCTCTTCGCTGGCCCGGGGCGTCGGGTTCAGGGGCCCGCCGACCCCGGCCTAGCAGCCCTCATAGCCCGCGCGCTCCTGGGCCCGGCCCGGCCCGGCTCGGCCCGGCTCGGCTGCGCTCGGCTGCGCTCGGCTCCCCTCGGCCGCCGTGCCTGCCGCCTCTTTGTTCGCCACCGCCACCGCCTCGGAGCGCCGCCACCCGCCGCCGCCCCGCCCCCTTCCCGCCATTGGCCCGTCACCCGCAGGCCCCACCCCTCCATCGGGCCCCGCCACACGCTCTGACCCCGCCCCTCACCGTCATTGGCCCCTTGAGCAAGGCTCCGCCCACCAGTAGCTCCGCCCTCCGGCCAAGGGGCGCTGGGCAGGGGAGGCGGGGAGGACCCGCGCCCTCTCCGTGTCCGCCGGCGGGGCCGGGGCCGGGCCGCTGGCTGCACTCCACCAGGCCTGTCGCTGTCGGTTCGGCCATGGCTCGTTCGTGAGGCTTCTGTGGGGGTCGGCCTGGCGGGGCCGGGGTGGCCGAGGCGCCCAGCAGTGACCCAGCGGCCTGTCTGTAAAACAGGGCCGATCTGGATTCAGACACCTAGAGCTGTGTGAACTTGGGCAAGTGACTTGACCTCTCTGTGCGTCGACATCCCCGTCTGTAAAATACGGGAAGCACGATGAGTGTCTAGTGCCGGAAACACCATAGTGTGGTAGGCAGTTAGACAGGAGCAGAGCGGGGACTATGGCACAGAAGCCCCCCAGCTTAGCAGGGAGCAAACCTGCGGAAACGAGGACCTGGCCCCAGGGAAACCGTTCCTCCTCTGACACATGGTAGACCGGCTTGGACGGGGCGGAAGAGTGGCCTGCTGTGATCCACTGGGCCTGTGCCCGACCAGAGATAACATCTAGGCCTCAGGCCCAGGAAAGCAGCAAAACCAGAAAGCGACACTCGGGCTGCATCAGGACCAGCTGCCCTGGCTAAGGACCCCTGCCCTGGCGCCCACCCATCCTCGAGGACCCCTAAGCTTCCCCACCTGCAAGAGAGGAATAAAAACCTTGAGGACCCTGTGTGCACTGTCCCTCTGGGGGCACGCACACCCCCTTCTTTCCCCATAGGCAGGCATATCCTAAACTCTCGGGGACCCCACGAAATTGAATCCAGGGGGGCAACGGGCAGCGGCAGCTTCTCCCGGGCAGACCCCTGAATGTCTCCAAGGCCCCTTTTCCCGAGTTCCCAGTGAGCTGAGGCAGCCCCGCCCGGGCTCTCCTGTCTGTCGCTGCGTCCATGCTGAACCACGTGTCTCACGGTCCAGGGGACTTCTGCTTTGGCCCATGAACTCAGGTCTTGTCCTCTTGCCAGTGACCAAAGTGTGACCCACTAAGGGGACCGGAGAGCAGGGTGAATCCCTCCCTGGCTTCCCTTTTGGTCCAGACCTAAAAGAAAGCCTGGCATCCTGGGGCCACACTTCGGGGCATCTTTGTGCCTGTGGAAGTGGAGATGGGGAACAGAGGGGCTGGGGGCCCTGTAGGTGCCCAGCCAGGGTCCCCGTAGGTGTGTCCTCCTGGCTCTGGCTCCTCACTGTCCTAGGTTATTATTTCTGGACCTCCTGAGTTCAGAGAAACCGGTTTCCACACCTGAGCCCCAGCTCCGCTGCTCCGTAAGCCAGCGGGCACCCCCTGGCCAGCTGGGCTGGGCCCGGCCCTGCGGCAGGGACAGCTCTGGGCAGGGCCTTCTTGGAGGCCTGCCTATCTGCTCATCTCTCCGCCCTGACTCACCTGGTGTCCTGTGGTGAGGCGGCAGGCGTGGGAGGGGTGGGGCCGGAGGCCTGGTGCAGCTGCGGTTTCTGCTCTCAGGATAAGTTACCGATGACACCCAGTTGGGGACCAACCGCCGCTGGAGGAGGGAGGCTATTAACTAACAGCAGACCCCACAGCCCACCTGGGTCCCCACGTGGAAGCTGGGAGGGACGCCTGTGGCACAGTCCCCAGGACGATGGCCCCGTGATTTCTGCGGCCCAACAGGAGATGCTGGGCTACAGAACCCCCAGGAAACTCGTTCCTGGGCAGTTGAGAGGTTCCAGGTGGCAGGTGCCCCGTGACTGACCAGCACCAAATGTCAAAGAACCTTGTTATTAGTACTGACAACGTGTCCGGTCGGTGAAGCCTTTCCTAAGGCTGTTCATGGGGAAGAATGATGAAGGGGTGCAGGTGGAGCAAAGGAGGGACACAGCATGTGACTGTGGGTGGACCCTGAGCCTGAACATGCTGGAGCAGCGAGAAGCCCCCAAAGCCCCAGGAACGAGCTGTCCCAGAAGGGGCAGGGGCCGGGGGTCCAAGGCCTGCTGCTGCGTGAGTGCAGGGGAGCATCTTTACTGGGTGCCAGAACGGCAAAATGGGGCTCCCACGGCTCAGGGCCCAGGGAGGTGAGAGGGAGAGCCAGGTGTGGAGGGCAGGGCACAGGCGGCCTTGGCTCTGGTTCTCTGCCTGTCCTGGATGCTGGGCGGGAGGCTGCCCTGCCCTACAGGCCGGTGAACGAGGCCTGGCGCCACGCAGGGAGGGAACCAGACGTGCCCTGGGTTTCCACGCAGCCCCGGAAGGCGGGTGATTTCCTGAGTCTCCGAAGCTCCTTTCACACCTCTCAGATGCGGGGACCTGGCGGGAGGCAGGAGGAGACGGTGGGTGTGGGCGCTCAGGCGCCTGGCTCGGGGGTCTCAGCCAGGGCTGTCCCTCCTGTCCCCGTGGGCGGGCAGTTCTGGGCTGGCGGTCCCGTGGCAGAGGGCACGGAGTCCTGCAGCTCCTATCCCAGCCTTCAGCTGCATCCTTTGTTGATAGCGGCCTCATGGTTTCCGACCTGAGTCACCCTGAGTCATTGAACGCTTGTCCTTGGTGCCCCCGTCAGTGGCCAGCATGGCAGGCCAAGTCATCTCCAACTCCCCGGGCCGCTGGCGCCCCACTTCAGGTCATCGGCCGGTGGCCACCACCTGCCCCCCACGCATGTCTCAGGTCCTCTGAGTTGTACCCTGCCCGTGGCTGAAACAGCGACAGTAGGAATGGGGGAAGTATGTGCCCACGCGGGCCGGGTGCCCCCCAGCTGGCGAGCAGAGAAACAGATGGTGGTCCAGCCGCCGGCAGGCAGACAAACCAATGTGGCTGAAAGGACTGAGGTGCCGGTGCCGGTTGGGGCTGGGGGAGGGGGGAAGCGAGTGCCCCGAGCCGGTGGGTTTCTCTCCCGGGTGACCCTCTTCCGGAGGAGATCTTGGGGGGGGGCTGCACACCGTGGTGAAAGTGCTAAATGCCACTGACATGTACGTGTAAAGTGGTTCAAGTGGTTATGTGCCTTTACCCCATCCCCTCACGTAGGATTGCGTGTGGAAGAGGCTCCCCTGGGGTCTCCAGCGGCGGCTCCGGCCCTCCACCCACCCGAGAGAAGCACAGGGTGGGAGTCTGAGCACTGAGGCTGGAGCATTTCAGTAGCGTCTGGTAGAAGAATCGGGGCGAGGGGGAGGGCAGGCCAAGCCAGGCACTGCCCAGGGTCCCTCTCCCAGGCCAGGAAGGTGGCTGGGTTGAGGCTCCTGAACCGTTGACCCCCGGCCCGGGGGAGCCTGGAGACGCGCCAGCGCAGGCTGGGGTGGAAGCCAGAACAATGGAATCCCCTGCCTTTGGAGCCGCTCCAAAGAGGCTCAGATTTTCCATGGAGGCAGAGCTCTCGGGAAAGCAGGGGGCTGGGCTCCCCGGCGTCCTCGAGCTGCGGCCCCGCAGCCAGCCCTGTGCCTGCTCGCCAGGGGCCCGGCTGGTGCGCCCCGGCCACGGGGAGACCACGGGGCGCTGCTCCGGAGCTGGCCGGCCACGGTGAGCTGGCTGTGGTGCGGGAGACCGAGGGAGAGGCCACTTGGTCCCCAAGAGGGCCGCAGAGCCAGCCGGCCTGAGACGTGCAGCCTCACCGGTGGCTCTGGGGCCACCGAGCCAGCAGCCGCGCCTCTCCAAGGAGGCCCTGGAGACAGCAACCCCGCAGGCACGGCCTCCGAGCGAGTGACCGGAAGCCAGGCCCAAGTCCCAGCATGCAAGGGCCATCTCTCAGGTCAGCCCTTCCTCGGCCCGGCACTGACGAGGCAGCGAGAGCAATGCCAACCCGGAGGGGCGGACCCAGGGCTGATAGGGAGGGAGACTGGCGTGAAGAAGCAGCACAGAGACCTTCCCCCCATGAGCTTCCCCGCAGCCCCCCACGCAGCTAGGGGAGCTCCGATGAGCAAGGCGCCAGCAGCCACAGCTCCCTCTGAAGGGGACACGCTTCAGGCTTTGCCCGCAAACAGCGGGCCCTTTGGGACCCCGAGTCCCCTCGGGACCTCGGTGCACTCAGCCCAGCTTCCCTGTTTCGTGGCTCACGGTTACGGGCCACGGGGTGTCATATCACCCTCATTTCCCCAAGGAGACAGAAGCCGGGAGGGTGAAGCCACTGGCCGCGGACCTGCCATCCCTGATGGCCCCGCCCTGCCTTCCAGGGCCTACGGCCAAGTTGGAGGCACCCCCTTGGCCCCCTCTGCCTTGTTTCTCCTGGCACACAGGGGTCAGGACAGGAGCGGGCCGTGAGGAGGGCGGGTGTTGTCACGGCCGTGCCCCTTGACAGGTGCTCCGGGCGTGAGCCAGGGCTGCGAGAGCCCCCTGGCTGGGCGGGCTGCTCAGAGACGGCCTCCCTCACTCCCCCGTGTGCAGATGGGGACGCGGCGGCTCCCCCCGGGGTCCTGGCCTGGATGCACCAGCAGGACTCTCAGCCCAGAATCCCTTTCCTCCCCAGACCTCTGCAGCATGGCCGGGGGGACCCTGGGGAGCAGGAGGCCACGCCCCACACTGGGCAGCCTCATCTGCCCAGGGCTGCAGCCCCACCTTGGGGCACACTCAGCTCTGAGAGGAGCCCCCACTGCTCCCCCCAGAGGAGGGATGGCGGGAGGTGCCCCCTTCACCTGCCCCTCCCTTTGCCACTGTCAAACTGCCCCTGCCCCGCTCAGGGCCCTGGGATGCTCAGCCCTGTCCTTTTTCCTCTCTGGGAGGGGCTGGCTTCCCTGGGGTCCTGGTCGCTGGTTGGGGGCAGGCAGCTCACGGCACCCCTCACGGCCTGTGAGCCGCAGTGGCCCCCCATCAAGCCTGTGAGCTGCCAGGGCCCCCCACCTCCTGACAGGCAAATCCAAGCCTGTGCTCCAGCCCACAGCCTTGCCGTTCCCACGCTCCCTCCCGGGGTGAGGCCAGACTCCCTAGCGGCCTGCGGTGCCCTCCGCCTCTTCAGCCTCTTCCGCCCTGGTGGGGCTGCTGGCCACCCCCCACTGCTCAGCTCCAGCCCCTCGCCCTTTTCAGGGTGGGGTGGGGGGATGGGGTGGGGGCAGGGCATGTTCCTGAGGCCTTGGCCACTGCCCCTCTGTGTCCTGGTGTCTCCGGCCTGGCGCATCCAGAGGGGGTCACCCGAGGGGTCCCTGCTCCTGGGCAGGTGGATGTTTCCCTGGAGAGGGAATTGGCTCCCGTGTGCACACCGGCCATGGAGACCCGCAGCAGGTGCACTCAACCCTGGGATGGAGCAGCGGACTCCCCTCCCCAGAGCTGGGCTCACTGCAGACGTGTGGTAAATGCTAAAGCAGACGGGTGAGCGTGTCTGTGAGGACAGAGAAAGGGGCTGGTCCCCGGCCTGCGGGCCGGCTCTGGGAGAGGACATTCCTGGCTGGGAAGCAGCTGCGAGGGGCCAGCTGGAGGTGCGAGGCCTCGCGTTTCTGGAAAGGGCTGCGGTGGCCTGCGTGTGGCCGAGGGCAGGGGGCAGGGCTGCACGGGGAAGGTGGGCCAAGTCGGGCCGGTGGGGAGCCCCGAGTGCTCGGTGGAACCTCCTGAGTGAGAGGACAGCGGGTGTTCACAGTGGCTCTTCGCCCAGGACCTCGGTGGCAGTGATGGGGGGTAAGAGCCCAAGGGCCTGACCTGGAATCAGGGCAGCCAGGAGGGAGATGAGGCCCAGTGACCAGACCCCCAGCCTCCTCTTCACTCGGTGTGATTTAAAGTGTGTGTGAGAGAGAGAGAGCAGGGGTGGCCCTTTGGGGCACAGGCGCCTGTGCCCGTCCCCCTCTTCCCAGGGAGGAAGAATGGCCCAAACTTGGCTGCCTTCTTGGCAGCCCAGGAGCCTTGGCACAGCTCGGCCTCCGGGTTCCAGGCTTTTCGGGACTGAATGAACTCAGGCTCTGGGCACCCCCCTTTCAGCAAGGCCCCAGTACCATGGACACTTCCTGCAGGTCCCCAGGCAGCCACCTTCAACGGGCCTGCCCCGGGGCTGGGCTCCCAGTGTCCCTGGCAGGTGGGGGACCCCGCCTGCCGCCCCCAACTCGTGTGTGACCCAGGCCCAGCGCAGCACTACAGGAACCAGACTCCGACTTTCCCCCTTTGTTCCCTGGTGACTCTTGAGGAATCACACGTTTACGTCATCTTGGCAAGGGCTGGGGGTCACTCAGTTCCCAGTGTTGAAGGGGCCCACGGGCTCCTCACAGGCAGAGCCAGCAGAGGGGGCCGTGCGTGCCTGACACGTATTTCCGCTCCCACTCGCTGGCCTGCCTTGAGCTGGGCGGAGCCCGCTGTTGGGCTGCACCCCATTCTCCTCTGCACTCTGCTCCTGCACCCAGCCTTGGGGGGCCCGACGTACCCCGTTCTGTCATCACGGGCCCGCTAAGGCCCCACAGCAAAGCAGTGTGGCTGCCGACGCTCAGGTCAGCCCAGCAGGAAGGGCGCAGTGGCCACACTCCCCGGGTGACAGGGCCGGACCAGCAGATGCAGCCACAGCCCAGGAGGCAGGGCTTCCCAGGACGGGAACTGGGAACCAGGAACCAGTGGGGGGCAGAAGTGGGTTTCCTAGAAATCAGTGTGGCCTGTCACTGACATCTGTGCTCAGTTCCTAAGCACATTATTCCCTCTGTGCCCCTAAAACAAAAGGGAAAGAGGATCTGGGGAAACACCCCCATCTCCGTGTCCTGATGCTCAAGTCCTCACTCTGGCGGGACAGGCGTTAGGAGGAACCAGGGTGGACGCAGGAAGGGATCTGACCTGCACCCCTAGGCCTCAGCCCTGCAGGTGTGGTGACAGCGGTCCCCCCAGGAGTAATGGAAACTGCCCTGTCCACAGGCAAGTATGACAAATACGCCTTGCAGACGCGCACTGGACAGCACAGCTTGGACCCCGGGCCCAGTCTGAGTCCCTCGTCACCACACACCTGGACCAGGCCGGCCCTGCCTGGCCAGCACAGCGACACCCGGTGGCAGCCACCCCTGTGGGGCCGCTGCAGGGCCTGGGCCTCTGCCCCTCCTCCCAGTGGCGCCGGCTCCCAGCCATGCACTCCGGCTCGGGGATCACACTGCACAGAACCCCCTGCTGCGGGCTCCGCACCCTCACATCCGTGCGTGGCCTCAGCCTCTCCTTCCTGCTGGGTCTGGGGGCCCCTTCCTGCCAGCACCCACCTGCAGATGGGGGCCAAGGGCGGTGGGGACAGGCCTGGGTTCATGAGGCGCTGCCATGCGGCACCCTCTGCAGGCGAAGAACCTTGGGGTTCATGGCTCAGCCGGCACCTCCTTCCTCTGCGTGTCGGGGGAAAGCCTGACGGGCACCCCCAGCAGCCTGCTCCCACCCACAATTCGGCAGCCAGGTCCAGTGGTCCCGTCCTGCGGCTCTGGTGAAGAGCGCCCGGGACGAGGGTGCCTCTCCCGTCCAGTCCAGGCTGAGCCACACAGCCTGTCCGCCACCCGATGTGCAGGACCTGGGCCTTTGGGCACTGATGCCGATGTCACAGTCCCTTTTCCTGGGTCACTTTCCCTTCCCCAGGGGCCTCCGTCTTGCTACCTCCTGAAGCTCCCCTCCCCCTGCCCTGCTCACCCCTCTGGGCCCCTGTGCAGCTGCTCCAGCTGCTGGTGTCCCCCTGGGGGCCCAAGGGCAGCGCGAGGCCAGTTTGCTGGGCACAGGGCGAGGCCAGCCTCCCAGCCTGGGCCTAGCTAGTGGGCCTGGCATGGGGCACCCTCCAGGGAGCACATGCAGGGTCTGGGGCCCCCAGGGCTGCAGGGCAGGCTGACCCCGTACAGGGCACTGCCCACTGGGCGTTGGCTGGAGTTACTGGAGGTACGTCGTTTACTGAGGTAGCTTCAACACTCTGCTCCGCGTTTAATAGACCAGGTGACCCCGGGCACGGCGGGTGTACATACTCGCACCGCGCAGGGGCACCTGCTGGGAAACTCAAGTCACAGGCTCACCTGGCCCTTCCTAGTGCTGTTTGCTGGCCGGGTGCCCCCAGGTCCCCCAGGTCCCCAGTGCAGGCTGGGCTTGGACGCCACGCAGCGTCCCGCCCCTGGAGCAGGGCCCTGTCTCCAGGAGCTCCTCAAGGGAGCAGAAATGAGGGGCGGGCGGGGTCCCCCACCCACAGAATCACACAGGCCCACAGCCCAGGTGCTTTCCTGGTTGACTGGCTCCCACAGATGTTCAGCTCTGAAGCCGGCGACCGGTGTGGAATGAATAGGGAGGCATGGGACAGGCACAGCAGATGACACGGGCATGGGTCAGCCCCAAAGTCAGCCAGCGGAGGAAGGAAGATCGACTGGGCAACCCACAGACCAAAACATTCAACAGGTGGGGCCAGGGAAGGGCCGAGTGGCCACCCAGGTGCTGTCACAGAAGCGTCTCCTCAGGGCTCCTCGCTGACCCCAGTCCCGGCGACGTGTCTGGCAAGGAGGCCGGGGATGGAGTGACCCCTGGCCTGTCCCAAAGATAAGGCGGAGGCTTGCGGGTTCCTTCCACAAGCAAAGGACAAGAACGGCAGCAGCCAGGAGACGCTGCGGCGTGAAGCTGGCGCGTCTCCCCTCCAGGGCACTGGTGCTCTTGACCTAACCCTCCCCGGGCAGTGCGTCCCCCTGGGGAGCGCCCCGGTAGGCGGTCGGGGCCAGGGGAGCAGCTTTCTTCGCCGTCGGACACAGAGCCATGACCACCTCATCGGAGTCATCGGAGCAGAGGTCTTCCCCGTGCGGCGGCGCCACGGGCTGCAGCCCTGGGCGGGGGGACAGGCCTGAAACGAACCAGAGAGGGGGCGTTGGTCCCGCCAATCACCCTGGCAGGAGAGCCAGCATCACCCCCGGAAGGAGTCAGGACAGACGGACCTCCAAAGCGGCCTCTGTCATTACCTCCTCGTCACCCCACTGGGTCTCATCTGTGAACTCGGGCCTTTTCTAAAAGCCAGACGTGCGGGAACGGGGCAGCTCGCCAGACAGGGGCTCAAGCTCTCCTCAGAGCAGCCCAGGGGCGCGGGCCAGGTGGCAGCTGGGGTTCAGGGGCCCGTGGCCGACGGCTTCCTCGTGAGAACCTGCCCACCCAGGGGAGGAGGCAGGGTCCACCACACTGCCCACACCACCTCTGGACACGAAGGACCTGGGTTCAAGGAGGGGTGGCACCAGGACATGGGCAGCCAGAGACAGGTCTTGCCCTGATTGCTTTGTCAGGATGAGAGGAGCCCAGTAACAATGTAAAGGTGAGAGGAACAAAGTAACAACATACAGATGAGCGTAACAAAGTAGCAAAGGCAACTGACATAAAGGGAAGGAAATGAAGCCCCATCATGCTGTTGATACTCTGGATGGGCTACTTTTCCGAAACTTTCAAGAAAATCATTACTAAAATGGAAACTTAGGGAATTAAAAACATCAGCTTTCAAATTGGTGTCAGTATTTTTTTTTTTTTTTCCTTTAAAAGTACTGTCCACCTATGAACCCAAAGGTTGCTGGTTCGATTCCCAGCCAGGGCACATAACCAGGTTGCAAGCAAGGTCTCCAGCCAGGTCTGAAAGGCAACCAGACATGGATGTCTCTCTCCCTCTCTGCAACTCTCCCCTCCTCTCTTTCTGGAAATAATAAATAAAAACATCCTTAAAACACACTGTGACAGTAGATGGAGCCAGGGCTTGACGGACACCGTCATGCCGACCCGGCTCCCCTGCGGTGGAGGGAGGCTGCACGCAGCCCTACGTCTCCTCAGCAGAGGGGGTGGGAAGGTGGGTCCGCAGATGCCTGCCGACCTCAGGACCCCAAGGTCACGGACGGGGTTGGAGCCTGTGGGGAGCTCAGAGGTTCCTGCAGGCGTTTGGGACTTTGGGCACCTGCACACTGTCCCTGAAACCCCAGAACTGCTCATCTCGGTCTGCTGAGCTTTACAAATGGAGGTTTTGGGGCGAATATCAAAGTTCAAAGCTCGTGAGTTCAGACAAAGCTGGAGAAAGACTGTTGTGGATTCAGTGGGACTTCAGGTGGGCATGGTGAGACGTGGTGCAGACTGTCCTACATTCGGCCCTGGGCGGCCCTCAGGGAAGGGCTGCGGGCCGAGGGCCCTCCTTGTGCTGCGGCCCTGCGGCCTCGCACTCACCAGGGCCGGGCTGCAGGGCTGCCGGCCCCCGGGGCCCCCACGGCCCCTGCACTGCAGCCTCGGGAGCTGGTCTCTCCTCCGTGTCCCCGTGGCTCGCTTCGCTGTCTTCCTGACCTGAAAGGACATGTGAACCAGAAGCAGTGGTCTGCACAGTCAGCATCAGACACGTGTAGGACCCGCCACGTGCCCCGTTTCTCTGCTAACATGTCTGGTTCGGGAAAACTCCCTGGGCGGCCACTTGGCCGTGTGTGCACCTGGGGCTCGCCCAGCGCCGCGTCCCCAGCGGCAGCTTCCTTTGCCAGGCTCTCCTCTGCTCCCCCCGCCCGGCCTCCTCGGATCCCACCTTTCCAGCCAAGAACGCAGCCCAGAAAGTCCTTCAAGGGGGACAGGCCTAACAGTGTGACAACAGCGCCCCTGCCTGGTGCCTCATGGGCCAGCACGCTGCCCGCATGCCTGTGTCCACGCGGGCACGACAGAGGATGAAGATTTCCCAATGACAGTGTGGGGAGGGGTCTGGAGGAGGCACGGAGCCCTCCGTTTGGGCACTGAAAGCAGCTGCCACGTTGCCACCTTGCACGTGAGGGTCTAGCCCAGCCCCTGGCCGGGAGCGGGCAGAGCTGGGACCCGGGCTCACAACTGTGCAGGGGGGGCCGGGCCTGGTTGTGCAGGGACAGTCTGGGAGCTTAGGGGGCTGGAAACGCAAACACGAGCAAAGCTTTACTTAGAAGCCAGTCACGGGGAAAACACTGGCCCCAGGGAGGGAACCAGACAGCCCGGCCGGAACGGAGGATGAAGTGGGGACTCCTGAGCCCCGGAGCTCTGCTGGGGGCCTGCCACGCCACTGAGGACCACTGTCTCCAACTCTGGGAGCAGCAGGAAGTCCCTTTGGCCTGTTTCCCCACAGCCCAGAACGAAGGACAAAGCCCGGCCCAGGTGAAGAGCCTGTCGGCAGGAAGCCACCCGTGGGACGAGCCCCTCTCACATGTTCACACGCCCACACTTCGGGGTGGCGGCAGCTGCCTGGGCTGCAGCCTCAGAGGGCACCGCCCTGCCACCCACGGTCACGACCTGAACTCACCGGCAGGAGCTTCGGGCAGGACCGGGGAGGGAGGCCGGCTGCCTGTGGCCGCGGCGGGCGCTGCAGAGCAAGTCCTCTGGCTGGAAAAGAGACAGGCGCCCGCTGATCCCGACGGCTGGGCTCACTGGTGTCCTGGAGCCACTGGCCCCGCAGTGAGCAGCCCCATTCCCGCAGAGCCGGTCCTGGCCCCGGCTGGCCGTGCAGGGGCAGCGCCGTCCTCGGTCACCCTCCCGGACACTTGCGGAGGTTGGCCCCACACGCCCCCCTTTGCCAGCAGGGTCTCTCTCGGAGGTCAGGCACACACCGCCGCTTGCCGGTGGGCCGCAGAGGGACGGCACCGCGGTGATACAGACCCGGGACCCTGCGGCCCTCCCGCAGAGAAGCTGAGAACCAGGTTTGTGGGGGGACAGCGCCCCCCTGCGAGGCCCGGGAGCGGGCAGGTGCTGGCTGGTGTGCACAAGGCACTCGCGGCCTCCCTGCGGGTCCCACCTTGGCCCGCGTTCGCCCTGAGGCGGCTCTGAGCACCTGCCGCCTGGGGGTCCTGCCTAAAGGGCAGCCCTGGGAGGAACGCGCCATGGTAGGAACGCGCCAGCCATTGAGGATGGGTGTGTGGCCGTAGGTGGCCTCACAGCTCCTTACAGAGGGGTAACACCTGAGGACCAGCCCAGCAGCCCACCAGCTGGGTGCCAGCCACCCAGCCCCTCACCCTTCCACCTGTCCCTGCGCACAGGACCCGGCTCTGGGCCCACCCCCCTGCCCAGCATGGGAGCAATGTTTCTCGAGCTGTGCCCTTCGCTCAGCGGCACACTCAGCTCCCAGCTGTCACTCCCAGGCCTGTCTGTGCCAGCATTTCCCGGGAACAGAGCAGGGCCAGGCCCGCCAGTCAGCTTACCTGTGCCGGCCCCGGGCCAGGTGTGCCCGGAGGACAGATTGCACAGCGACAATGGCTGCCTCTTGCTCAGGGTCGTCCTTGGCCTGGACCCTGGGGCTCAGCACGCAGGGTGAGGGTGGGCTCTGCAGCCGAAAGACAGGCCAGGGGCCCCGTGACGCCCTCCACCGCCCGCTGGTGCCACGGGGCTGCTGCCTGGAGCTCAGCACCACTCGGCTGCAGGAGGGTCGCTCCCGCAGTTTGGTCCGCAGCTGCCTGACGCAGGGTCTCATCCCCAACCCAGGGGCCCTCCCTGAGCACCCCGCTTTCCTGGGGCAGAGGCCTGCCGGGCCAGGGGAGGGAGGCAGGCCGGGGGGACACTGGGAGCGGCCGCTGTCCTTGGCTGATCAAGCCTGAGAACTGGGGCCGGGTCCATCGCCCCCCCCCAACCCCGGCTTACCTGGCTGGGGAGGCTGGGTGACCCCGAATCACATGCTTTGCTGGGTAACAGCTCCATCCGGGCCAGGTGCCCCCTGAACGCTGCCTGAAGCACAGTGGCCACCTGGCAGGGAGAGAGGACAGAGGACCGTTTCCCAGGAAGCCTGGACAAGCAGGGAAATGACGTGGCTCACACCCAGCCGACCAGAAGGCAGCCCTGAGCGCCTTCCCAGGGCCTCACTTGCGCCTCTGGCCTCGCTCCCGCAGGGTTCCCTACGGCGACAGGCAGCGACCCTCCAGGGAAACGGGGCGCAGACCCCCGGGCTCGTGAACAGCCTCTCAGCCGTGAGCCAATCAGCTGCTCACTGCAGCTCGCCCGAGTCCAGTGCAGTTCGGGTCACGTCGGGGTCCTCTCACCACCAGACCCTCATCTCATCTCCGTCCTCTACGGCCACGCAGGGACCAGGGCCGCAGGGACCAGGACTTCCTGAGCTACCGGTGGATCTGGACCGCGGGCCAGGGGTCTGAGCGAGCCTGCCTCTGGCCGGCTCAGAGCTTCACAGCTCCATAGGACGGCCGCCTCGGAGAGCCAGGAGAGCAGGCCATGGGCCCACCAAGTGAGTTCACGGGGGCTGCACGCTCCCACGACCGCAGTCACAGAAAGAGCCTGATTTCTCTAAAGCAAGGTGACCAGAGTGACCCAGACGTGCAGTTAAGAAACAAGCACGAGAGAGGCCGGTGAGACCCCTGAGCAGGGGCGTTTGGACGAACCCAGGGGGCCACACCCTGAGGTCAGCAGAGCTCCTGCCACTGCCCACTGGGGCCAGGGCTGCGGCTGCTATTTCAGCAGCACGACAGCCACTTGCCCCCACTGTGCTGTCCACTGAGCCCCAGTGACAGCCCCACGGGTCCTCCCCATGGCCTCCGGGGCGGAGATGAGGCTTCAAGACGGGAGCGGGAGAGGAGGCAGAGCTGGCTTCGAAGCTCACTCTGCAGCTCTGGTCCCAGGGTCCTCCCCTCACTCAGTCAAAGTAGCAAATGCTGACCACATGCCTGGCACCTCAGGAAATAGGGACATAGTGGCAAAGAAGATAAACCCTGCTCCATGGCACTTACCAGGGAGGGACAAATGCCCTGAGGACACAACACAGGGTGGGGAGGGGTAGGCGCTGAAGAGGGTCCACCGTGAGGTAATGGATCAGCAAAGACCCAGAGAAAGCAATGGGGCAGGACATGCACTTGTCTGAACAGGAGCCTTTGGGGGTGGGCAGCGAGTGCAAAGGGCCTGGGGCAGGAATATGCCTGACATACCTCCAGACAGAGCAGGCTGGTGGGGCTGGGAGTGAGGGGTCCTCGGGGAGCAGTAGGGGCTTTACTTAGCACTGGAGAGCAGCACTGGTGGCAGCCTGGGGAGGGGCTGCCGGGGCAGAAGCCCTGGTGCAGGTGTGCTCCGTCCCTCACGCCGCCAGCCACCTGCTCCCCTCTGTCCTGGCCCAGCTCCCTGTGCTCACACAGACTGGCTCTCCTCCCCCTACGAGCCACGTGCCCAGGGCTTCCCTCAAGCGACTGTTCCGCCCAGAATGATGCCCTTTCTCTCCCTCCTCCAGCCTAGAGGCCCTGCTCAGTGTCATGGGCTGGCTGGGCAGCGGTTGTGGGGACTTCCAGGCCTTCCAGGCTGCGCAACCCAACCCACAGCCTCCCCAGAACTGTGACCACCCGTCACCTGTTTGTCCTAATGTCGGTGTCCTGAGGGCCCAGCAGGTCACCTCACACAGACCTGACCACCGACAAACTCACATGGAAAGAGTGACTTGGTCATTAAAAGTGCCGGTGAAGGTGTGAGTTACTATTTTTTGGCCTCGTGTCACTTGCGCACTTCAGCCCCGATGCTGGGATCGGGTCTGACTCCATGGGAACGCGCCCCCCGCTCACCGTGCTGACGCGGGCCCAGCAGGCCTTACTCACCTCATCCAGCGCAGCCTTTTCTTTCTGGAACGAAGAGACACATTGTGGGTCCACACCAGGCCCTTTTCCCCGGTGCTGTCCCCGTCCCGACCCTGTCCTGACCCGGAAGGGGATGGTGGTGCCCTCAGGGCAGCTGGCAGGGCCTTCCCTCCCCCCAGTAGGTCCCGCACCCCCACGGGCTCCCACGGTGGCGTTTGTCTGGTCGGCCTCTCCCCAGGGTGCTGTCTCGTAGCCGCCACAGCTGCCCACTCAGGGACGGGCATGAGGGTCTCACGACGAAGGGCTGCAGCGCAGCCCCGGCCGGAGGGACACAGCCCAGCACCTCACCTGGCGCCTGCACGTCCTCCAGTGGGCCTGCAGGACCCGGGCAGCCGCGTGTCTCCGTCCCTCCTCGCTGGCTCCGGGCTCCGAGAGGGGCGGCAGGGGACCGCTGGCGGGGCGGGAAGGCGGAGGCTGCTCCGGGGTCTGCAGGGAACGGAGGTGGAGGGCAGCCCCGTCCGGGAAGGGGGCAGGTGCCGTCTGCCCCGGGAAGGCGACGCTTAGCAGACCAGTCAGTTCAAAGGCCTGCACTTACCTCTCCGCTGCCCACCAGCCAGTCCTGCGGGGGAACCTGCCACCCCCCCAAGGGTCAACACCCCCAGAACCTTGGATTCACGGGATTGCGGGGCTGCAGGCGGGACAGGCCCGGGCGTGGGGCACCTGTTGGCACCTACCTCAGCGCCCAGGTCTGCAGGGCTGCATTCCTCTCCCTTCGGACCCACTTCCAGGGCTTGAACCTTCCTGGTCAGCGCTCGGACTTCCTCTCTGAGGGGGGAGGGAAGAGGCGGCACCGGTGTCACTACTGGTCATCACACGGCAGGAGACGTCCGCGTGTGACAGCAGGGACAGCAGCCCGCAGAGCAGCCGAGGACCCCTCTCCCGGGGTGGGGTGGGCCCAGCCCCTGTGCATGGTACACGGGACAGGCATTCGCTGTCTGTGCCCCATCTGTCCTGGCACTGGGGGTGCTGGGACCGAGGGTCCCCAAGCTGGAAATGCTGACCGCAGGGTGACTGGCAGGTGCCCGTGGCAACGTAAGTCACGAGCGCGAGTGGGAGGAAACGCGTCCCTGCCACAGGCCTGGAAGGCAGAGTGAAAGGGCCTTCGCGGGCCCTGCCCCCCGGCTGACTCAGCTGCTCAACGAAACCCAGGTCTGTTTCTGCCGAGATCAAAACTGTTCGGTTCAGTCACCTGCCCCACTGCTCTGAGTGCCAACCGGTTTGCCTCGGTTTCCCGGTCTGCTTTTTGGGGGCAGTTCGTATCGGTATGAAATCCACTGCTCTCAAGGGTCCAGTTCCGTGGCACTCGGCAGGTCACATGCCGGGTAGCTGAGCCCACCGTCCAACTCCCCACTGCTGAGCGTTCCCGTCTCCCCGGGAAATGCCTGGTAGCGGCCAGTCAGCCTCACCGCTCCCGCCCCCGCTGGCCTGTCCGCAGGGTTCACAACCTCCAGCGTGTGGCCTTTCTGTCTGCCTTCCCGGTCACCCGCTGACGGGCACTCGGTGCTCCTGCTTCAGGCCGTGGACAGAGAGGCTCTGAAGGTATGGGGGGCACGTCTCCAGGCGCGAAGGGACCCTGGGCCAGCCCGAGCGTGGCGGCGGGCACGGCTAGGGGGGAGGCTGCAGCAGAGGCCGCGCTGGGCGCCAGGTGCCTCCCGAGGGCCAGTGGGGTCGCGGGCGCCCGCTGTAACTCACCTCAGGGCCTCCTCCCTCTGGCTCCTCGCTGCCTCTCCCTCCCGCATGGCTCCCAGCTCCTTCTCCAGGTGGGCCTTCGCCTGGAGCAGCTGCTGCACCTCCACACTGAACACAGAACCAGAGACATGTCGGCGTCCACGGAGACGGGGGACGGTCACCGGACCATCACAGAGCAGGAAGAGCGCTCAGAGACACCAGCGCAGCCCCCTGCTGAGACGGGACGGTGACGGAGCGGAAGGACAGACCCTCACATCCCGCTCCTCAGCTGTGCCGAGGGCCTGCAAGTGCCAGTGGCAGGCAGGGGCAGGGGACGTGGTGGCGAGAAGTCACTCGCAGAGGCCCCTGCTCTCATGACCTCACGGCCTTGCGGGGACAGGCGTGATCCCCACTGTCATACAGTTAGGTACCTAATCACCTCCCGGGGCCTAGGTGGTGGTGGGCTGGAGCTGAGGTGCTGAGGACAAGGGGGCCCCAGGCCTGAGGGGGCTTCCGGCCCCACTGAGCAGCAGGGTCTGAGAGACGCACACTGTCTCAGAAGACCCACGGCTTCCGCCCCGCGTGACCGTGACGGTGCCCGCAGCTCAGGTCAGCAGCGGGCAGTGGAGTCGGGCACCTTAGCGCAGTCAGCAAAACCCTGAGCTTCCAAACCGCTAGGGCCAGCGTGGACGTCCTGATGCCGCGACATCACGGACACATCACGGGATCTCTAGCCCACTCTGCACAAGAGCTGACACAGAATCTGGACGCCCCTCCAGAAGCCAGTGGGGAGAGATGGAAATCACCCCTTTGTCAATGACATCATCTGGCCAATTAATATCTCCCTTTTATCACTCAAGCTGCCAATTTCACCACCAAAACGTAAGCTCTGGATCGCCTACAGCTACTTACGCAAGCACTCTAGGGAGAGCCCCCCCTACTCAGGACGGTGAGCCCCGGGCGCCCCGTCCCACGCTGGGCCCCCACGCACTCTCTCTCCTGCAGCCGGGCCCGCAGCGCCTCCCGCTGGCCTTTCAGGCTCCGCACGGCCCCCCGCAGGTGCTCGCTGTCCTCTCCGGGCTCACGCGGCTGCCTGGCCACCGAGGAGCTGGGCTCAGGGAGAGCCGGACGGTCCAGCGGGCCCCCTTCTGCAGCCTGGGGCCCGGGCGCTTCCATGGAGCCTAACTTCTGGGGGCAACACGGGCGTTGGTTAGATGCTATTTCTCTGGACCCCACAGCTCGGCCCCGCCCGGCCTGGGGACCCCCTGCACCTCCTCCTAACAGGCTGCAACAAAGTAACCACGAAGCATCAACCCTGATTCAGTTTTCTGCTTCTAAGTAGGTGAACCTGTTTTTGAGAAACTGTCCCGGCTCCTCAGAGGGAGGCCCGAGCTGGGCGCCGGCCAAGCCACACAGACAAGTGCTCGCAGTGGGGCCACAGCTTCCTGCGACTCTGGCACCTGCTGGCGACCACAGGGGGCAGCCCCCTGCACGGAAGGCTGGGTGGGACGCTGCAGGGACCCTCCGCACCCTCCGCCACCCTGGCACCCGCATGGCATGGCCCCTCGGTCCCATCGCCCTCCCTCACTCGGGGCCCAGGGCGGGGTGCCTGCCTGACCCGTCTTTTCCAGCCGCCAGGCCGGCCCTGAACAGGCAGGAGACGCTGAGCGGGCAGCTCACCTTCTCCAGCTCCGCGATCCGTCTCAGCAGCTGGGGCTTTCCCCACTCCTCGCAGCCTGGCGGAGGCAACGGGCTGGTGAGACACGGGTGGGGTGGCCCCCGCGGGCCTGGGCAGTTCAGCAGTTCAGTGTCGGCCCCACAGCTCAGTCCGTGCCCACCCCCCACCCCCCACCCCACCGGCTGCCCAGGAGTCCTGCCTCTGCTCTCCAGACACCACTGGCTCCGGGGGCCCTGCTGCCTCCCGGCCGCTCCTGTCAGGGCCCCACCGCCAGGCACGTCCTCTGTCTGCTGTCACGCAGGTCACCTGCTCACTGACGGCCCCGTGTTTACTCCTGCCAGGCCTGGGCCTCAACTCAGACTCGTTCCCGCCCCAAACCTGCTCCCCTCCCGACCTGACCACATCCGACTTGCTGGCTACTTTCTCTCCTGGACACACACGGTCGCCCCCACCAGGGACATCTGCTTGCTTCGTTCACTGTTGTCACCAGCACCCGGGACAGGGCTGGTCACACGGGAGGTGCCGTGAAGTTCTGGAGTGCGTGTAGTGCACTGGGTCCCAGGGCACATGGGTAGAAGGGGCCTGTGTCTCCCTTACAGGACTAGGGACTCGGCCTCCCCCCAAGGGCCCGAGCGGCGGCAGGACGCACCCTCCGTGCCGGAGCCTGTGGGCGAGTGGCTCAGCACGCGGTCCAGGTCCTGCTTCAGACTCTGGTTCTCCTCCGTGAGCTCCTGCACGCTGCGGGACAGGCTCAGCAGGGCGCTGCCCAGCCTCCTCTGCCTCCTCCAGCGGGGTTTCTTCTCCAGCAGAGGCCTGGGGACCACAGGGCCAAGGGGCTCAGTCCGCGCTTCTGAACTTGCTTAGCAAACCCACGAGAGGGGCCGGTGCCTGGGGACATGGACTCTGGCTCCACACAGGCCAACTGTACACCAGGGAACTCCCAGTCCTTCGCCACCAGAGTGTGGACGGTCCCCGTCACTCACAGGTGCTGCGTTAGCGGGTCCGCCCGCTCCCTACGGTTACTTGTAACCCGGTCCACCCTCGGCGGTGCATGGGCCCCAAGGACACAACTGCTCAGGTGGACACCCCACTGCTGCCTGGCCCCAGCCCTCACTGTCGCTGAGTCATTCTGCTTTTCGGTTTAGGGCGCAGCCTGCCCAGGGCTCTCCCTGGAGGAGGGAGCGGCCACAGGGGCCGTGAGGTCCAGGGTAACAGATGGACACTGTTCACCAAGGAGGGCGTCTCAACCAGAATCACCAGCAACCGCAGGGACTGACCGAAACCGGAGCTGGCCGGGCACAAGGCTGGCAGCCTCAGCCCCACCTCCCCGGGCAGCGCTGCCTCTCCTGATACATCATCTGGCAAATGGCCTTGCCCTTGGTGGCCTGGAACCCAGGGCTTGCTGACCCTGAGCTGGGGCTCTGGGCTGTTTGGAGGGGGACTGCCCGGTGGACACACTGAGTGCGGGGTGGCTGCCCCTCCGTAACCATGGCAACGGGAAGACAGCCGACAGGCAGCCAGGGGTCAGGGTCAGGGCACGGCTGTGGCTCTAACGGGCAGGGGCAGGGGAAGGCTCTCACTGCTTGCCCGTGACTTCGGAGCTCGCCAGCAGCGCCTGGAGCCGGTGGATCTGCAAACCCGAGGTGAAGGGCGTGAGACCCAGGGCCGCAGGCAGGGGCCAGGCTCACGTCACATCGGCCCAGGAGGCCCGGGGCCGACGGGTGGGCTCCCCTGGCCTCTGGCCCCGCCTGCCCCCACCCCGCAGAAGGGCACCCACCTCCTCGTAGTATGTCTCCATGGCAACCCTCATCTCTTCCAAGTCCGTGGTCTTCAGGTCGGCCTGCAGCCTGCTGTGAACCCAAGACCCGAGTCGGCTGGAGCCAGCGCCCGGGCAGAGGCGGCCGTGTCCCCTGGAGAAGCACTCACACCCACAGGTCCCTTCCAGGGGACCGGCTGCTTCCCGGGGGGAGGTGGCTCCGACGATGCTGTCTGCTAGGGAGAAGCTGTTTAGAGCTGGACCCCCGGGCAGGTGGGAGGCGTGCGGAGGACGGGACTATCCTTCTCCGTGTACGGCAGTGTCGTTGGCCACTCGCCGCCTTCCCGGACGAGAGAGAGAGAGAGAGGGAGGGGCACCGACAGAGAACGAGAGTCACAGAGTTCAGGATTCTCCAACTTGGAAGGAGCCAGAGAGTGACATTTTTCAGTTGACAATTTCAGCAAGAAACAAAGAAGGGAAGACGCTGTGCAAAGAGGAGGCCCGGGCAACAGAAGTTAGGCTGGGGGTTCCCTTTGGTGACCTCAAACCAGCTCGGAAAGGGTTTCCCTTCGTTCTCAGGCGGCAGCACAGAAGTACAGGCAGCTGCCACAGAGGCGCAGCTAAGTGCCACCAGTTCAGGCTGCAGGGAGAGAGGGAGCACAGGAGGCTCCGGAGAGAAAGGTGTCATACGTGCGACAGGAAAGGGAGAGGTGGAGGGAAACTGCTCCTCACTGAGATCTGAAAAAGCTACGGTTTACTGTGTGGGTGGGAAGATGGAGGTGGGACCAGGGACATGGAACCGAGGATGGCAGGCGGGGACTGAAGCTGCTGTCTGAGAACATGGAGCCAATAGTGGACAGAAATGAGCTGTGTCCACCTGACCCCCAGCCCTGGGCGGGACAGGACCCCAGCCCTGGGCAGGACAGGACCCCCAGCCTTGGGTGGGACAGGACCCCAGCCCTGGGCGGGACAGGACCCCCAGCCCTGGGTGCGACAGGACCCCAGCCTTGGGCGGGACAGGCTGGCCCTTGGCCCCACACCTGATGGTGCTGTCCTTCTCCTTGCACTGCTGCTCCAGCCTCAGCACCCTCTGCTTCAGCCCGTTGACGACCTGCCGGCAGAACAGCACGTGGCAGGCCCGGCACGGGCTCGGCCTCCCTCTGGAGAAGCATGTGCAGCCCTCCTGGACCTGCAGCCAGGCTGGACCTGAAACACCCACACCCCCTCCCACTGGGGAGCCTTCGCCCTTGACTGTTTCCCCTATTGAACCACCAGCGTCTCTGCTGGGCCGTGGGCATGACAGAGAAAGCTGACTGTCCCCGCTGCTGGGGGGCGGTGAGTGTCAGGGACAGGCCCGGGCACTGGGGTGAGCTTCCACCCACCCTTCAGGTGTCACATGCACGCCCAGCCATGTGCACCCTGGAACCTGGTGTGGGGTTTCCGTGAGTCTCAGGTGCTGCAGCTGTGTGGCCTGCTCACTGGCCATCTGGGCGGTCTGCCTCGCCCGCAGCGTGTGGCCGTTGCCCGAGTGGACGTGCCCGCAGGAGCCCATTCGCACTGTACCAGCGCCTCCCGCTGCTGCCTCGCCCGCCCTGCGTGCCCTCGGGAGGCCCCGGCCGCAGGGACGGGGTAAGAGGGTTCTCAGTCCCAGGACGCGGCCCCTTGGGAGGGTGTGGCAAGGGAAGCGCAGATACCCCATTATCGAGCTGTGGCTGGTGGCACAGTGGGTAAGGTGCCGGCCTGCGAACCCAAAGGTCGCAGGTTCAATTCCCAGCCAGGGCACATAACCAGGTTGCAAACCAGGTCTCCAGTCAGGTCTGTAGCTGGAGGCAGGTGAAAGGCAACCATACATGGATGTCTCTCTCCCTCTCTGCCTCCCTCCCTTCCCCTCTTCCTAAAAATAATGAAATAAAATCTTTAAAAAAAAAAACAAAAATACCCCATTATCTCCAGTTTCTCCTTTTCACCAGCTTGAACAAACGCAGCACCAGACCAAGGAAGCAGAGCCTCTGTCCCCGCTGTGCCCACACGCTGGAGGACATCCTCACCCTGCCCCTGTGCAGCTCTGAGCGCAGCTCTGCCACTTGGTAATCTGGGGAGGCTTCTTTTCTGGGGACGTTCTGACGTAGCAGAATCCCCGCCGGAAAGGCTCCTCCTCCGTGTCCCTCGCAATCAGAGCTACTAAGTAACCACGCAGAAGCCTCCCCGCTCTTCGGGGTGGTCCTGGGAAGAGCGCCGCAGGCAAGGGGCGCAGACGCCCAGGTCGCACCGGCGCCTCTCACTTTCCGTCTCCCTGGTCTCGCCTGAGGCTTCACACTCGGCATTTAGGGCCACGTCTTCCCTCCAGCACGAGCTGCTGGGGACTGTGGGGACGCCAGCCCGGCCCGCGCGCCTTCTCTGCAGGCCCCGATCTCAACCTCTCCCCTGGCCCCCCTGCCTCACAGTCCAGCGGGACGGGCGCCCGCTCGAGCCCTCGAGGTTGGAGTCCCTGTCGTGGAAGCACTGCCCTCCTGCGGGGCCCGGGCTCCCGCTCCAGGCCCATCGGGTGCCCTGCCCACCCAGAGACGCCCTGCCCCTCGCCGGCCAGCTCCTGGGCGTGGGCGCGGAAGGGAAACTCGGGGTGTCGGTGGGAGGCGCCCCCACCCCCCCTTCCCTGGATCCAGTCTTAGGGGTCCGTGCTGCAAACGCTGTTCCCAAAGCCACTATCACTTCACTCGGTGTTCAGTCTCAGAAGTGATTCCTTCCAGGTTCCTTGTAGCATCTCAGTTCTAAAGAAGGTGCTTCCTGGTCTCCCAGTCTGTTTAATGCGGTGCATCTCCTCCAGCTACTAGCGGGTACGGCCACAGCGTTGATCTCATTTCGTCTCATTCAACCTGCTACGTGTCATTAAACGCCACAGGGTGGGTGTCTGTATAGGTTTTATGGTTTTATTCTAGGCCTGCTTTGCTTCTGTTTTAAATCAGTGCTGCTTATCTGGGATGATGCGTCTGTTTAGTGGGGAGGCCCTGCCTGGGGGACGCGGCTCCGCTCCCCACGCCACTCAGGCCGCCCTGCAGCCACGCCCGCCAGTCCCCGAGGCTCCAGGGAGGGTGGAGTCAGGAAGCTCCGGGCCTCCAGGTACCCCCGCCACCCTGCACAGCGCAGTAGCTCGCACGCAGGCTGCGTCAGCTCAGACCTCCGCGGGGCGCCCCGTCCCTGCGAGTGACACTCACCCAGCCTGCATCGGGCCTCTTCTCCGCCGGAGTCCAGACGGAACCCGGGCCCTGCGGTGAGCAGGGTGCGACGTGAGACCCCCGGCTCAGGGCTGTCCGCCCCCACCCCGGGCTCCCTGCAGGGCCAGGAACTCACCCGGGACGAATCCAAGAGCTGCTCTATCTGCCGGTCCTTTCTGGCGTTTTCTTCTTCCAGGCGCCGGACCTTGGTCCGCAGCAGATCCAAGTCGCTTCTCTGCAGGTGCAACGACTGAGGGAAGACAGGACCACACATGTGTGCATGCCGGGCACGCAGAGCTGGTTCCTCTCAGGGCCCGCCCGTGGCGGTGTGGTGCCAGCTGGGGGCCCCGAACACTCGCTGAAGCCGCTGCCGCCATTCTGTGGTGGGGGCCGGGGCGCAGGCCCACCCACACCGCTAGGAACTCTGCCGCCAAGAAACCTGCAGGCGTCCCTCCGGGAAGCGCTGCTCCGTAGGCCACGGTGGCCCACACGTGCCTGGCTGGTGCCCAGGCCACGTGCTCTCTTCCCCACGATCACGAGAGCCCAGTGTGTCAGCACCTGTCACTACGACTCAGCCCAGGCTGACGTCCACCTAAAATTCTTATCCTCAGTCAGAACTCGGTGGGTCACATCAGTGGTTCCCCAACGTTTATCTGTGGGTGAAATTACCACCAATCTCTGCTGAATCGAGAGGAGGAAGCCTGTGCTGCCACTTTTCCACAAAAGCCTGTTTGATTTCTACAGCTGCCCTGTAGTTCCCACCACATCCTTCCCTCTGGTGGGGACTCCCTTAGTCCTTTCTTGGCCCCAGGGTGGAAAGGCTCTACGGTCCCACTTGAAAAAGCCTTTCCCATCCTGGCTGGTATGGCTCAGCGGATTGAGCACCGGCCTGTGGACCAAAGGGTCATAGGTTTGATTCCCAGTCAGGGCACATGCCTGGGTTGCAGGCCTCTTTTTCTCCCTCCCTTCCCCTCTCCCTAAAAAGAAATAAACAACACCTTAAAAAGCCCCACACCGTTTCCTGCCCTATGTTCCGCCTGAGGTGCAGGTCCAGGCCTCCCCGGGGATCAGCAGGTGTCGCAGCACCAGCTGCTCCTGAACTACCAGTTATAGATGACGCAACTTTCACCTCCCAAGGCACTCAGGGACTCAGGGGAGGGACAGCCACCTCTGGAAGGACACACCCCAGCACGCATGCCACCGAGAGGGCCCGGACAGTCAGCCCCACGTCCACTGTGGCGAGGCGGCCAGACACGCTGCAGGCGCTGGACGGGTGCTGAGCGAGTTGGTCAGCCAGTGCGCAGTCACTGGGACGGGGAGGGAGCCCACGGCGGGGCCTCTGCCACCAGCGGCACGGAGGACACGTGCGTCCCTGCTCCTCCTGCCTGGCCCTGCCCCGGGGTCACCAGGAGGAGGCAGACTGGCTGGACCTCAGGACCCAGGAACAGCTGGCAGAGACTCCCAGCGATCCCTGCAGGTCCCTTCCCCTCCTGCTCCCTGGACGGGGGCCCGGGCAGCCAGCCGAGGCAGGTCAGTGGGCACAAGCAGAAAAGCTTCCTCCGCCCACCAGGGAAGGAGCAACGATGAGGCAGCAAATGTACAGATGAGAACTGCTCCCCCAGCGAGGGCGCAGGGGACGTGTGGCCCACCCTGCTGGCAAAGGCTGAGGGGGGTCCGGGCCTTGCTCCTGGGCGAAGAGTGGTGGGCTCGGAGGAGGCCGACTGAGGGGCAGGACTTCCCCTTTTCCAGGGCAATGCAGCTGAACGTGCCCAACAAAACGTGACTCAAGTTCTATCGTGTCAATGATTACGTTAAATGTAAATGACCTAAACAGGCCAGTTAGAGGACAGAGATCAGCAAACAGATGAGAAACATGACATCCCCTACCCCTGCCATGAGCTGTCCACCAGAAATTCATTTAAAAATTTTTATTCACTATTTTCAGAGGAAAGGGCAGGGAGGGAGGAAGAAAGGGAGAGAAGCCTTTTACCTGGCTGGAGACCTGGCTTGCAACCTGGTTATGTGCCCTGGCTGGGGATCCAACCAGTGATCTTTGGGTTTGCAGGTCGGCACCTTAACCACTGAGCCACCAGCCAGGGTGAAACTCATTTTAAAACAATGACACAAGTAGGTGGAAAGTCAAAGGCTGAGAACAGATACCAGTGACATATTCATTGGTGGGTAGGGCGGCTCTATTCATAACAGAGAAAGCAGACTTCAGAGAATAGAAAATGACAGGCACAGAGAGGGACATTCCAAGAAGACAGCAACCTCAAAAGAGCTGCAAAATAGGGGGACAAAAACTGACAGAACTGAGAGGGAAATAGAAAAACACACAACTTTGGTTGAGACTCCAACCCCCTTCCCTCAACAGGCGGAAGATCCAGGCAGGAAGCCAGCGAGGGTGCAGACGCCCATGAGATGTCACCACCAGGGCTCAACGAATGCCCACGGGACCCTCAGCAGGGACCCCACACCTGGGCCTCTGCAAACCTCGGCAAAGTCAAGAGAGATGGAATTGCACAGAGTTCTGTTGATTCGGTGGAGTCCAATGAGAAGCCAACAACAAAAGTAATAAGAAAACCCTCAAACTCAGAAAGTAAACACCACGATTCCAAATAATCACAGGTCAGTGTCGAGAAAAATAACACCAACGAATGACAGCCGACTGGAACCTGTAGGACGCAGCTAAGCCGCACTGAGGAAGGAATTACCGACGCACCTGACCATCCAACTGGTGTGGCGGGGCCCCATCCACACGCGTCACCAGATGCCAACCACCGAGCCGGGGAAAGGCTGTTGCTGGCAGGGCTGAGGCTGGGGCGGGTGAGGCCTCTGAGCTGGGGACACTTTTGTACCTGCAGAGCAGCAGTGGGCATGCCAATCCACGCGTGACAACGTGAGACAGAACTGCCCCTGGCACTGCGGTTCCGATGCTGCTCGTGGTGTGGAGGAGGGGAGCTGGGGGCGACCGGACGAGGGCGCAGGGACCTCTCTGTGCTTTCCCTGCAACTTCCTGGGAACCCAGTGACGGCAGCAGGAGCTCTTACCCGGCTCTCAGGGGCTGCTCCTGGGGCATGTAGGCTCTGCACTGAAGCTCACGCCAGCCCTGAGCCCCTGCACCCTCATTACTCCGGTTCCAGGAGGAACCCAGGCACTGCCTGCCACAGACGACCCTTCTGACGCTCCGGACCCCAGTGTGACAGGTCCACCGGCAGTGGGGCCGCCTCCCCCGGGGCTTGGCAGTGCAGGCTGACTTCAGCTGGAACCACGGTGGAACTGAGGCCCATTCTAGCCCCAAGGGGGTTCCGTCACAGAGCGTCAGTGGGACACTCCTCAGGTTCGGGGACTCGTGGATTACTGAGTAGGGCCTCCCAACCAAAAGGAGACTTTTCTCTGCACTGTCCCTGATAGTCTGGGGAGGGGGTGTGCTGAGTCGCAGGCAGCTGCCACAGGGTGCGTCCTTCCTGGACCCACCGCGCGGCGCCTGGTACTGGCCTTCTTGCTCTGCCCTGGGCATGCACCCCACCAGCCTCGGCCTGGACTGCCTGCAGCCTTCCCGACGGCTCGAGTGTGGGACAAGCAGGTCCTCAAACAGGTGGCCGAGGCGGAAGAGGGTGGACCCAGGCTGCTTCCCCAGGGGCACAGGAACAGGTATGGCTGTTAAAGCCGGTGTGGCAACCGTGGTGATGAAGGTGGTGAGGGTGATGATCAATTTCAGCGCAATTTACACGCTAGGGGAAGGGGGGCAGACGACCTTGTTGTGAGTCTGGGTTTTGCTGCTGGCTGACTTGGACAGACCACGAACCCCTGTGCATCTCAAGGTCGCCCACGGCCAGAACCGTGGCCTCCGGCACAGAGCTCTTGCAGAGGCCAGCTGAGCCAGGGGCCTGGCGCGCCCGTTCACGGGAAAGAAATACACCAACGAGAGGTTATTGGTGATCACACCCAACGGGGCCCTGGAGGCGCTCGCAGGAGAAGCAGCGTGCAGGTATGGCGGGCGCCGGGCCTGCTTCAGCCAGGGTCCTGGTGTGCTGCCACCAGTGGTCACCACAGCTCACGCTCTTGCCACCCCCCACGGGGGCCTGTCCCACCCAGCGAGGCGCCGCCTCCCGCCCGCAGAGAACAGGGAGGGGCCTACCTTCTTCAACGAGATGATCTCCTCGTACATGTCTTCCTTCTCTCTGTGCACAGGGGTCCCCGCGACAGGACCTGGAGGAAGACACGCAAGCCTCTTAAGATACGAAAAGGAGAGAGAGTTCTGGGCTGCACCTGAAGGAAAACCTGGAAGCTAATAGTTATCTGTAAACAGAACAGCAGAACCACGGCAGTGGTTTTAGTCCGATGGCGACAGAGCCCCTGAAGGCCGAGGCTGTGGGCGGAGGCCGAGAGCGAGCCCAGCGGAGCCGCCCCAGGGCCGCAGGAGGGCGTCGGGAGGGGAGACCTTGTCTGCAGTGCAGCGGCAGGAACAGACGCACGCCTGGCACCCCGGCAGAGGGCACCTGCTCGGGCACCCCGACGGCACAGCCCCTGCTGCGCGGGCACTTGTCCGGCAGGACCCTAGACGTGCCTTGACTGTGGGAGGTGACGAGCCAAGGGAGCCATGGGGGGGCATCCGTGGGGAGCCGGGTGCTGGAGCCGAGAAGCGAAAACCAGCCACGTTTCTGCCAGACCTGGGCCGTTGGGCGCCACCCGCGGCGCTCATCTCTGGAGCTGCTGACTAGGGTGAGGGACCGGTGCGCCGGACGATGCCACTGTGCACACTAGGAACGAAACTTTCTGGGGGCAGAGTGGACTGTCGAGGGTCCCTGTCCTTGGGACTCCCGCCCCTTTCTCCCCCTCAGTCAGGCCTGTCTGACATGCTCCCCCATGTCCCACAGGCTCACCAGGGCTGGCCAGAGGCCTGGGCTGGGCCTCCTTGCTCTTGGTGCCTCCGGAGGGGGGCTGCACTCGCTGGGTGGGCCCAGGCCGGATTGCAACGTGCGTGGGTTTCACGTGCGAGGCTGATCGGGTCATCAGCCTCGATCACCAGTCTCGGGGGTCAAGTGTGCTGGCCAACCAGCAGACGCGCCGCCGCGGGAGCTGTGTGCACAGCGCAGGCCCGGGGACCCGGGAGCCGGACCCACGGCCTCCCCATTCCCACACGGCTCGTTCCCACCGCGGCCAATTCCAAGCTGCCTGTGTCCCGTCGACCAGCTCGTGTCTGGACTGGCTCCACACAGCACCTCCGGCCGGCTGACACCCGGAGACCCCGAAGGATAGCGTCACACACGCAAGCCGTCAGAAACCACGCTTAGGCGTCACGCAAAGCCAAAAGGCGCAACGTCTTTCAGAAGATTCATAAAAACCATCCAAGGAAGTTATATTGAAAACTCTGTCTCAAACCACTGCCCACAACACCCTCCTGAGCTGGGACCACGTACCTGGCTTTGAGCTTCCGGGCCACAGCTTCTGCGGGCTGAGCGTCACCCTGTTAGGGAGGGGCACACCGGCGGCCGTCCTCAGGGACCTCCATGACGTCACTGCTCTCGGCTTCGAGTAATATGGTGACTCTGAAACCCAACAGTGACTTTAGAGGAGACACGCCCACCTCTCCTCCACCCACATGCTTTATAAAGATAAAGAGATAAAACAAATACCACAGGGTAACCATGAAAACATCCTGACGCAAACAAAAACCAGAGTTATGATGTGTGTACCTACATTTCTTTCTAGTTTGTCTTAAAGAAATAACATAAGGGGAAATGCATTTTAAAATATAAATCTGGCCGGCTTGCGAACCCAGGGTCACTGGTTCGATTCCCAGCCAGGGCACATAACCAGGTCTCCAGCCTGGTCTCCAGGCAGGTCCGAAGCTGGAGGCAGGTGAAAGGCAACCGTACATGGATGTTTCTCTCCCCTTCTTCCTCCCTCCCTGCCTTTTTCTCTAAAGATAATGAATAAAATCTTTCTAAAAATTAAAAAAAGTAATAAAATATAAACCTGTAATTCTACCAATGTTATATTTAATTTCCTATTCAACTTTTTCAGATACATATATATTTTTACGTAGTTGCTATCACAGCAAACATAATTTTATATCCTTTGTACTTAACAACACACGTATTGTTCATGTTGCTACGTAATAGTAATATTTAGAACTTAATAAGTAAACTATCTAGAAGAAATAAAAATACTTATACCTTTCCATGAGTTTCTCATTAAAATGAGCAAAATGTTTAAAAAATATTCTTTAGTTGGGGGTTCCATCTCTTTAATTTTGTAAATGACAAATTTATGCAAAAGCTGTTGTTTATAAAACATGCAGCACCCTGGCTGGTGGCACAGTGGATAGGTATTGGCCTGTGAACCCAAAGGTCGCTGGTTCGATTCCCAGCCAGGGCACATGACCAGGTTACAAGCCAGGTTTCCAGCCAGGTCCGTAGCTGGAGGCAGGTGAGAGGCAACCATACGTGGGTGTCTCTCTCCCTTCCTTCCTCCCTCCCTGTCCTTCTCTCTAAAAATAATCAATAAAATCTTTTAAATAAAATAAAATAAAATAAAAACAAAAACAAAACAAACATGCTTATGCTTCTCAACTGTAATTCTAATGCATTTAATTTTTTCCACAGCTTTAAAACACACAGAGAATTTCCAGTTGTAACTCAGAATGGGGGATAAAGACACATCAGACCCTGCCTGGACATGTGGCGCTCACCCAGGACCACGCACCGCACTTCGGGAAATTCTGGAGGACCCTCCAGACTTAGGATCCTAAGTGCTCCCTTAGGAGAGGAAACCAGGGATCAGAAGGAACCCCACCAACATGGGCGATTCACCCAAAGTAAGAACCCCTAGGGACAGGGTGACAGATGGGGCTGGGGGGAAGCATGGAGGAGACAGGAGGTGGGACCCACGCAGGGGACAGGCACAGCTGGGACACAGGACTCCCAGCGGAAGCAGCACAACTTTCTGCAGCTCGTGAGGGTCCACTGAGGACCCTCTGGAGCCCATGGTACTGGACGAGGCCCTGGAGGAGAACACGGAGTGCATGTACAGGGCAGACAGGTCCCTGCTCCTATGCACAAAGTCCAGACAGCACAGTGGCTGAGCACGTGGCACGAGGGATGCCTGGCGGAGCAGGAGTCGGGGACAGCGAGATGGCTGGGGGGGATACGCTGGTCACCAGAACCGGCGCCCGCTGGGGGAGGGGCGGCTGGCGGCTGCGGGTGCTGGGTGGGGCACAGTCCTCCAGCTCTTCCTGCCCTGAGGTCGTGGCCGTTCTAAAGTCTGTGAAACAGTCTGACATTTTGACGTTTCCAGACATCAAGACAGATAAGCAGATCATCACTACCCTCAACACCTGAAATGCTTGACTTCCGATAGGAACAATGACATTTTCCTGGGTTTCAACAGCAGGGCTCTGAAACGGCCCGATGTGCACATGGACCGCTCCCTTCACACTGGTCCCACTGTTCTCCCAGGAGGGATGTCTGCACCCCCGCCTGCCGGACACTGTCCCTCTCCTGCCTGGGTGCATTGGGATGACACTCGCTCTCTTCTTTGCAGGGGTTCCTCTCTGATCATGTCTTCCTGGGCGAACGTGGACGTTCCTGTGTATTCTCGGACCATGTTGTGCATGACGCAATGTTTGAGTTCATACATGTAATATACACATACCCAAGTGCATGATCAAGTCAGGAAGGACCAGGTTTGAGGGTAGCTGGCGGAAGCCAACCCAGGGCTCAGTTTGTCAGGAGGCATGAACTCACACACGGGTCCCCACGTCAGGACAGACAGCGGCCGGCGCCGTCTGCAGGACTGACGCCAGTGTCCCCGACTCCTGGCATGAGGGCCACAGAATGAGCCCCCACAAATGGGACAGCTGCCCTTCTAAGGGTACCTAGAGCCGCCCCACAAGGACACAGAGAGGAGCATGCGACCCGGCAGAGGGTCCCCACCCAGCTCCCCAGCACTGGCCCCGGGGGCCCCAGCCTGCAGACCTAGGGGAGCAGGTCGGCTGTTCAGAAGCTGCCTCACCTGTGTCCCTCCAGCCAGCACTGAGCAAGACCATCCCCACAGCTCAGGGGCCGGCACCCCGGGCCTCCTCCCGTGGGACCCCCAGGGAGGCAGAGACCTCAGGGCTGCTCCCAAGATCCAAACACAAAGGTAAAGCCAAGCGGCTGCTGTGTGATACCCCGGGGCCCTGAGCTCTGGAAGAAGGGAACATCCTGGGTCTTTCTCCCCAGACCTCGGGGAGCCTTTTCCTGAGAGGAACTGGAAACTCCGGCTCGGACAGCTCATACTTACTCGGGGGTGAGGCTGGAGGCTTGTGGACATTTTTCCTTTTCGTTTTCTGAAACAAAGAAGAGGGAAAGTGCTGGCGCCGCCCTGAGTGGCCTGTGGCCTAAGTCTGCCGCTTGGGGTGGGGGTGGGGGTGAGAAGTGGGGGTGAAGGATGACCAGGAGGACAGACACAGTGGACACAGTGAGAGGCCACTGGTACACACAGCCCCTCCTCCCCAGGGTCCTGGTGGCAGGAGTCACATCCAGGACGTGAGCGTGTGGGACTCAGATTCAGACTGAGGACCCGGCACAAACGGCGACCCTGCCTGCCCCCACCGCCCTCAGGCCTGCAGTGCCAGTGTGACTGTCTCTGAGGGTGGAGTCGCCCAGCTGGGACAGGCCACGAGGGCAGGACGGGCAGAGGGTGAGCAGAGGGTGGGTCTGTCTGCAGAACTGGCAAACGCAGGGCCAGCACCACTGGGCTGTGCCTGGAGGTCAAGTGACCAGGGAATGACACACCTACTGCCTGTCTCCGCCCCTGCTCCCCACTGGCAGGGACCCCCACCCCTCACTTGGCTTCCAGCAGAGGCCAGGGGTCTGCCCTGGGCAGGCTGGATTTCACCGGGGCACCTATGTCCTCTGGGGCTGAGGGACACTCCTTAACCCTGTAGTGGCCCTCGGGTCAGACAACGGGCAGCCGTCGGGCCGGGATTCCCACTTGGGGGGCAGCTTCCTCCTCTCGCTGCAGCTCTAGCAGCTCCACTTCCACTCGGCCCTGAGGCGGAGAGGCAGCCGCCACGCCTCTCTGCGCACCTGACGTCCATCGCCGCCACCTGGGGACCAGGGACCTAGCAGCCGGGATGTCACCGCGGCTGCAGAGCACCCGGCCTCACCCTAACCCTGCTCCCTCCCCCGATGGGTCAGACCTGGGGGGCGGGGGGCAAACACAGGTGCAGGGCAGCAACCTGCCTCACGTGGACTCTGCTCGGGAGGAAGTTTGGGTCAAAGCTTTAAAGTGATAAATAATCACCGTTACTCAACTCCAGCTGAAGACTTGACACTTTTCAAACACCAAGGAGCACCTGGGATTTGTGCTCCAGGCCTGGGCACGGCTGTGGCGGGGGCCGGCCCGTTGGGCACGTGTGACTGACGTGTGCAGGGAACCCCTGGCAGTGGGAAACGGGCAGCCTCCCAGCCCCACTCACCGTCTCCAAGTCAGAGTCCAAGGTGATCGCGGACAGGCTGTCATCCCCCTGCAGGACGAGAGGCAGCCGCTCAGCCCCAGGCACCCGTGTGGGTCCCAACAGTCACGCTTGCCCAGGGGAACCGCTGCCCCTGCTGCTGAGGCCGAAGGGCCGCCCACCCCGGCCACAGTCCGCCCGGAAGGTTGGCAGAGGCCGCTCGGCCGGGTCAGGAGAGACGGCTGGGGACACAAAACAGACGCTGCTGCGGCTGCCCCGCTGCCAGCCTCACAGCGCACTTCCAGCACCGAGGGGACAGTATGACAGGGTGCGTCATTTCTCTCGCTGCTTAAACGTTCTCTTATTCACCTGGGCTTCAAGGCACGGGCACCTGTGGCTGCACCCTGGTGGGAACGAGTCCAAGTCGTGGGACAGCCGCACGCGGGGCACCTGTGCCGTTGGGCTGACGAAGGTCCTGGCCGCTGGCTCCAGCGCCTGCCCTGGCCCGGCGAGGACGCGGGTCTGCACTGCTGGGTGCCAGCGCCAGGCTGCCGTCCCTGTGGCACCTGTCAGCTCCTGACCATGACCGCGGCCTCCCAGCCCCACACACGTGTACATCCGTGGCCAAGGGTAAAAACTGGAGGCAGAGGGCCTCAAACACGACCGAGGGCTTCCTGCTGACCCAAGGGCGCCCCTAGGCAGTTCAACCGAAGTCTTTTATGGGGTGGGGGTGGGGGGGTGGGCTCTTAAATCACTGGTGGCTCTGTCCAGGCTGCGTTCCACCTTGGGGCACTGCACTGTGGGGCCTGTCACAGCCACAGCAAGGGGATCACCCCCACACGTGGCGGGCACTCTGTGTAGTTCACGAGCGAGCCCGGACAGGGGCACTGGACAGACTGGACAGGGTCTGCCCTCCACTGTCCCCGTCTGGTGACACAGGCCAAGCTGAGCAGAACACCCTCCGAGAGCCTGGGCCAGCAGCTGAGCCCCTGGTGCCGGAGGGCTGGGCACAGCCTTGTCTGCAGGCTGAATCCCACCTTTGTGCCCTCGGAGCCCGGCACGTGCAAAGGCTTCACACACACATAAGAAAGGACATTTCTAGTAGCAAAAGTGAACACGCAAGAGCGAAAGCAGGGAAATGGATCCATCCAAATGGCGTCCACCGGTTAGAATTTTAAAAATCATGTTCTTGAAAACGTGTGGATGTGGGAAAGATGCTAACCACAAACTAAACGGCAAAGGTGACAAAACAAAATAAATGTCTCCATTTAAAAAACGGTATGAAAAAAAGAGGCATTGATGAACATTGGAAGGAAACACGCCAAACGTGAACCGGCATTCTGTAAGTGACAGGTAATTAGTTCTCCAAAGTTTCTCTAATGACCATGAATTATCTTCAGCATCACACCTAGAAATCTACTTTTCAAAGGTGTAGGGGCCCTAACTGAGGCCTGTAGACAGACGGGCAGGCCTTCCGGGTGGGCAGGACCCGGAGCCTGGGGCGGTCAGCAGGACACTTCAGCTGTTCCCAGGGTCAGCGGCAGGAATCCCACCTCTGGGTAAGCTCTGGAGGTGCAGCTGAGCACCCCCAAGGAGAGCAGAATTCCCTTTGCCTGGAACCTTCCAGAAGGTTCCCACTGGGACCTGAATAAAATGCACACTCCCTGCATGGCCTGTGAGGCTCCCAGTGGCCAGGCCCCATCCACGCCCCCATGCATGCCCTTTCCCCAGGACAGACGCCCCCCAGCGAGCCAGGAGCATGCTGCAGCTTCCCACCTCAGGACCTTTGCACTTGCCGATCCCTCTAGAGCAGATTTTCCAGGTATGACAACTCAGAGTAGCCGTTCCTGACGCCCAGGCTAAAGCAACCCTGCCCCCTGCCCTGTGTCCACAGGCCTGCTTTACTTTCCACTTTGCACCATCTCAACTATCTGTTGGTTTCCTTGCTCTCCCCTGCTGGTATGTGGCTAATTCACGTGCACTTTCCACAGATACTCTGGGGACCAAAAGCACTGGGTCGAGGGAGGACTGAAAGCCCGTTTGTGCTGAGGGGAAGGGGAAGGGAGGGAAGCTGGGGGACACCGCCTTCAGGAAGCCTTCTTGGATCAGTGTTGTGCAGGACCCTGCTCTCCAGACTGGGACTCCCTCCCTCACACCCAGGGTGGCTGGGTCACTCGCCCAGTCCACTGCCCTGGCCCTGGAGACACAGGGTAGGCTTGGTCACCCTGCCGGGAGGGATCGCAGAAGCCTAGGCAAGGATGCAGATTCCAGGAGGACTTCCTGGAAGCAGCAGCCTGAGCAAAGGCACCAGAGACTGGGCAAGGTGCTACGTAGGAAGCCCTGCCGGCCGCGCGGGAAGGGGCTGGAGGTTCGCATATATGTGGCGATAATGACGGCAGCTGTCACCGGCGGCCTCCTCCCGCCCGAGTCGGGCCGCAGACCCAGTGCACTGGAGGGCGCAGGGAGTAGGGAGGCCCGCACGCCACCGCGCCCGCGCTCACCGTCTCCGAAGCTGGATCCCCGGTGCCCAGCGACATGGCAGCGGCGCCGCCCAGCCGCCCCTGGGCGCTGCGGACGCTGCTGTCCGGCTCCAGGGCTCCGCGGGCCTCCGGGCTGCCCGCAGCCTCCGGTCCCCGCGCCCGCGACCTCGCTGCCACGGCAACCGCGCCGGAGGCCAAGCCCCGGATGTGGCGTCGGTGAGCCGCGCCTGCGCGTGCGCTAAGGCTGGAGCGGAGGATGCGGGCGCCCCCAGCCTCCCGCGGCCGCAGGCTTCTTGGCCTTTAGGGGTCCGTCTCCCTCGTGGCTCCACAGCCTCCAAGCCCCGCCCGCTCCCTGCCCCTCCCGCTTCTGCTTTTCCGCTGTCTCCCTCCAGTGCAGGGGCTGTGCGTGTCTACGATCTTTGTTTTTCAAAAAAAAGATTTTATTCATTATTTTCAGAGAGAAGGTTAGGGAGGGAGGCAGAGAGGCAGAGAGACATCCCTGTGTGGTTGCCTTTTCCACCTGCCTCCAGCTACGGACCTGGCTGGAGACCTGGTTCTGTGCCCTGGCTGGGAATCGAACCAGCAACCTTTGCGTTTGCAGGCCGGCGCCTACCCACCGTGCCGCCCGCCAGGTGAATTCTTAGAACTTTTGAAAACTTTCGTAATTCCCCTGTTGGCAAAATCTGGCCTGATCTCCACTCATTGGTCGACACACGTCCGTGCTGAGGTTAGTGTTTATTCTGCGTGAAGTGTGTATTAGTGCGTTTTCCGAAGAACTGCGGGCTACGGGTTAGGGGGTGCGGCATCAGCCCTCGGGGAGGGTCATCTCATCCACAGCCTGGGTGTGCCATGCACAACCCCCATCTGAGCTACCCTGCGATAGGAACCATTTGTCCCCGAAAGTGTCTGCTAAGAAATTGACCTGGTAGCGCTAGCAGGGTCCAAATGCAAGCTGTGCCAACCCACGCCCTGCGAGACCCGGGGTGTGAGCCTGGCTGTGCCTCAGTTTCCTTGCCTGAAGGGATGGCAGCGGCGCCCACCCTCCTAGACTTGCTGCAGAATCGCCCACGGGAGCGCGTGGACCCGCCCCTCACCCCGGCCTCGTTACCGGCTTTACAAGGAGTCCCGGGTCAGGGACCAGAACCAAGCAGGGCAAACCTCCCCCACGCGGTTGTGAGGGGCGGGAGGGTGAGGGTCACAGGGGCGGCTGTCCGAAGGGGGTCCTCCATTAAAATGCATGTTTTTAAAGCTCCCCTTTTAGCCTAATACCCACAGGAACTGTTTCTATCTCCTTATAACCGGAGTTTCCCCCCAAATGTTGCTGAGAAACTGTGAAGCTGAGCGTTGTTTTTATACTTTTATCGACCGGCCTTGGGAATCGCTGGCACACAGCCCAGGGCCCCGACGCCCAGGGACTTTGCTGCAGTGACAACAACGCCCCTTTCTGCCACGCGCTGTTTTCCAAGACACCAAGTTCCCTCCGGGCAAGCCACGCCCCTTCCGACAGTTAGCCACGCCCCCATGAAGCCCCGCCTCTCGCGCGGCCCGCCTGTCGCTCAGGCGCGTACCACCGAGGTCCTGAGCGGGGGAGGCGCAGGGTCGGGCGACCGGTTTGGCGCCGGTGTGTTTGTCCCCAGCGCCTTTCAGGTGGAGCTCGATCCCCAACCCTGGACCTTCAAGCCCGCAGAGTGGCCTCCAGGGAGCGGTGCCGGCTCCCCACGCTGCTGCGGGTCCCTCCCGGCCCGGCTGGTGGTGCGGCCTGCGCAGCAGGGCGGGGCCGAGGCGGGGGCGGGGCCAGCATGTCAAGGGCGTGGCCGTGCCAGGGGCGGGGCCGAGGCGGGGGTGGGGGCGTGGCCGAGGCGGGACGGGACGCGCAGGGTGAGGCGCTGGGGTCGCGGTGGCTGTGGGGGTGGTGGGGCGCGTTCAGAGCCCCGGGCGAGGGTGGGGACCCGGCGGCGGTGGCCGATCTGCCTCTAGGGGACCCTCCGGGCTGCCGGGTGCACCGGCCTGAGACGGGCCCGGAAGTGCAGGCGGGCTCTTCCGCAGGGACGCACCGACACCGGCCACCTCCGCCCGCCCGGGACCCCAGGGCCCCTGGCTGCACGTGGGGCGCGGCCAGTGCGTCTACGCCAGGCACCCCGCTGCGCCCGCTCCCGGGTGTGGGGCGCCGCGGCCCGTCGCGCTGCCGGGTGCCGGGTGTGGGGCGCAGGCAGGGGACCCGGACGGCGGCCCTGCGCACGTGGCCACCGGGACGCCCGGTCCCCGCAGGTGAGGTGGCAGCCGCGCGCCCCTAAGGCCTGGTTTACGGCCCGCAGCCCTTGCCCCCCCATCCGCCCCCCAAAGCTGCTCTGCGTGGTCCCGGCCGGCGGTCCCGGGGACACGCGCTGCGGGCGGCCAGGTCCCGGGGCGCCCGACCCTGATGTTTTCTTCGCAGGACCCCGCCGGCCATGGACCCCGCGTGCGCCCCGCTCCTCCCGGCCCTCTGTGCGGCGCTGGCGGACCCCAGGCGGCCGGTGGCGGATGACACCTGCTTGGAGAAGCTGCTGGACTGGTTTAAAACCGTAACGGAAGCAGGTAAGTGGGTGGGTGCCCCGGGGTCCCCTGTCCTGCGGGGTGGCCGTCTGGTTGGCGTCCTTCCTCCGCATCCTGCCGCGAGCGCCCCCTCTGCGGGCGCGGGGCGCCTGACGGGACCTGAGGGCGCGGTCCGGCTGGACCACCTGGCCGAGTGGCCGCAGGGGGTGGGGACAGACGTGTCGTTCTCAGTGGATTGTGTCGCTTATTAAGAAACCGGCTTTGCTTTCTCTCTGACCATGAAAGTCATGCAAACTGTTGGCCTAAAACTTGAGCAACACGAAGGAGGCAAGAGGAAAAGGAAACCCCCACCAGCTTTTTACCTCCTGCCAGGCTTCCCCCTCACTCCTCACAAAGCTGTTTTTCTTATGAACGTGACACCATGATACGGTCTGGGGTCTTACCTTTTCTCCCTCGCCGTCGCGGTGGGTTTTTTCCGGGAGGGGGAGCCGGTTGAGCTGACCGTCACCGGTGGCGTATCCTGGCCTCCCTGGGCAGCGCAGCCGCTGAGGTTTCCTCGCTGGAGGCCGGCGGCAAACACTCCCGCACCGCGGACTCCGCAGGTTGTCGCTGGGTTTGCTCACCTTGTCCTACTCTGGCCAGCTGTCTGGGTCTCATTTTCTGGCGACCGCACCCAAAGCGGCACAGTGGCCCCCTCTGCGCCCGCACGTGTTCCTGGGCAGCACTTCTCTTGTGATTGAGTGCTAGGTGTCTCACACTCCATCCTGGTTTTTCCCTTTGCTCACCAATTATTTAGAGTCAAAGTGTGGTTTCTTTTCAGTCTTACGGATTTCATCAGCCCAGGAAAACATGTTTTTGTTCTCTGTCTGCTGGGGTTTGCCTGAGGCGGGCCGCCTGAGCAGTTTCGGCACGTGCTCTGTGGATTTTGCTGTATGATGCCGTTTTTTGGTTTGTTTGTAGTGTCTTCCATGGTGGTCTAGCTTGTAGTCAAGTTAAAAAAGATATATATGTGTATATGTATTTTAAAGATTTTTATTATCTTTAGAAAGAGGGAAAGAGGGAGAGAGACATCCATGTATGGTTTCCCTTCACCTGCCTCCAGCCACAGACCTGGCTGGAGACCTGGCTTGCAACCTGGTCATGTGCCCTGGCTGGGAATCGAACCAGCGACCTTTGGGTTCACAGACTGGTGCCTCATCCACTGAGCCACCAGCCAGCGCTAAAAAAAAAATCATATTTTTGAATGGTTTTACTGAGATGTAGTTTACATACCGTACCGCTGACCCACTTAAAGTGCACAATTCAGTGGCGCTGAGTAAATTTGCAGAATTGTGCAGCCAACACAGTCTAGTTCCACAACATTTTCCTCTGCCGAAGAAGCCTGGTCCCCGTTTGCTGGATGGGTCTCCAGTAACTTAGCATCTCCGTCCTGTTCAGAGGCCTGAGGATCTTAGCTTGCTGTGCGCAGCACCGTCTTGCGTGTCATTGTCGTCTGGTATTTGAGTCTGTTGTTTTAAGACCCTCAAAAGTTACTCCTAACGGCTCAAGCCAGGGCCTTTCCGACTCCCCCACGAATCAGTGAGCATCTTCATCTTGCCCCCTATATTGGTCCCTTTTGTGCTGAGGGAGGCTCAATGTTGGGAAGTCCTCAAAGCCAGGGGACACGGGCACAGAACGGTGAGCGGAGGGGTTCAGGGGCCGGGCCTGCGCCGGAACGGCTGTTCCACCGGGGCCCCTGTGTGCCGCTGAAGAACAAGTGTCCATTGGAGGGAGAAGACGGGCTACCTGCTCGAACTTGCTTTTCTTTTTCACAATCAGCAAGACAAGAGCTTTTCGGGTGGTTTGGCTCCGTGTCCCTGCGACCTGGGCCTGGGCCTGCGCTGGGTGCTGGCTTTCTAGCTCGCCCCCTGCGGGGAATCAAGATACGAATCCTGTGTTGCAATGGCTGCCAATGGGTGCTCCCCACTGGAGGCTAAATCTGCAGCTGGCGAGGAAGGGGTGTGGGAGGCCGGGGGTGGTCCTCAGGGGGCCTGCAGCGCTGCCCCTGGTGACAGTGCCCCGGGTGACGCCCGCTGGGCCTGTGGCCAGGGTCCAGCCTGCTGCTGCTGGAGGACAGCCCCTGCCTGGTGGAGCTGCTGTTCCAGGCGCTGAAGCCCCAGGGCCTGAGCCCCGCAGTCCTGTCCTTCTGTCTGCGCCTGGCGGGCCTGCTCGCCGCCCAGGAGGACTGCTTCCTGCACCTTCAGGTGAGCTGCTGCGGGCAGGCGCTTTCTTCTCCACCGTGCTTGAAGCACAGGGACTGCCGCCGCCTCTCGCCTGTGGAGTGTGGCTGCCCTCCCACCTCGGGTCTTGTAGTTCGAACCGGGGCAGGCCTGGCGCACCAGCTGTGCTGGCACCTCTGGTTGGGGGACACGTGGAGGTGGTGTCCTAGGGGACCCACCAGCCAGAGCCAGGAGGTCAGTGGACTGTGGAGACCACGGGGTCCCTGGGTACAGAATGTCCCTGTCAGAGCTGGGCCTTTGGAGGCGAGGCTGGGGTGCTGCTTTGTGGGGAGCACGTCTGAAGGAAGCTGTACAAGATTGATGCACCTTTGTTGAGAACCTGCCCCTGGGGGGCACCGCTGCCCCGGGTGCCTTGCTGGGGTGCATCAGAAGGTTCCCTCCCAGGTGCCCTCAGGTCAGGGTGGGGGTTGGGGTGGGGTGGGGTGGGCTCACCATCTCCTCTCTGCTCCAGCAGGGGGAGCTGCTGCCGGGGCTCTTTGGGGAGGCCGGGCCCCTGGGCCAGGTGGCCTGGGCAGTGCCCACCGTGCGCAGCGGCTGGATCCAGGGCCTGCGCGCCCTGGCGCAGCACCCCAGCGCCCTGCGCTTCCTGGACGACTTGGGTGAGTGCCTCGCCCCCTGGTGTGTGTGGCCCCAGGGCGACCCCTGCTCCTCGCTGGGCCCCGACTTCCCTGCAGGTGGATGTGGCATCAGGGGGCTGTTGGTGAGGAACCCGGGTGACCAGGACTCAGAGCCCCTGGAGAGTGTGGGACCAGCAGCTGGCACCCCGGCTCTGAAACCAGCCAGGGAGAACCAGAGCTGCTGTGGGGTTAAGGTCCTTGTGGCTCCGGTTCTTTTTCTTTTAAAATACTTACGTTTGGAGAGGGGGAAGGGAGGGAGAAAGAGAGGGAGAGAAGCACTGGTCGTGTCCTGCACGCATCCCACCCGCGGACCTGGCCCACGCGCGGGATACCAGCTGGACTGGGAGTTGACCGGGGCCTCTCTGTGTGCGGGACAAGCCCACCAGCGGGGCCCTTGGGCTCTGAGCAGGAGACTCGGCTCCTCCAGCAGCTGGTGGTGTCCAGGCTGCTGGCGGCAGCCACCCAGCACTGCGGCCTCTCTGGGCCTCCTGCGCCCCATCCCAGCCAACCCCCCGCCCTCTCCTGCCTCCCCAGGTGCCCTGGACACCATCTTCTCCCTGCAGGGAGATTCCAGCCTGTTCGTGGCCTCCGCGGCTGGGCAGCTGCTGGTGCACATCCTGGGTCTGTGTGTGCGAGGCCCGGCGGAGGGGCAGCCCATCCTGCAGGCGTGTGACTGGCCCGCGTGTGCCCAGAAGATTGTGGGCCACGTCGAAGAGTCCCTGTGCTCCACAGCCTCCCCGAGGATCACGCAGGCCCTGAATGTCCTGACCACCACCTTTGGGCACTGCCACGGCCCCTGGACGCAAGGCCTTTGGGTGCGGCTGGGTCCCCTCGTGGCCTGTCTGCTCGAGAAGGACCCTGTCCCAGCCACGCACTCGCTGGTGGATCTCCTGCTCAGCGTGGCCCGGTTAGGCCTCCATGGTGGAGCGGGGCTGTGGAGGGGAAGTGGTGGGCGGAAGTGGGGTGCTTGCTTTCCTCGGGGAGCCTGTGGGCTGTTATGCCTGGGCCGCATCTCGTTCGCCCCCCAATAGCACTGGCTCGAGTGGAGGGAACACCAGAGGGGTCCGGAAGTTGTGCGCCTGGGGAGGACCCTCCATGTCCACTGGGCACGCCCAGCCACGGGGCATGGCGGTCCCCTGAGTACCACACGGGTGTGCTGGCTGGACGGGAATGACTTCCTCCTTCCGGGGCCCTTCTTTGCAGGTCCCCTGCGCTCAGTCCTGGCAGCGACCTGTGGGAGGTGATGGCGCAGGCTCTGCGCCGGCTGAGCCCCCCACAAGCAGGGCCTCTGGCTCTGGGGATCCTGAAACTGCAGGACTGGTGAGTCGGGGCTTGTGGTGGGGGCAGGCAGGGCCTTGAGGGTGGCCCTTGTGGCCAGGGAGCTCCAGGGGCCTCCGGAAGCAGAGGCAGGAGGGTGCTGGGCAGCGTGCGGGCTGCAGCTCTGCGCTCTTCGGACAGTCGCTTTTTCCCACGAGAGCGTTACGGGCTCTGCAGAGAAAACACCCTTGGAGCCTCTGCCCAGAGCTGGGCTGCGTCTGTTCAGCGCCCACTCGCTCCGTGGCCCTCTGCCCTCCGCCCCTCCCAGCGGCCTCAGGGTGGGGGTCCTGGGCACCAGCACGTGCGCACCCCAGGCTGGTGCGGGCACTGGCCCTGCGCCCCACCCTGGTTGGGGCTGTGAGGAGGACAGCCAGCTTGCTTCAGGGAGCCGCCCTCACCTGCTTGGCCCTCAGCCCACAGGCGCTGAGGACACAGGCCTTTGACGTCCTGCTCCAGCCCCTGGCCTGCGTCCTGAAAGCCGCTGCTCCGGCCCCCGGGCCCGCAGGTACACCCCTGGGGAAGGGCAGACTGGCGCAGAGAATGGACCCTTGGGTCAAGGCAGGGTACCGCCGCCCCAACTTGGGGCAACCTCAGGGCACCAGGGCCCCCAGCAGCCGTTCTTTCTCCCCCAACCCCGGGTCTTGGCAGGGTGGTGGCTCCCGAGAACTGGCGCACGGGCCTGTCTGCCCAGACCTGCCTGGGCTTTACGGCTTGTTGCACCGGATGAGTGGAGGGGACCCGGCTGTGCCGCTTGGGCCGTGCCGCCCTGGGCCAGCCACCAAGGAGCCCATGACCGGTGGGGCTGCTCAGGACGTGCATCTAACGGGGAGCTGTTTGCAGTTGGACCTGCAGGCTGGCCGGCCGGGCCTGCGGGGGACGTGGCGGCGGTGGAAGCGCTGCTGTGCTCCCGGCCGACGGCCGTGGGCCTGCTGTGCCAGTCGCTGGCCCACCTGGAGCTGCTGCAGCCCCTGGTAGGTGCGGGCCTGGCGCACGTCCCCACCGCGGGCAGCCAACTGGCGCCGTGCTGACCCGCCTCCTCCCCCAGCCCCAGCGCCCCTCGCCCTGGCCCCAGGCCCCCCTGCTCTGGGCCGCGGTGACAGTCCTGCAGTGCTGCAGCGGCTCGGCAGTGCCCGTCTCCAGCGCGGGGGGCCTCCTCTGCGGGATCCTGGCCGGCTGCGTCCGGGTGCAGCGGGCGGCCCTCGATTTCCTGGGGACGCTGTCTCAGGGGACGGGTGAGTGAGACGGCCGCTCTCGCTCTGCGGGGGCTCGGCCCCCCTGCGCCCCCAGACTGACTCCCTCCCTCCCTCCTCTGCGGGGAACGCCTGGCTGGAGGGGGGTTTCACCTTCCACGTCTGTCTCAGGCCCCCGCGAGTTGGTGACGCAGGTGTTCGCTGTCCTCCTGGATTGCCTCAGGAGCCCCAACTCCAGCCCCACGGTACAGGCCTTCGGGGGGGCCAGAGCCCTTCTGAGAGCGTTTGGGGGGGCGGGTGTCGGGTCCGGCTGGGCCTGGCAGGCCGAAGGCTGGGTGCTGGGCCGTGGGAAGTGGGTCATGTCCAGGTCCTCAGGGGCCTCTTGGTGGGAGGCGTGGCCTGGAGCTGGGGGCCCCTGCTTGGTGTCCAGGTGTTCCCCAAATGTGCCCGTCTCCTGGCCCCATCCTGTGGCTGCCGAGCAAGACCGCACGGGGCCACTGAGCAGGGGGCCGGGGGGGAGACTGGACGGGGGCCTCTTGGTCCCTGGGGCTCGAGGGTGAAAGCACCCCGGTGGTGTCCGGTGCCCTGGGGCAGGAATCGAATTTCCCCAGAAGTGAGGTTCCTAATGAGCCCCCCTCCCTCCGTTGTCTGGGGGTCCGGTCTGCTCCCCAAAGCTCCGCCTCTCGCAAGGAGGCCCCGTGTTCCCTCCCTCTGCAGCTGTCCCCACTTCCCGCCCGGGGACGGGGTGGCCCCTCCTAGCCTGCAGCCCGCTCTGCCGCCCCAGGTTCTGAAGAAGGCCTTCCAGGCCGCCCTCCGGTGGCTGCTGAGCGCATCCCCGCCGCCCGGCTGCTGCGACCTGGCCCCCCACACCCAGCTGTTCCTCGAAGGTAATTGGCCCCGAAGGGGACACTGAGGAGCCAAGGGGGTGTGTGTGGGGGGTGTCGATGGGCGGCCGGGCCACTCGGGCCACTCTGACCTACCCTCCCGCCCCAGAGCTTCTCCCTGTGCTGCAGAAGCACCTGTGCAGCCCCTGCTGGGAGGTGCGGGACTCGGGCCTCGAGTTCCTGACCCAGCTGACGCGACGCTGGGCAGGTGAGTGCGGGCGGGGCCGGGGTGGGGCCCGGGCGCCCTCCTCTCTCCTGGTGCCTTTGGGGCCAGGACCACCTCAGCCGCCCTGGTGGAGTGAGGGGAGGCTGCGCCGACCCCTGGTCACAGCTGCCTGTGGCGCTTTGCACCCCTAGACCAGGCCGGCTTCAGACGCGCGCTCCTGGCCTCCAAGGTGCCCGAGCTGGCCGGGCAGCTCCTGCAGGACCCTGAGAGCTACGTCCGTGCAAGCGCGGTGACCGCCGTGGGGCTGCTGTCCGGCCGGGGGCTGTGGGCTACTCGCCCCAGCCCTGAGCCCCCGGGGGGCCTGCAGGTAGGGTCGGCCAGTCCTGGCTGAGCAGCCCATCCCAACACCCGTCCTGATGCCCAGTGAAGACTTACCAGGCATGTCCCCTGAGGCCGCCACTTAGTGTCCCAGCCCCACGTCCTTTGGATGTGGTCACGCTCAGTTGACAGCTGAGCCCACGGAGGGGTAAGGGGCACACGGCTTAGCACCAGACCTGCATGGCCAGGTTCTTGAGGGGCTGGCCCTGTGCTGCCGCCTGGAGTGGATGGGCAGCCCACCCCCTGGGCCTCTCCCACCAGCTCCTTTCTGTCCCCTAGAAGAGCCTGTCCCTGGACCTCCTGCACGTCCTCTCCGCAGACCCAGAGGGCTTCCCCCGGAGGGCCGTCATGCAGGTCTTCACCGAGTGGCTGAGGGACGGCCATGCTGAAGTGGCTGAGGACACGGAGCGCTTTGTGGCCCGGGTGCTCCAGACAGCGAGCCGGGACCTGGACTGGGAGGTCCGGGCCCAGGGCCTCGAGCTGGGGCTGGTGTTCCTGGCTCAGACCCTGGGCCAGCCGGGCTCCCACTGTCCCTATGCTGTGGTCCCCCCTACAGGGGTCCCCGCTGACCGTCTGGCTCAGGCCGTGCGGGCGCTGTGCCGAGTGCGGCTCTTCGAGTTTGCCTTTCAAGCCCTGTTTGACTGGGACCGTCCGGTGGCCCAGAAGTCCTGTGACCTCCTCCTCTTCCTGCGGGACCGGGCTGCTCCCCATGATGGCCTGCAGGAGGCAGAGGGCAGCCCTGACGTGGCCTCTGTGGAGGCCACCCTGCAGAGGTGGCGGGTGGGTGAGCAGGGCCAGCCCTTGGGGCCCCTGGAGCCAGAGGCTGCGATGGCTGTCCTGAGGTCCCTGGACCTAGAAGGCCTCCGGGGTGTGCTGGCTGAGAGCAGTGACCACGTGGAGAAGAGCCCCCAGTCACTCCTGCAGGACATGCTGGCCGCCGTGGGCGTCCTGGGGGACAATGAGGCCGACTGCTACTGAGGCAGCCTGGGGGCAACTGCCCTGCCCCAGGTCCCCCACTGGGACTCATCCCTCCCTCAGGGCCGCTCGGCCTGGCTGCGTGAGGGACCCTCAGGGAAGCCGGGCCCAGTGTTGGTGTCTGGATGTGTTGTTGCTCAAGTGACATTTTTCTACTGAAATAAACGGCATCTGACAGAGACGCTGAGTTGGTGGGATGTGCTAAGGGGGCTGGGTGTCCTGTGGTACAGCCACATCCCTGCACATGGGGTCTCCCCTTGGGTCCCCATGGCCTCTGGGGACAAGGGGGGCAAGGGTCAGATAGCAGGTAGCCCCTCTTGACACTGACCCCAGGTCTAATCAAGTGTCCAGCCTCTGATGAATCCCCATATTCACCCCAAGTTTGTAATGATTCAAAGCTCACCTAGACTAGGCATGTAGAGATGCTGGTAGTAACATCTGGGGGAGCTGAGATCCAGCTCAGTGCCCAGGGGCCAACGGGGCGCACCAGTTCTGGCGCTGTTGTCCTGGTCACCCGCTCTCAGCGCCTGCTTCCCCGTCTGCCTCCCAGAGGGGAGCGTGCCAGGGCTCTCACGTACCCGCGTGGCCTAGACAGAGGCATGGAGCGAAATTTAAAAATCCTAACAGCCCTGGCCAGTGTGGCTCAGTGGACTGAGTGTTGGCCCGTGAACCAGAGGGTCTGGTTCAGCTCCCAGTCAGGGCATGTGCCTGGGTTGTAGGCCAGGTCCCCAGTTGGGGGTACATGAGAGGCAGCCACACATGGATGTTTCTCTTCCTCCCTCCCTCCCCTAAAAACAAAGTTTCCTCTTAAAAACAAACTAAACTAAATGAAAATACAACCATCATAATTTGTGGGGTGCAGCAGAAGCGGAGCTTGGAGGAGAATTATAGCTGAGTGCTTACATTAGTACAGGAAACGTCTAGAATCAGTAAGCTTTCCTTTCAGGAGGGCTGGGGAATGAAGGCCAAATTCTGAAGCAAGCAGAAGAAAATAAAAATGGGAGCAGAAATTAAATTGAAGGCAAAATCAATAGAATCATCTGGACCACAAACTTGGTTATTGGATCAATAAACCAACGCATTGTTAAGCCTCTAGCCATGCTAAAAAGAAGAGGGTAGAGGTGACTAGCATCAGGATTGGAAGAGGGGCCCTTTCCTCTCTACGCTTCTCGTGGATGGAAGGATGTGGAAGGACACCTAGGCAAATGGATCCATTCCTCCAAAGACCCAAGCTGCCAAAGCCTGTCCAAGAAGAAAGGCAACGTGGATAGACCTGTTGCTTTTAAAGAGATGGAATCAATAATTAATTACCTTCCGAAATGGAGAGCCCCTGGCCAAGGGGGGCTCGCTGGTAAATTCTGCCGAACTCCTTAGGGCAGAATTGTTCCCATTCTCTGCAGTTGCTCCCCGAGGGCAGAAGCAGGGGCGTGGTCCTGGCTCACTAGAGGCCGGCATCACCTAACACCAAGTCCAGACAAAGCCATGCCAAGAAAATGGGGCATTTCGCTCAGGATCATAGACACAAAAACCACCAACAAAGGAACGAACCCAACAATGTATAAAAACAATTCTCTATGGAGACTAAGTGGGTTTGTCTCAGGCAGGCAAGGCTGGTTCAATCCCCAAACACTGGAAATGGGAGAAGGGCTTAGCCATTCTGGTTTCTAGGGGCCAGGCCCAGAGTTTGCACACGTCCCCACTATACTCCTGGTTCGCCGTATGACAGGGCTGTGGGGACTCGAGGCCTCGAGTGACCCCTGTGCAGCCAGGCTGTGCAGCTGGCCCCTAGTGGTGCGGCTTCTGCACCTCCAAGTGTGTGCTGCTTGCTGCCTCCGGAAGATGTTGACATGTGGGGACCCCTGGATGCAGGTGTGCCACCTACCCAGGACACGCTTTCCTCTGACTGAGGCTCCAGTGCCGGTCAGTCCTGCGCTGTCTGGGTGTGAACGGGGTCAGGAGGTTTACTTCTGCGGCGTCCCTGCTCTGCGAGGGAGGAGAGCCTGTCCGAGCTCAGTTTAAGCCTGGGTCAGGGCGGGGGACACAGAGACCCAGATGCCTCTGCGGAGACGGCCTCCCCTGCACCCTGTTCCTGTAACCACGGGGCAAACACGTGGCAGGCAGAGGCGGTGTGGGCTGGAGGGTGGTGGGGCTGGCCCTGGCGAGCAGTGTAACTGGGAGGGCGTCAGAGCGTGCGTGCGGGTGTGCAGGGGAGGGGTGCTGGGTGTGCAGAGTCAGGCACTACGGCTCTGCGGGGTGCTCACCATGGGAACAGGTCAGATGTGCCCGGCCTGGTGCGCAGCCGTGGTCCGGACAGCCACGGCCAGGTGCCTGTTCGCGTGGATGGGAGCAGGTGGCAGGCGTGGGACCCGCACCGTGTGCCACGGGAGTGGCCCAGGTGCTCTGGGTGGGGGCTGCGGGGTTGGGGAGTGGAGTGGCCGGCTTTCAGGGGCCGCACAGGGCTGTCTGTCAGAAGAGCCACGTTGGTGGTGCTGGCGTGGGCCCACGGCCTCACCTGGGTTCCCGCACCATGCAGGGGCCTCCTCGCGTTGGGGCCCTGGCTGGTCTCCCCGCCCACCCCGGCCTCTGCACAGCCCACAGGCACCCAGAGGAGGGGCTGTAACTCCTGGCGCCCTGGTGGCTCGCGGTGCCCTCTGCTGGCGACACCAGGCCCTGCAGGCAGGTCTTCCTTCCGGAGGGTCAGTTCAAAACCTGGGAACCCAGCACCACCCTCGAGGTGTGTGGATTTCCTCTTGAAGCCCATCCACCTCTGGAGGAAAACACACCGCTTACCAGGTTTTCATCAGACAGCGGCAAAAGCCTATGGACCAAATGGCTTTGGCTTCACTTCAGAACAGGACATTTTAGGTCAAAAGCATTAAATGGGTCTCGCTGCGTTTGAGGCCCCCGAAGGTCACCAGACTCAGGCTCCAGGCGCTGGGGCTCAGCGTCCCTGGTTGGTGAGAGTCCCAGGCAGTGCTGCTGGTCGGGGACCCCACTTGAGGCCCCGAGCTCAGGGGGGGCATCTCAACACAAGGAGTGGAGAGCAAGTGGCCGCCGGTTGGAGGGGGACCCTGGGGGCCGGTCCCAGTGCCTCACCTGCAGACCGGCCGGTGATGTCATCCGCGTTCCCTCGACTGGCTGCTGTCACACGCAGGGTCCTCTTCTCTTCGTGTGCGTGGCATGAAGGGGGGCCAGCTCAGGGCTGCGGAGGGGGCTGGGCTCTCAGTGATGCCCCCCAGAGTCTTCCCCCAGCCCAGCCCCGCCAGGGAGCCTGCCTCCCCGGCCCCCTGACCTGGAGTCCCTGGCCCCTCTTTCCCAACTGGAGGACCCCCTGAAATGTGCGGCTCTTTCTCCTTGGGGTATCATCCATAGCCATGCACCTGGGGAGGGGGCTCCCAGATGCCCTGCAGAGGGGCACCCAGGCTTTCTGTAGGAGGGGAGCTGCCCCCATGGTCCCCAGAGCTGTCAGTCCTGGCTACCCACTCTGGTCCCTGGGACAGTGCCTAAGAACTCTGGGAGGTGGCAGAGTTGGGGTGAGGGCCTGGCCAGGGGTGGCCTCTGCTGTCCACCGTCACCGGGCAGTGCCCAGCTTTGGGGTGCGCCCCGCGCAGACGGGACGGATGATGGGGCCACACAGAACAGCAACTGGAGCGAATGTGGCAAACAGGAATGACGAGTGCTCACCCCCCTTTGCTTTGGATTGTAAGACTGAATTGTAAGCTCTGCGTGATTCAAGTGACCACCACATGGGACCGTGGGCTCCGGCAATCTGCTGTCTGCCCAGGTCCCTACAAAGGGCCTGTCAGGACTCTGCCACAGTTTGTCACTTGCGCCAAGCGACTGAGGACCTGATGGGGGAGCTGTGCTCGCCCGGCCCGGGCACACGTGGCCTGGATGGGGCTGGAGCCCACGCCCACCATGTCCTGCACGTTCGGCCTTTCAGCCACCCAGGCGGTTTGTGGCTGGTGGTGGAATCACAAGGGGGCTCACCCGGGGTGCAGTGTGCCAGCACCACACGGACACGCCGTCCTGACGGGGCCGTCACCTCATACCCCACGTTCGTGTGTCAGTCCCGGGATCCTCACCTTAGTCCATCACAGCCAATAAAACCCTGTTTCAAGGTCAGTTTCTGATCTTGGAGTTACCATCACCCAACTTGTTCTTTTCTTACCCAAGAAGTGAAAAAACGTACAAGGATAAGAATGCTAGAGATCTCTACCAACGGCAAAGCTGTAACTCGGCACCTTTGAGACAATTTCCCCACCACACAACGGGTAACAGTATCTCAGGGGAAACCTACACGCTTCTGTCGCAGCACAAGGAAGAGAAAGGCATCTGGTTCTGAGGAAGTTTATTGTTACGTTTTTGCAGAATAGATGAGGCACAACTATCTCCTGCTTCTCCAACATCTCCGTAAAAAAGACGATCATCAAAGAGAACAGTGAAATTAAGATAAAAAATTACAAAAGCCGAAGGTTTTAGACAAGAAGGACTAGTCTAGTGTAGAAAAGTTGTGAACGGTTTAGTTCAGCGCCGGTGCTCGCCTCCCACGCCAGGACAGGCCTCAGGGCTGGGGCCCCGCTGGTCGGAGCCCCCGTCCTCGGGCCGCCCACCCGCACCGCAGGCGGCTCCGCGCGGCAGCCCCTCGCGTGGCACAGGGGTGCGGGGCTGACGGACGGTGCGGGCTCTCGGGCTGGCGAGGGGCCGCTGGAACTCTCACCCGCCCACGGGGCCCTGCACAGGGACGGGCAGCAGGGCCCCCCATCGTCACCAAAAGCCACCGTGATCTCAGCCGCCCAGAGCCCCTTCCCTTTGCACCACAGGGTCGGCGTGGGAGGAGCGGCAGGAACCCGTGCGCAGCCGGTGACTCCCTTCCGCCAGGGAACCGCAGCAGCCGCGACCGGCACCGCCTCTGGGGCCCAGGCACCGAGAGTCCTTGCCGCCTCTTCAGGAAAACGCGGTGAGAATGGGGCTTTGAGGCAGGTTTTCCCCTCCCCTCCGGGGCCTGCTGACTCGGAGCCGGGAGAGGTGCCGGGGGACACAGGCGGGGGAGGGTGGCCCTAGGACAAGGTGCAGGGCGTGCGATTCGGCCCGGGACAGGCGGGTGCCAGCTGCAGGGGACACTGTCCCGTCTTCTTTAAATTCGGGGGAGTCGAGCCGCCGAGACAGGCCCCGGCCCACGGCGGGGACGGTGCAGCGCAGCCTCCCGCACACGCTGGGCACCTGCGGGCCACCAAGCAGCCCCGCCCGCCCCAGCGGAGGGCACGGCCGCAGCGGCCCCTGCGGTGTGGACGCGAGGAGACGGGAGCCCTGGGCCAGAGCTGGGGTGGGAGAGGCTGCAGGAGGCTCGGGGCGCGGTTTGCAGGCACTTGGCGGCGAGGGGCCTCCCGCAGGGCGGTCGGCAGCGCCGTCGCGGGTGTGAACGTGGCTGTGTGGCGACTGCGCCCCTGCCAGGGCCCGAGTGGGGGGAAAAGCAGTGGCGGCAGGTGTCAGAAGGTGACTCCCAGCCAGGAAGCCACCGCAAGGCCAGCTGGCGTGTCAGAGGGTGGAACAGGGCAGGGCGGATCCGGAGTAGGAAGCACACTGTGCGCCCGGAGAGGGACAGGTGCCGTCCGCAGAGGCGGCGGGAAGGGCAGCACGAGCCAGGGCGTAAGGCACGACCGCACGGGGGGCCCCACCCTCCGAGGCCGGGCCCTGAGCTCCTCGCCTGCACGCGGCTCGGGGGGCACAGGCTCTGAAAGGCAGCTCGCTGACCTGGGAGGTGGCGCGGAGGCCCCAGCGGGTGCGGCGCAGGCCCGGGGCTGCGTTAGCAGCATCAGTGTGCGCAAGGCTTCCTAGTGCCACCTACGCTGGCAGAGCTTCGGGGTTGGACCCGCAGGGTAGAGCTGTGGCAAGGCCGCTGGCCAGTGTCTGTTACCGGAGAGCGCGCGGGCGCACGCGGTGATGCCACGGCAGACGGACGGACGGACGGTCGCCGTATCTGCCCCAGCAAGCCTGCCGCCCGCCCGTGTGGCCCACCCCGGCGGCGCCGGAGTCTCAGTAGTGTGCACCCCCAGGATTCAGTAGCTCGGCAACGTCCCGGCCCGGGCAGCGCGGCCAGCGTGGGACTCACTGCAGCATGATGTCCTTCAGGTTCTCCTGCAGGATGGTGTCCTTCACCGCGTGGAACACGAAGCGGATGTTCTCCGTGTCGATGGCCGTGGTGAAGTGGTGGAAGAGGGGGCGGCTGCGGTTGCGGCGCCTGCGGTCGAAGCCCTGCACCAGGAAGCGCTGCACGTCCTCCAGCCGGTGCGGGTCGCCCTGGAAGTCCGGGAAGTGCTTGCCGATGCTGACGCTGCGCACCTTCTCCACCAGCAGGTCCGTCTTGTTGAGGAAGAGGATGATGGACACGTTGAAGAAGAGCTTGTTGTTGACGATGGTCTCGAAGATGTTCATGGACTCCACCAGCCGGTTGGTGCGCCGGTCCTCCAGCAGCACCTGGTCGTACTCGCTGGACGAGGCCATGAACAGGATGGAGGTGATGCCGTCGAAGCACTGGAACCACTTCTGCCGCTGAGAGCGCTGCCCGCCCACGTCCACCATCTTGAAGGGGATTTTCCTGATGACGAAGTCGTGCTCCACGATGCCCTTGGTGGCTTTCCGCGCCAGCAGGATGTCCTGCTTGCTGGGCACGTAGTTCTGCAAGACACAGCGGGGAGGCTGAGCCGGGGCGGGAGGGAGCGCGGCGGGAGGAGGGCACGCGGACCCGGGACGCAGCGCCGCACGTCACACACACGCAGGCGCGTCCTCTGAGGGGGTTTCAGGTCCCGACGGAGAGACCTCCACCGCCAGCAGCCGTCTTTCTCTGCCCCGTAGCTGCCTTTTCGTTGTCTAACTTCAGAGCAAATGCACCCCAAACCCTGCCCGGGAGCTGACCTCAGGCCGGCCTTGCCTGTCCCGCCGGTTGTCCTTGGAGACGGGAGAGCCGGGAGCAGCGCACAGGCCTCGGGGCAGCTCTCAGAGCCGCCACTCTGGGCCACACTCCCGGCCACCCGGGCCACGCTCCCGGCCACCCCGGGCCACTCCAGACCCTGTGGCCACCACGCACACGCTCGGGCTGCAGACCCCCCAGCCACACGGGCGACCGGGGACCGGGAGCTCCCACCGCACTGCAGGGTGGGCGGGAGGGCCCGCTGGGAAAGACACCAGGCACCTCAGCAAGTGGAAGGAAAAGCAGACGGAGGGGAAACCCCGGACTGCGGCGTGTCACCATGTGGGGACTTGCCTGGAGTGAACGGGCCCCGCGAACACGGCAGTGAGACCACGGGGAGGCCCCTAGACCGGCTGCTGGCGCTGAGGAACCAGTGCAGCCCTCTAGGAGCCATAGCGGCTTTGTGGTTTTGACTTCTGGGGATGAGCTCTGAAGCACCGTTGATAAATAAAATGACCGACTTACTCCGGGGGTGGGGCTGACGGGACAAGACGGGTCAGTGGTGCGAGCTGCCCGACCTGGGGTTTCATGAGACTCTTGACACTCGTGGGCGCGTGAAGTTCCCACAGGGGAACGTTACAAGCCCGGCTCCGCGCTGGGCATCTGGGTGAAAGGGTTTTTACAGAAATGCGCCTCACGCATGAAGTTGGCAGTGACTGTGGATCTATGACCAGGAACCTGCACGTTCCCTCCACGGGCCAGAGGAAACCGCGCCCCAGGCCTGTGCTCCCCCCACCTAAGGTCACCTGGCCCCCCACACATGCTCCCACCAGCCTCAGAGGACCCGGTGACCCGCGTGGCTGCGGTCTGCGCACTGGCGTCCCTGAGCAGCGGCCTGGACTCACCAGCTGGCCGATCCGGTCCAGGTTGTCCAGGAAGTACCTCACCGACTCGCCCTGCGGGGAGAAAGCAGAGGCTCAGTCTGCGGGCAGAGCCCCTCCGCACAGCACGCGAGGGACCCGGGGCGTTGTTCTACCTCTGCGTGACGCCAAAGGAAAAGGACTAAGCCTGTGTGGAGGTTTTTAAAATAACACTTTTGTTTTTTTAAGAAGAATTTCTTTGTTTTTGTTTTTATTTTAATTTTATTTTTAAAGAGAGGGAAAGGGAGGGAGGAAGAGGGGGAGAGAAACATCCATGTGTGGTTGCTTCTCGCATGTCCCCAACTGGGGACCTGGCCTGCAACCCAGGCGTGTGCCTGGGCTGGGAATTGAACCAGCGACCCTTCGGTTTGCAGGCCGGAGCTCAATTCACTGAGCCACATCAGCCAGGGCACACATTTCTCAAGTTAAAAATTGCAGTTTCTCAGCCCTGGCTGACGGCTCAGTGGATAAGGTGCTGACCTGCAAACCCAAAGGCCGCTGGTTCGATTCCCAGCCAGGGCACATAACCAGGTTGCAAGCCAGGTCTCCAGCCAGGTCTGTGGCTGGAGGCAGGTGAAAGGCAACCACACATGGATGTCTCTCTCCCTCTCTCCCTTCCCCTCTCTCTAAAAATAATACATAAATCTTAAAAAAAAGGAAAAAAAAGAAAACCATTTTTAAATATTGCAGTTTCTCTAGCTCCGACCCAAGATTCAAACCCAGGCTGGTTTTCAGAGCGCATGCTTGACTCCAGCCATGGGTGGGGCTGGCCCCTCGGACCAGCGACCCTTCCTCAGAGGACAGGCTGCTCCTGGGCGGGTTCCAGGCTCTTTCCGCTGACAGCTCTGCCCTCTGCCTTTGGGGACAAATGTGGGTAACGGCAGACCCTGCACCACACAGGCCCTGAGTCTAGGCTCCCGCCTCACAGGCAGCACAACCCACGTCTGCGCCTCCCGTCTGCACCCTGTGGAGGTGTGAGGCGTCCTTCTGCCCCTCCGTGTCCGCCCATGGCTGTCCCCTCGCTGGAGGTGTGCCTTCCACCACCCAGGCCCTGTTCCGGGACGTGTGGGCCACCAAGTGCAACAGTGTCGTGGGCACAAGGAGCACAGATGTGGCATTCACGTGCCAGCCGACACGGAGGCAACAGAGCAGGTGGTCACCACCGTCCCCACCACGGGGTGGGTGCAGCTCTCAGAGATGCTGCCAAAACCCTGAGGAGCAGGAAGGTGCGAGGTGGCAGCCTGAGCCTCGGCTTCCTGGAGGAGACAGGAGATTCGGAAGGACAGAGGCCCTGTCTCCCAAGTGGGGAAGGCGGAGGCCAAGGAGCACGTTTCTGTTAGTGAAGAACCAACCTTCCCATTTTAAAATGAAGGCCTTTTGGGTAATTTAAGGGGCTTCCTGGCAGAGCACCGAGCACGATACGCACACACTTTTCCTCTGTGACGTTAGGACGCTGGGCCGCGTGACGCTGACCACCCGCTCCGCACCCGCAGTGGCAGGAGGACAGGGGCCGACTGTCCCACCAGCCCCGCAGGCCTCTCCCTCCCACGCGCGGCTCTAGGACCCGCGAAGGCCACAATCTGGGGGGGCAGCGCACCCCGCCTGCTGGCTGCTGTCCGATTTTGTTTGTCTGCACATCCTGCCTCCGCCCAGGCGGACAAGACGCAGCTGGGGAGGGAGGGGCGCTGCGGCCACCGCGGACCTGCTCGACCGGCTCCCGCTCTCCCGCCGCTGCCTCCCACGCGCCTGTCTGCCGCCTCGAGCGCCTGCGTGGGCGCCCTGGGAGCCGCCTGACTTGGGGGCCGGGCCAGGCCCATGGCAGCCCCGCAGCGCTGGCCTTCAGCCTTGCCGTTGGCTGTGCGCTGAAGCCGAAAGACCGGGTGTTTGCTGGAGAAGAAAACACCACTCGTGATGCCCAGGACACACACAACCCAACTGCAGGCGCCGGAACGGCTCTTTCCCTCAGGGAAGCGGCAGTCAGCCTCGGAGAGCCGGCACCCCTAGACAGAGACTGGGGGGCAGCTCTGAAATTAGGCCGGTCAGGTAATAACATGCTAACAGTGAACAGAGACACCGCGAGCCACTAGGAAGAGAAACCCCGTGGGCATTTCAGAACTACAATGCACAGGATCTAAAATGAAAAATGTAATGGACGGGTTGATAACAGACGGGAGAGGACGCAGCAAAGGATGAGTGAGCTCTTCTGCTGGAGGAATAGCAAGGGCCCAACCTCAAGAGGAAAACAAGATGAATAAATGCAGATGGAACTCGGGCGCCCGAGGGCAATTTCAACCAGGCTTCTGCCCCCTCTTTGGAACCCGACAACACAGAGTGGGGAGAAGCAGAGAGGAAGAAAAAAGGCTTTTTTTTTTTTTTTTTTAAATTTCATTATTTCTAGAAAGAGGGGAAGGGAGAGAGGCAGAGAGGGAGAGAGACATCCATGTGTGGTTGCCTTTATATATATATAACATGTAACTTTCCAAATTTGGAGAAAGACATAGATTCACAGATTTCAAGAAGCTCCGCAAATCCCCAACACGGCAAGTATGGACAGAAACAGAACCAGACTCAGGACACTGGACAACACACTTGTAAATGTTCCACCGGGCAGAGAAGAAATCATACTCTTGTGCTCCGTCTTCGCATCAAAGAAAAGCCGACCACACTGAAAACCAACAACTCTTCTGAGACTCACTGGAGAACCAGTAACGGGGCAAACACCCTCCCCACCCTCCACGGGACAGGTGAGCCCAGGGGCTCCCTGCTTTTCAGGAGCAAAAGATGTGGCTGGAGCCAGCGACAAATACGTTATGTCCAGCTTTCAACCGAGAATGACAAGATGCTGGAAGTCGAAGATTCCCTTGTGAAGAGAAAAAGCAGCAGAACCAGTTGCCTTGTGAAGAGAAAAAGCAGCAGAACCAGGCTCAGACAGGGCAGAGGCGGGAATGAACCGATTGGAAATGTAAAAAATTACGATTAATGTGCTAAGGACGCTCATGGAAAAAGCAGGCGCCCTGCGAGAGCCCACAGGTCGCACCGGGAAGCACGGAGAGCCGCTGCACTCGCACTGGCCTCTAAAGCTGAGTGGGGGCTCCGGGGGTCTCGTGGCACCGAGCCCCGGGCCGCCAGGGTGCGACGCATCTCCGGGCGGACGGACGGTGCCAGGGTTAGGCTGTGGCCTGCACAGGGGGCCTGCCCACAGGAGTGATCCGTGTGGGCCCAGAAGCGTGTTTTCCACACAGGTCAACCCAACGACATGTTAAAAAGGGTGACACATCAATAAACAGAAGATGAAAACACAACAAGGGGAAACGCATGAACCTTTCAGCAGATGCAGAAAAGCGCTGGGTAAGAGCTAGCAGCGTCCATTCCTGGTTAAAACAGCTCACCTGGCCACACAAAGCAGCCTTCTCACAACTGTGAGGGTCACCGAGCATGTTTGCTGAGACCGGACGCCGGGCGAGGCCCCCCCGAACCGTCCTGGTGCACTGCTGGGGGCCTCCCCGCTGAGGAGGCAAAAACGTAGCAAGTCAGCAAACAGGAGGCACCCGGGTGGGAACACGAGAAATAAGCTGAGTGTGCAGACCACACCTGGGGCTGCACGTAAACTCCTACGGAATCAATAAGAAAGTCAACAGTAGAGCCGATAAGTGACTTTCGCAAGTTCACAGGCCACAAGGTCAACATACAAAGATCAAGTGTTTAATATGCTGGAAGGAAGCGACTGACACAGAGAATCTGCAGCAAACCTACTTCACTTGCACTAAGAAGCGTGACACGATCAGGCGTGTTGGGCGTCTTGACCTAGTTCCAGTGGCACAGGCAGGGCTGGGAGGCCCAGCACCCCGGCCCCACATTTCTCTCCACGGCCGGTGTCCACGCCAGGCCCCACCCCCACGCACGAGCGGGACCGAGCCGAGGTGCCTCCGCCAGGACGCTACCCGGCGCCCCTTCCTCACGCTCCCTCAGCTCGACCCTGCGGCCTACGGCTGCCCACCCTCTCGCCTGCGCCGCTCTGCCTTTCCTAGGCTGGCCTTGCGTGCATCCACGTGTGTTCTCACGTGTGTTACTCCACACAGTACAGCAAGCGGCCTTTGAGACGGGCCTTCTCCCTCTGCAGAGCGCCCTGGGGCCCACCCCGCTGTGGCGCGTGGGTGCTTTGCACCCTCACTGCCACGTGTCCCCAGGTGAGGACAGCGGGTGCTTCCTGAGGACAGTGTCCATTTCTCTGGGATGAGGGGCCCGGAGTGTGGCTGTCGGCGTCCCGGGGGGTGGGGGCTCCTCGGTGGGCCTGTCTCTCTCGGGTGGGGGCTCCTCTGTGGGCCTGCCTCTCTCGGGTGGGGGCTCCTCTGTGGGCCTGCCTCTCTCGGGTGGGGGCTCCTCGGTGGGCCTGTCTCTCTCGGGTGGGGGCTCCTCGGTGGGCCTGCCTCTCTCTGTCGCTACCGCCGTCTTGTTCCTGAAGCTACAAGTCGTAAGGGAGGCAGAGGGAGTCCTCCACATGAACTCTAGAGTAACTACATTCACAAAAGATCTTGTGATTCCAGGATTTTAATCGGAATTGGGTTCTATCTGGACGCAAACTTGGGGGAGCTGACACCTCGACTATGTATGTGGTGGCGCTAACCCAGGGATGTGGTGTTTCTCTGCCTGTGTTCACATCTACTTGGATTCCTTGAACCAGCGCCTTGTAGTTCTCAGGACACGAACTCAAATACGGTTTGCTAAACATACACCAAATTATTTCCCCCTTTTAGGGGAGCAACTAAATGGTTTTGCATTTCAAATTTCTTTGTGTTTGTCACTAGCGTATACCAAAAAATTGATTTTTTATCATTGGATCTAGTATTCTGTAACCTTGCTGAATCGACTTACTAGCTTTATGACTTTTTGGTGGATTCCTCAGTATTTCCTGTCATTTGACAGTAGGGTCTTTTCTGGTTTGTGTGCTTTTATTTCTTATACGTCTCCCGTTCTTGCACGTGTTGACACAGAACTGTTTAAAAAGTGAAGCGATGTGCCGTACCTCCCCGTGTCGGCATGAGAACCGCTGCTGCAGCAGAGGAGGCTGGCAGCACCATCTCCAAAGCTGAGGCCAAAACCCACCAGCTGCCCGTGAGGCCAACGGACAGACACAGGGCAGCACAGTGAGAGCAGAAGCCCGTGGGGCTGGGTTCAGGTGGGGGGTCGTGAGCCGGGAACCAGCATCCTGCGGCCAACGTGGAACCTCCAAACTGACGGGGCACGAGACCCGTCAAAGTGAACCTTGGCCTCTTCCTCCTTCTACACGAAGTTTCCGCTCCGTCCTGGGCTCTGCCCCAAGCTCAGTCCCCGTATCAACCCAGTTCATCCTCATGGAGGGCCCCACTTCGCAGATGAGAACACCGAGGCCCCGTGCAGAAGGAGCTCCCCCAGGCGACAAGCCGGTTGGCTCCCTGGTGCTGTTCTGGAACCACAGGTGGTAAAACACAGATGGGCAAAGGCCTCCTGAGCCCAGACCCCAGCGGGGTGGCGGGGGTGGAGTGCGTGCGGAGCGGCAGGAGGGTAAGCGGGGCCTGAGCGGGCTGCGGGCATGCGGCACGGTGCCGTTTAGACTGCTTTCAGACCCCCTTCCGCACGCATACCAGCACTAGGCGTCCTGCTACCCTGCGAAACTTGGAAAAGAGCAACAAAGAGAGAGAGAAACACGAGGTCCCCAACTGCTTTCTGCCACTTTTCTCCTGGCGCTCCTGCCCCCGGTGCTGCTCTGGCGGGAAGTGACCATGGCTTTATCATGTGACCAGACACGTAACCATGACACAACCACTCAAAAGTGTGAAACAAAACAGAGAACCGCCCGGTGCTCCCAGGCTGGAGCGGAAGGAAGGGCCCGAGGGCAGGGCTGCCCTTCCCCTCTGCGGGGTGGGTGGGTGTCTGTGTGCCGCAGTCCACAGTCCACCCTGGCTGTCTGGGCCCCTCCTACGGAGCACTGCCCTTGGGGGTCTACAGTCACCCCACTGTGCACACACCCTGCGTTGGTGCAGACGTTGGCCAGCCCCCAGGACGGATGCTCCGTGTGCCCGAGCCGGGGAGCCCAGCGCCTTCTCCAGACGCAGCAGGCGCCCTGGGAGCTGCCTGTTCTCATCGTGGAGACTCGGCCGCGGTGCAGCAGCACGTCCCGGCCCGTCCCAGGCGCTGAGCACACGCCCGCAAGCCCCAGCAGCACCATCTTTTCCAGCTGTCACTGTCCCTTTAAGTCTTCCCAGCCCCCAGCCCTTCTGTGCACAGGCGGCTGAGCGGGATCTAAGTTTAGCTGCCACGGTCCCTGCTCCTCCCTCCCGGGACTCCGGCCTCTGCTGCGGGGCCACCCAGCAGCCGCCAGCTCCTTGCAGGGACACGGGACAAGCCGGCCGTCCCCCAGGGACAGGGGCTCCTCCTCGCAACAGTACTTTGGGGGGGCTCTTCCGCTGGACACCCTCCCACTGCAGCCCGTCTGTCCTTTCCTGTCCCAACGAGGCTGGCCTGGCCCATCCGCACAGAGCATGACTCACTTTGGGACAGATTTGTTGTTTTGGACCCAAAACAATAAAATTCAAATTGAGTCACAAACACGGCCCAGACTTCGCAAAGCCCAAGCCCTTCCCTCCGCCACTGACCCAGGCACGGGCCTCCCTGAGCGGCACTCTGGGCGAGAGGCGTCCGCACACACGTCCACGGGCAGCTCCAGCCCAGCTGGGCAGCTGCGGGCGGACAGGCCGCTCTCTGTGCCCGTCTCCCTGTCCACGAAGCTGGGGGTGACCCGGCTCAGCTGTCCTCCAACTGAGGCCTGGGGTCAGAGCAGGCCCTGCGACGGAAACCCCGGCCCAGCGGGTGCAGGGCCGCGAGGCCAGGGCCTGAGGCCCTGCAGGAGGAGCTGAGAGGGCCCCCTGCGGCCAGGGCGCCGGCACCCCAGGGCCATCACTGCTGGTCTGAGTTCACGTCTGGGGCAGAGACGGTCCCCACGTCCCACGCCCGCACTTCCCAACCAGCACCCAACCCTGCCCGCAATTGGGTTCACTTCACTGACAAGGGGCAGCTGCAGGCCTCCCTCCTCCACAGACGAGGCAAATTTGCTAAAACCGCCCTGGGGCGCCCCCAGCTCCCCACCAGGTGGGGGACGCTCACTGCACTGCCTCCCGCCCAACGCGCCTGCTGGGCGCCGGCAGCAGCACCAGACGGAGACCCTAGGGTGCGTCAGGAGAGACAGCGCCCGCAGCGTGACCCTCCCTGCACAGCACCCTCAGGCGGCGCCAAGGGTGGCCCCTCCGGTCCCTGCGCTGCTGCGTAGGCTGCTGGGTTGTGCCCTGGACGTTGAAATGTGGTGCTTTCACTGCACACCCTTCACCAGCCCCAACACATCACAGGCTGACCGTCCGCCTTAGAGAAAATCACCTCGAGAAGCAAACTGGGCCGAGCAAAGGGGTCTTTGTTTAGACTCTGCAAAAGGAAGCACACGGTGGGGGCAGCCCCTGACACCCTCCTGTGAGCTGACTCGCCCAGAACCCGGTGACCAAGATCCCGGGGCACCCTGTCTCTCCCCGGCCACGGAAGCAGGCGGCCGGCTGCTGGGGTCCCTCCGTAGAACAGCTCGGCCTGCCGGGAGCAGGGCCAAAGGAAACGCAAGCTGCCCACAGCCGGGCGGCGGGGCCTCCGGACAAAGGGGACATTTGAAGGGTGTCAATAGACTGTGTCTCAAAGCAGCATGTTCCCACCGACTCCGGCGGGGACTGAGCGCGGGGTGTCCAGCATGGGGAGGAAGCCCAGGAACAAGCGTGACTTGCGGCTGTTTCACGGAATCTGGCTTCTCTGAGCTGGGGAAGGACGCAGCATTTCATCACATTTTGCACTGACTCGGGGACTAGTAGGTGAAGGTCCTTTTTAGAAGAGAAAATTCACTGAGAAGCATAGATTTAGTTATTTTTTAAAAATATGCCCCCAAACAAAAACATCAGTTTTCGGTGATCAGCCGCCGCGGAGACTGAAGAGTGGCGACCGGGGGTGGTACCCTGGAGGCTGGGTCCTCGTGGCTGGTGCTGACCTGGTGATGCCCACCCCACCCCGCCCCGCCGTGTTCACCTGGAGAGACACAGCGTCTCCAGCACCATCATGCAGCTCAGCACCACAGGAGGCCTGATCCTTGTGCGAAGTGGGATGAGAAAGAGGGGAAGCAGAATGGGCAGAAGTGCTGCGGGAGGACTTTGGGTCACTGCGCTGGGAAGACCTGGAGGAGCGGGGCGCCCGGCCCGGCCCCCCCTGGCCCTAGAGGAAGGCGCCAGCCTTTATCACTTGGTACAGCGTCGGCCACGGCTGCATAAGTGGCTTTTACTATGATGCGGACACTGCCTTTTATTCAGACTGTGGGCTGGATCTATCATCAAAGGGTGTTACATTCTGTCAAATGCTTTTTCTGCATTGACTTGACCATGTGTTTTTAGGCCCACCTTTCCGTTACATGGTACATCGAATTGATTGATTTTCACATGTTGAACCATAACCTGCATCTGATCATAGTACATAATCTTTTTAGTAGGTTCCTGAATTTGTTTTCTAGTATTTTGTTGAGAAAGTTTACATGATTGTTTAGAAGGGAGGTGGGTCCATAGTTTTCTTTTCCTACAGAGTCTCTGTCTGGTTTTGGTATCAGGGTTGTGCTGGCCTCATGGAATGAGTTAGGAATGTTCCTTCCTGGATTTTTGAGAGAAGTCTGAGAAGGATTGCTGTAAGTTTACTCTTTTTGAATGTTTGGTGGACTTCTCTTTCGATCTGTTTGAGTCTTTGGGTGTGAAGAGAGTCTCTTGCAGGCAGGAGTGTTTGGACTGTGTGTTTTGGCCCATTTGCCCATCTCTGCTTTCTACACAAAGGGGCGTGAATGAAAAAATTCTAGGGCCAAAATGCAGAAAATTCACTGAACGTGAATCCTGCCAATGCCGGGCAGTGGCTCTGTGCTTCCCTTGGCCTTAGAGCACTTTGAAAGACACTGCGTGTCCACCGGCAGCACAGCCAGGGTAAGCCTGTCCCTGACACGGTCTTCTCCCCAACCACGGGCCGGATGAGTGCATTCCACACAATTAGAGGCACATGACCGAGGGCCCGGGGTGAGGGGTCACCATGAGCCACACAACAGGCCACGGAATATAGATCCTGTGCTACTGTGCCTCCTCACTCAACCAGGGAGTGTTAAAATCACCTACAAAACCCACCTACCCTCCGGGGTCCACCTTGAGGACCACCCCACACCAGGGAGTCCCAAAGGGACTGTGCAGCGGCTGCTTCTGCAGGACCTGGGGCCGGCTGAGCCTCCCCGGGGGGTGGCTGGGGACCAGGTTCCTACTGGTGAGCTTCACCAGGACTCCTGGGCGGTGCTGGCGGGAAGTCACCCTAACAGGAAACGGGGGCTCTTCTCCCCCCAGCGGGGGTGCCCTCTGAGCACGGAGCCTGAGGAGGCTGCCAGGCGGCAGGGGCCCAGGCAGAGACCCCCTCCACCCTGTCTGTGTGTGAACCTCCTTTACTGGGAAAAACAGTCCCTGTGGTCCTGGGTTTTCCATCCCCAGCAACCAAACGCCACGGCCATGGTGCAGACACCAGCACATGGCCACCACGGTTCCCGAGCAGAAGGAGCCCCGGTGACGAAGGCCCTGCCTCTTCATCTGTCTGGGGCTCTCCTGTCTTCTCCAGGCCCAACCTCCAATGGCAGTATTTTATTTTATTATTTTATTTATTTGTTTATTTGCCTTTAATGACAGTATTTTTTTATTCTTAATTTTTTAAAAAAGATTTTATTTAGCCCTGGCTGGTGGCACAGTGGATAAGGTGCCGGCCTGTGAACCTAAAGGTCGCTGGTTCGATTCCCAGCCAGGGCACATAACCAGGTCGCCAGCCAGGTCTCCAGCCAGGTCCATAGCAGGAGGCAGGTGAAAGGCAACCATACATGGATGCTTCTCTCCCTCCCTGCCTCTCCCTTTCCCTCTCTCTAAAAATAATAAATAAAGTCTTAAAAGACCTGGCTTGCAACCTGGTTATGTGTCCTGGCTGGGCATCGAACCAGCGACCTTTGGGTTCGCAGGTTGGCACTTTATCCACTGTGCCACCAGGACGACAGTATTTTAAAAAGGCAGGTCTGTTGGGGATCCCGACAGCAGAGAAAACAGGAAAAGGTTACCGAGCGCCTGGTGGCCTGGGGACAGCTCAGACAGGAAGGAGGCGCTAGCCCAGCAACAGTCTCCAGGGTCAGCGGAAAACCCTCACATGACCCCAAACAGCCTGCGGCTGGACAGGAGCTGTCCGTGCCGGCAGGCCGCCACTTCCGGTCTTCTTCCCAAGCAGCCAGCTACCAAGAAACCGCCTTCGAGTAGCTGCAGGTCCATCATAAAGCCAGCTCTCTTCTAGAAGAGGCCAGGCACAGAAAAATGCCCAATATGCCCACTGTCTCAGAAGGCCTCTGAGAAAGTGACAAAAGTGACTCACTACCACAAAGCGCCCGCCTTCCAGTTAGCCCAGCCTCTAATGTCTCTCGAGTCTGAGGAAAGTGTTTGGAAACTCAATTAAAATAATAGCAGCAAAAGCACAGGCAAGTTTCCAAAGGAACATGAACCTGCGGTGTCAGGCCCACTCGAAAACGACGGGTCTGTTCTTTCCGGAAGGGGCCTGGCTGCCACCCGGCACGAGCCCACGCTGTTTCGGGACCGCGAGCAGCATTTTGGGCAGGACCCGCCAGAGCCCCCTGAGGGAGCATCCCGAGCTGCGCAGAGCCCTTCCTGCAGCCTGAAGAGCCCCCCGGGGGTGGGGGTGGGGAGGGGTGCGCAGGCCCGAGGACGGGGTGGACCAAGCTGCGAGCGCAAGGAACCGGCCCCCCGGGGACCGGGCGACGCACGGGGCTCCACTCCCCCGGCAGCCGGCTGATTCCGCCCAGCCCACGCAGCACCCGCACAGCACCCGCGCAGCACCCGCGCAGCACCCGCACAGCACCCGCCCAGCCCGCGCAGCACCCGCGCAGCACCCGCGCAGCACCCGCGCAGCACCCGCGCAGCACCCGCGCAGCACCCGCACAGCCACACGGCTAACTTGCCTCCACCTCCGAAATGCAGCTTCGATAGCCAGCCTTCCCCACAACCCCCGGGCGTGTCCCCGGGGCTCAGCCCTTGGATCAGGGCAGGGGAGAAGGTCCCCGACAGCAGGAGCACTCACCCCGGACATCAAGGAACACTGGGCCCCCAGAGCGGGTGCCTAACGCCACCTCGAAAGCCAAAGCCAAAGGAAGGCCCTTTCAAGAGCACCGTCCCCTGCAGCTTTGAAGTGAGGCCTTGGTGAATTTTGGGAACATCAGGAAGCGTGAAGCTCAGGTATTGGGGGAGGGAGCGAAGTGGGCACCTCTCTCCCAGCCCCACGTCTCCCGACCGGAACCAGCGGGCGCTCGCTGGAGGCCTGTCAGCCGGCGCTGGGGCGAGCTCGGGGCTGGGGTCCCGTCCCGTCCTGAGCACAGAAGCTGCCCTAACAATGTGGCAACCTTGCTAAGCGGAGGCGACCAGCAAGAGCAGGAAGCAAGGTGACTCCCAGCTGCGCAGGGCCCAGCGGGAGGACGCCCGCACACGGAGACGGGGCGCTGGGTGACCAGCAGGGTGCTGTGCGGGAAGCCAGAAGCGCCAGGCCGTGGGATGAGGTCAGGTCTCAAAACAGTTTCCGCCCAGGTTTGAATGCTCAGTGTTTGACCTTTGCCCTGCACCCCTGAAGAGCCCGGCCCGCCTGTGCTCCCCTTCACTGCAGCCTGTGCAGCGCTGACCGTGACTTCAGGAAAAGGGCAGCTTGGATCTGCTACCTGGGGGCTGTGAACCCGCTGGCTTCCTGCCCGCAGGCAGTCCCGCTCTGCCTGGCATGGCGCACAGCCACAGGGGCACCGGCCCACCCCTGCGCCCACCCGCAGGCTGCACACCTGCCCAGGTGGCACAGGGCTGCCCGGCCTCCCTGCCTGCCCCTCCGCCCCTGTTGCTGGGCGCTGAGCCCTTTCCGCTGCCCCTGCTCCCAGACGCAGGGAAGCCACCTCAGGTGGCCAAGCCCAGAGAAGCCGGGGGAGCGCGGACGCAGTTCAAAGTGCACACGACATCCCCCGCCTCACCCTCCACTCTGGGCCTGGTCGGAGCTGTGCCACCCAGTCCCTCTTAGGTCATGGGGCTGTCCCTGTGCAGGACGGCAGGCAAGGGGCGTGTGGCCTGTGTGGCCGGCCACCACCTCTCCAGGGCAGCACCAGGTGTCTGTCCATAGACTCAGGCCCTCAGTGTGACATTAACGACGATGCTTTTTGCAACTTTCAAGTTCCAGTGACGGGAAAGACTGAACAGGACTGCGTGGATGGGCCCCAGGGTGTCCACCCAAAACCCCCAGTGTCCTGCCGGGTAGGGTCCTGTCCTGCGACCCAGGCTTCGGCTGGAGGGGCACCGGTTTCCTCCCACACTCGAGTGCCAAGCCGCCTGAGCTCCCACTTCCGTGGGTCCCTGTGCTTCAGGGTCCTCCAGCGTCGGGAGCAAAACCTGGCCCGGCCCCGGCGGGCTCACCCTGCCCCCCAGAACCACCGGGACCGCCCGTGTGCCCGTGTTCTGTGCTTTTCTTTTGAATTTCAGGATTTGGAGCCGTTTCCGGCGGGCCTGTCTTTCACAGAACGCTCAAGGACATCCCACCCGAGGTCGAGGCCCGCAGGGCAGGGCGGGGCGCGGCCCACTCACCAGCTGGAACTCGCTCCGGCGGCTGTAGGCCTCCCTGATGCCCGAGTCGCTCCAGAGCGCGGTCAGCGCCGGCACGTACAGCTGGAAGGTGGCCGGCTCCACGGGCAGCCCCGCCTTGTTCTCGAAGGCCATGAGCAGCATGCCGTGCTTCGCGTTCTCCGAGTGCTGCCACGGGATCCCCAGCTTGTCCCGCGCGTCCACCAGCACCTTCGTGCCCTAGGGGACGACAGGAGGGGAAAGCACTTAACTGGGCTCCGGAGGCCAAATGAGGCTTCGGTGGGCCCCCGTGGGCCGGCAGCAGGACGCTCAGGCCACCATGCGCCACCCAGCCCTGCCTTGGCCGTGCGGTCAGGGTGAAAACACCTTCACCCCCAGGGACACGCCTGGGCACACGGATGCACGCACCGCGCAGGCAGGGAGACCACACTGAACGCGGGGAGCGGTGGCAGCCAAGTCAGCCAAGCCAGGCCTGAACGCCCCAGAGCGACAGTGACGGGGCCTCCACTACCGGCCCCACTGCTGCTGTCACCCCGACACGGGCCAGCGCCCACCCCAGGGGACAGCACGCGGCCGGCCGGGCAGGGGTGGCCTGCCCGCCTATCCCACTCAGCGGCGCAGCAGCGGCAGCACAGCGTCTGGGGGTCTCTGGGCTCGTCTGAGGGGACGCGCCACACACTGCCTGGCACTTCGATTCTGGGGATGTGTGAAGGACAGCGGGCCCTACCTGGGGAAGCCACCACGGCCACCAGCGCAGGCAGCAGTGGATGTCACCGCCCAGTTGGCACAACAAGTCACACACCACACCCCCATTTCCAAGTACCACTCGCTGGCGTGGGGCTGGCAGTGGCCCTCCCCACATAGGCACGGGGAACAATTCCACCTTCTTCACGTCTCGGTGCAGCACCAGGTGTCGCCTGTCACATCTGCTTCTGCCCGCACCCTGGGCCCCTCGCCCCAGACCCGGAGGACCAGCTGCTCCCCCCGCTGATCCCCGCTACACAGCCTGCTCCTTGGGGACCAGCGTCCAACATCAGAGCTGAGTCAGGGAACTGAAGCCCACGTGGAGGCCTGAGCCTTCTGGACCCAGGCCAGGCCCACCCGGTGACGGGCGAGCACAGGGCGGGCTTAGGACAAACCGCGGCCCATCTGCAGGTGGTCTGTCTCCCGCCGCACACGGGCACCGGGCCGCTGGGACTGGCCCCGTGACGCATCATCCAAACAGTCATTCTCTTTCAAATTCAGGGGGACCGGCGAAGCTGCTGCTGAACTCAGGATTACACCAGTTAGCTGGTCCACGCTCCGTATCTGAGTCACCTTTTCAGAGGAAAGGGCAACAAGAAGAAAGGTGTCTCTCTCTGGTCCCTTAAAATCATCCTTGTCGAAAACACCAGCAGCAGCAGCTTTGCCCTGAACACTCAGATGGGCCTCAGGGGGCCTCAGCTCTGCGGACACCCAGAAATTCCCGCTAGAAACCCAAGCCCACTCTTCCCTGTCAGAGCCAAGGCCGCTGGAAACGATTCGTTTACTTCCTTGGGCGGAGCCGTTGGTGACACCATCACCATCGTCACACAGAGCAGCTAATGTCTTCGGTGAGACACCCCTGCAGCCGGCGTGACAGAGAAAGCAACATCCTGCCCTGGTTATTCTCCTACAAAAGATCAATTTCCTTAAACACAAAAGCCAAAAAATGCCCTAAAATTCATATAAACCCAAAAGATGAAAAATTAAGGCAGAAGTCAATTGACTTTTACTTCCTGTTAGTGGCTCTACGCGCGTTACTGAAGTATTTTTCCGTAATGATACATCTTATCCAGTCACCCAAATAGACACAGTTAAAGCCTGAAACTGCTGGGTGACGTCATCTGAGTACCATGCAACGTTTCAACCCTTCGAAGGACACACGCACAAGAGTTTATAAACCCAGCAATTTAAACTTCTAGTCCAGGGATGCGGATGGGTGGGTGGGTCAGTTTTGCTGGACAAAGACCCAGATCACAACTCCCGTTTTCTCATTTCGAAACAGGTTTTGTTAGCTTAGCCCCTAATCAGACCGAATCTTAGATTAGCCTTTCCTTACTGAACTCTTCCCACAGTAGAGCCTGACGCTAGGACAGATGCAAAAGGCTGACAGGTCGGCCTCTGGTTTCCCACAGCACAAACCCTCCACTCTGAACGGGTGGGACCCGCCGCGCCCCGCAGGGCGGCCTCGGGAAGCTCCCTCTCTCACTCAAACTTGCTGGGCCGAGTTGTTTGCCTCTGGCCACCATCCAAATCAAAGAAATATGCAGGAATGTAAACAGGACACATTTCTTTAGGTTAGTGAGTCCAGCCGCAAAGGCAGATGGCTCCTCTCAGCTTCTGGCTCTGAAGCGAGGTGCTGGCTAATTTAGGGGTCTGAGGAAAAGCAGGAAAGGGGGGTGGCCTGCGGACAAACGGTCATCAGGACACCAAGATAGAGCCGATGGGCTCCTGGTGCCGTTCCCTGTCCCCACCCCCACCTCCTGGTGCAGCTTTGGGGAGCCAATGCCTGCTCTGGGGGAACGGGGCCCCCTCCCCCCGCAAAGCCGTGTACCTGTGGTGAAGGGAGGGCCTGCCCTCATGCACGGGCAGGGCCAGCTAGCAGGAGACCAACCCAAGGGGCGGCCAGCGCATGAGGCCGCTCCGCCAGCTGCCTGGGGGTCGCAGCAGCAGCAGGGAGCCCTGGTGCCAGGCTGGGGGGCTCCAGGGCAGAGGCAGGAGGATGTGGTGGGGCAGCCCCCTCCTGCAAGAGGAGCAGGGGCAGCCAGCTGTGTTGGGGGGCTCGGCCCGACCCTGCCCGCTAAGAAGCAGGCACCCTCCAAGGACCCCACGCGTCTCGCCACACCACAAGGCCAGGGCTCTGGCTCTGGTGTGGCTGCCCAGGAGGGGTGAGCGTAGTGGGGAGGCTGCTGTCACCCAAGAAGGTGACACGAAGGGCAGACGAGCTCTAAGAGCAAGAGAAGGGGCTCACCGGGCATGGGGCGGTCGTGAGCGAGACCACCAGCCCGCTCTGCAGGCCGAGTCCCGAAGACGGGCTGCCCGGGGGGTGGAGTCTGGGTAAGGGCTGACAAATTCGGTTCCACGGGACAACGGGATATCCCAGGCAAGCCTCCCAGGAAATACGTGAGACGGTCAGGAAAACTCTGGTTTGTAGTGCGTGCAAGAGGCATGGTCACCATTTCGAGCTGCGAGAAAAGGCCGCTTCTCCTAAGTGTCAAATAACAGGCGGGGGGGGGGGGGTGTCAACATCAGAGTCCCTTGCATGTGTAAGCTGACGGGACGGCCCCGCTGGGCCGGGTGACCCACACCGGGGTGCGAGGCAGGGGTGGCGGACAGCCGCGCACCCTCCGCCGCTCCCCATTCTGCTGCCTAGATGAGCCCAGACCTGCTCGGACTAAACAAATCGCTAAATGCTACGGAGACGAACCCTGTGCAGCACGGAAAATGTGTAAGAAATAAGAGCCTGGCTGGTGGCTCCGTGGATAAGACTCCGGCCTGCGAACCCAAAGGTCGCTGGTTCGATTCCCAGCCAGGGCACATAACCAGGTTGCAAGCCAGGTCTCCAGCCAGGTCTGTAGCTGGAGGCAGGTGAAAGGCAACCACACATGGATGTCTCTCTCCCTCTCTGCCTTCCCTTCTCTCTAAAGATAATAAATAAGTAAATAAATCTTAAAAAAAAAAAGAGAGAGGAAAAATAATCACTAAATGTTCTTTCCTGGGGGAAAAGGCCTGGAAACACTGTAAAAGGGTAACACAGTTTAAGGTGCTAATTCAGTTTCTGAATTAAATTCAGGATCCGTCTTGGGACATGATTTGGTGAACACTTGCAAAGAAAACAGAATATGAAGGTAAACACCAGAATAAACTCAATAGTGAAGCTTAGTGAGTGTTTCGTGGGATTGTAGCTCAACAGGGCTCCAGGTGAGCGCACACACACACACTCGCACACACACTCGCACACACACACACTCGCACACACACTCGCACACACACACACACTCGCACACACTCGCACACACACTCGCACACACTCACTCACTTGGGTGCAAAGGGCAGCGGCAGGTCTTTCAGGGACCGGAGGCTGAGAGCCCCTGGGCAGACCCTGGGTCCCTCTCCTGCCCCACCTCACACCTGGCAGGACTGCCAGCAGGCACGACTTCAGTTTGGGAAGAATGGACAAGGAGGGATCGTGAGGAAGCTGGGACACTGCTTCCTTCGGGGACAGTGGCGCCAGGCGGTTTCCAGGAAGCACACACAAGCTTGGCCCGATCACGTCTGAACTGCCACGTGAAGTCTGGAGACACGGACCCCAACATCACTGATAGGGGTCCGCACACAACACTCCTTGACAAAGATGGCCCTGCCCTGGCTGGCGAGGCTCAGTGGACTGAGCACCCGTCTGCGAACCCCAGAGTCGCTGGTTCGATTCCCAGTCAGGACACAGGCCTGGGTTGCGGGCAGGTCCCTGGCTGGGGTGCATGAGAGGCAACCACACACCGATGTTTCTCTCCCTTCCCTTCCCCACTCTCTAAAAATAAATAAGTAAAATCTTTTAAAAGAAAGACAGACAGACAGACAGACAGCCCTGGCCTGTGCGGAGCCCTGGGACCCCGTGCGGCGCACAGCGGGAGCCCTGCTCCTGGGCCACAGCTGCCTCCCCTCGTTGGGCACAGGTGGCGACACACAAAATGTGTCGCCGTGGCGGCCTGAGATCCCGGCCCAGGTGTCGAGTGAGCAGGTGCGTAAGCTTCATCCTCCTCCCACAACCCAAAGGCGCACGTCAGAGCCGCTCCAACAACCCGTCACCTCGCCACCCAGGGCCTACCCTGCGAGCAGCGTCAAGGTCAGCACCACGCACTTGGCCCCGGGGTGCCGAGGGGGGTGGCTGTACCCCGTACACAAGGGACCCCTGAAGTTCTGCCACCCAGGTTCCCAGGGCTCGTGATTTTCTTCCTTCAGCCCCTCTGCTCTGCGGTGAACTGGGGAGAAGGGGAGCCAGAAGGGAGGCGGGAAGGGAGCTGCCCATGCCTGCCGCCTGTTGTCACACCGCCAGCTGCAGGCACGGACCCCAGAAACATGTATGAACTGACCTTTGAGGACCCATCGTTGCTGGTGCCACCTGGAATGTTTTCTCAGAAAACAGCAGTTAACCTACAAGCAGGGATGTGCTCGCTGTACGCCTGGCTGCATTAGGGGCGTGTAACACGTCGGATCCAACTTCCTACACGGCGAACCCTTCCTCACTCACTCGCAGCAGCGCGGCGGCACAGACGTGGCCGGTGACGCTGAGGCCCGTGAGCAGCGGGGCGTGGCTGGTGCGGACCCCGATGGGTTATGAACACGGGCTGCGTTGCAAACTTAGCATCGAAAGTAAATGGAAATATCTTTAAACTTTTAATATTGACTACGTGTTGAGATGATAACACTTGGGGTATTTTATGTTATTAAAAAGTATCATTTTATCCCTTTTACCTTTCTTTTTTTTAAATATTTATTTATTATTTTCAGAGAGAGGAAAAAGGAGAGAGGCAGAGAGGGAGAGACCCATCAGTGTAAGGCTGCCTTTCCCCTGCCTCCAGCTACGGACCTGGCTGGAGACCTGGCTCGCAACCTGGTTATGTGCCCTGGCTGGGAATCGAACCAGCGACCTTTGGGGTTTGCAGGCCGGCACCTTATCCACTGAGCCACCAGCCAGGGCTTTCTTTTACCTTTCTTAATGTGGGTAATTTAGAGTATGTGGTTCACATTACCTTTCTGTTGGACAGCATTGCTGTACAGGAGCATTTTTTAAAGTTCATTTTACTTACTGATTTTAGAGAAAGAGAGGGAAGGAGGGGAGAGACACCAGTGTGCTGTTCCACCCACCCGTGCATTCGCTGGCGGATTCTTGTGTGCACCCTGACCGGGGATGGAACCTGCAACCCCGGACTAGCGGGACGACACTCTAAGCACTGCACCACCAGGCCAGGATGGGGACGTTTCTTAAAGTGAAGTTTATTTCTAATGTTACCTGTCGCGTTCTTGAAAGAAGCCCTCTTTGTGTGTACACGTTAATATTTTACACACCTTTAAAACCGCTTCTAGCCATGTGTCGTCCGGCATCACTCACTACTTCAGGGCTTCAGGATCTGTGATCACTTTGTGGGGGTGCCCTGCCACAGCCAGCCCCCGCTGGGGGCACACGGGCAGCGCCCGGGAGCCACACGGCCCGGACCCCTCGCCTGCGACCCTCCTGGGCGCTGAACTGCACAGCTGCCGCCTCACAGGTATGCGCATGCTTTTGAGGCTTCTGATAAATAATACGAAGCTGCTCTCCGAAAGCCTGCACCAATGTTCATGTTTATATTTGGTGACTCTTCATTTTACCAAAATTGTGTTTTGTTTTTTAACTGGTCTGTCCGCTTCATTAAAAGAGCTCCTGAAAAACGGCAGGCGGTGTCCCTGCCCGGAGAGGAAGCAGCTTCCGGCGGCCTGCAGTCTACCTAGAGTTTGGCTGTTGCCGCTGCTGCCCTGGTGGCCACCTGAGGCCTTCCCACTGGTCTCAGGTCTACACTTGTCCTCTCAGTCTCTTCTCAAAATGAGCCACCAGTGCATTCGTTGGTTCAAACCCGCCTTGACCGCCGCATTGGAGAAAATGTGCGGGTCCTGCCCAGCGCAGGCCCAGACCGGGCCCTGCTGACGTAACCTCTGTCCATCTGATCTCCCCGCCGGCCTCTCGGGACACAGGCCACCCTGCCCTGCCTGCGGCCTGCGGCTCTCTCACCCAGAAATCCCCATGACTCAATCGCCCAGCCCCTCCCAGGTTTCCCCAAAGGTCAGCCTCCCGCCAGGCCTCCCGGGGCTGCCTCATCCAAGCTCAAGGCCTTGTCCCAGCCTGCACCCCCTCCAGCTCTGGCGGGGCCGGTTACCCAGTTATCTGTGCCCCCACCCCCGGAGCCTGTGAGGGCAGATCCGGGTCTGCTCCGTTATCTCCCGGTTCCTAGACCCACACAGTACGTCCCGACTGGGCGACGGGGGTGCCTGGGTCTCGGTCCCTCCTGGCTGCAGGGGACAAGCCTTTCTCTCTGCCTCTCAGGAGGCAGCGAGGACACCTGCGGGCACAGTGGTGGTGCTCTGACAATCAGATTCACTTGGCCCCGAAAGTGACCGCAGACCAGACACCATCGGTCATCTCAGTGATTCCTCCCTCGGGACTCTGGCCACGTGAGGAATTAGTGAGGCTAAAGACATTAGGGTTCGGGCCCTGTGTGGGCAGCTCAGGGGTTGGCCGGCCATCCCGACACACCAAGGTGGCCGGCTCGATCCCGTCCAGGGCACGTGCAGGAGTCCCCGATGGATGCGGGAGCAAGTGGAACAACCAATCCACGTTTCTCCCCCCCCTCTCCTTCCCCTTTCTCTCTAATCAATGAAAAGTGAGGACTGGTCCACGCTTTCTCAGAAAGCAATTCAGTGGCGTAGTCGGTGTGGAAACCCCTTTTCAAACGACCTCCTTCCCACATACCGAGGGCGCCGGAAAGGCCTGTTTACGGGTAAGTTCCCGGCAGCCGCAGCTCACCTTGCGCAGGACCATGGTGGCCGGCGGCTTCAGGAAGAAGCAACCATGACACCCATGCTATCCTCTTGGGGTGAGGAAGGGCCCAGAATTCCTTGCAAACCCACCCAGCTGGAAGCAGTCGTGCACCCTGCTTCTCCCCGTCACCCATGGGTGCCGGGCGTGCAAGCCCTCCTCACCGGGTGTGGTTTCGACGTTAGGAAGGGACCCCCCAAAGGGGAGTGAGCTCTGGGGAGCAGCCCAACGGTCAGGGCAGCAGCATGAGGGCGCAAGGTCGGCCGCCACCACGCATTTCCTTGGGAGGGACTTAGCCCAGGTTACCCTCCTAACGAAACACAACACTAGCAAAGTGCTCAAGGATGAGAGCCCCGGGGAGCAGGCCAGGGAGGGTCCCACTGGCGGAGAGGCAGGAGGAACAGGCTTCATGCACAGCCAGGTGAGGGGACTTCATCCTCCCCAGGGAATGGAGGTCGGACTTCGAAAAGGACAGACTTACAGGAAGCCCAAGGCCCACGCTGCTGGGCTGGGCAGGAGTCAGGGCCGCCCTGGCTCACACCTGGCACCGGGCGTGTCCACAGACGCAGCAGATGAAAGAGCCACGCACGGCGGGTTACCGTGTGGCTGTCTTGAGAAAGCCCACGGGAAAAGGCCTGAGTTGACAGTGCGCCTGCGAGTGCCCCGCCCGACATCACAGGCTCTGAGGAGGTGACGGGCACAGCAAAGGACAGAGCTTCCCGCCCGGGCACCAGTGGCCCGGCGCCCACCACGGGATCCCTGCTCCCCTTGGAAGTCAGGGCTCCACAGCAGGCCGCGCGCATTGTGAAGGAGCCTTCTTCCAAGAACTGGGGGAAAGCCACCCTCTGCTGCCCCGTGACACTGTGTGACCCCTGGCATGGGCCACGGAAAGCCTTAGTGACCCCGAGTGGGGCCTCCTGGGAAGCTCCGGGCACGGCAGGCCGCCGGTGAGTCGCAGGCGGCTCTCCCGGGACCTGCACGGCTTCCCGCCCCGCCTCCCACGCCAGGCACGCCCTCCTCCCCAAGGGCCCGCGTCTGGGGCTCCTCAGAGACCAGGGAAGTCATCCGCACGGGATCTCATTCTCCCTCTTGGGTTCCTTTCCTTTCAAAGCTACAGAGACTCTCACCTAGAGTCTAGATCTTGGCAATTTACTAAAACCGGGCAACTTTGTGCTCCGGTCAGTCACAGGCCCAGTTTCTATGGACTAAACAAGGGGGTGCGTAGGCGGCCGCAAGGACAGAGGACGCCACGCGGCGAGGGAAGGGAGGTGGAGCCCTCACAAGGCACCTCTGCACCGGGAAAGCCAGGAGCCATGGGGCGGGCGGGAGGCGGGCAGGGCTGATGGTCCGTCTGCACCGCGACCTGGTCTGGGTCAGGGACGGGAGGTGCCGACCTGCCAGGTGTCATTTCACCCGACAGTCCTGGAGGGTGCGGCACGGGGCCACCTGAGGTGCCTGTCAGCGAGGCAGCTGCCCCGGGGTGAGGGGTGTTGGCTGCGGTGGCTCCTGCGCACCCTGCCCCGCATGAGCCCCCAAGGGACGCGCGGGCTCCAGGGCCGACAGGCGGGACGCGGACCGTGCCGCACAAGCCCACCGAAGCGAGATGTTCAGATGATGCCATGCACGTGCATCCTTAACAACCCTTACGCTGGTTACGGACACGCACAGGTAGTGAGAGTCGCGAACGCAGGCGGACACAAGCCAGACGCGCGTGGGGACAGGCAGCGGCGGCCACAAGGACCCCTCGTCCCGGCGTGTCAGCTCACGAGCTCCACAGGGCAGCCTGGGAGCTGCAGGTACCACGTTTCACAGAAAAAGCGCTCAGTAGCGAGCTGGCGATGCCCACACCTGCGGCTCCACCCCACCCAGTCGAAGCCCTGGGGCCTCCGGGTGACCTTCCTGCCTGGCGGCCGCTCTCCCACCCCCACCCCAGCCCTGCTCCCCACTGGGAATGTGGAGCGAGCCTCTGGGAACTGAGATAAGGTGACCTGTTCGCTTCTCCAAGAAAACTTCAGCGGCTTCCCGTCACCCTCAGGTTTAGAGTGAACCTGAAGCACGGCCCACAGGGCGTTGTGTGACCTCTTGTTCCTGCAACTCCACTCCGACCCCTCGCCGCCCTCTGCCCACATTGGCCTGTCCAAGCCCCTCCTACGCCAAGTGCACCCCGGCCTCTGGGCCTCCCCGTCCCTGTGCCTCTGCCGAGAGCCTGCTGTGGCCTCCTGGCTCACCCACCCCCACCACCTCTCCTTGAAGCCTTATCAAGATGACACCAAAAGCCCTGGCTGGCGGCTCAGTGGATAAGGTGCCGGCCTGAGGACCCAAAGGTCACTGGTTCAATTCCCAATCAGGGCTCATAACCAGGCTGCAAGCCAGGTCTCCAGCCAGGTCCGTAGCTGGAGGCAGGTGAAAGGCAACCAGACATGGATGTGTCTCTCCCTCTCTCCCTTCCCCTCTCTCTGAAAATAATAAAATCTTCAAAAAAAAAGTCATTCCTTGAGAAAAAAAAGACGACACGGCAGCCCCATCTCAGCACAGCCATCACTCCCGGGAGTCACTCCCCAAGGACAGAAATGCCGCCTGGGTGGAAGGCGCGCTTTCCCCAGCACTTTTCTGACTCGCGCCGAGTAGGGTGGGCAGAAGGGGTTTGAGTCGAGGCTTAGCCTGCGGGTTTCTACCAGCCGGGCGGGAGGCGCATGAGCCCTGCTGCCCTGCAGCTGGGGCCTCGGTGCTGGAGGTCACACGAGCGCGTACCCGCAGCGTCCTCTCAGGAGCCAGGAGTCGGCACCGGCGGGACGTGGACGGCAGACAGTCAGACAGTGTGCTTTCAGTTACCGTAGTAACGGACAGATACGCTATCAGCTACTCAGGAAACTCCCAAGTCCTGCCACCGACTCTGCATTCGGCTCAGGGCTGCCGACTCCCTGGCGGCCGGGCCAGCCCTAGTGCCCTCATTCCCGCGCCCCCCCCTTGGCAAGAGGCTGACCCGGTGTCAGGGCCGCCCTTGTTCTTCCCTGGACAGATCCACCTGCCCGGGGAGGCGGCCGGGAAGCACCAGGTTAGCTCAGGAGGCCCCTGACCTTCACGTGATGAAACTATGAAAAAGACTACGAGATCATCACAATTAAAATGGTGTTCACATTCTTCCAGACACTTTGCTCTAGAAGCTCCCATTCGCACATCCAACAAACACGGGAGCACCCATGCCTGCAGGTGCACGAGGCTGGGTGCGCCGGGCCCACCAGGGCTGGCGCTTCGTGAGGACGGAACGTGCAGGCAAACCAGGCCAGGCGGCCGGGCACTTGTCCACAGAGCTGTCGCCCGGCTGCCCCTCCCGTTTCCAGCCCCTTCACTCACACCTGCAAGTTCCGAGTCAGCCCTGGAAGCTATGCTGCAGGCTTTTGGTTTCTTTGCTTTGTTCGACCTCCCAGTCACCTGGCCGACAGGGCACAGCGCAAGATGCCCGCCTGTCGACCAGCAACGGGGTGTCAGTCCCCTGGATGGCAGCCATGGTGCACCTCCATCCTGCGACGGCCCCTGCGGTCCCGTCCCTTCTGCAGCCCACAAAGGTGCCCGCGCCCCCAGACCAGTCCCCGCGCCCCCAGACCAGTCCCCGTGCCCCCAGACCAGTCCCCGCGCCCCTGCCCTCACACCCGTGGGCCCAGGGCAGCTGGAGATTACAGACAGCTCTGCAGTGCCAGACACCAGAGGCCTCGCAAAAAGGAATCAACTGAGGGACTACTCCCCAGCATTGTCACAGGCATCTGTGCTGGGTTTGGCTGCAGAGGCCCAGCCCCCAGCCCCGAGGGGTCCTCCCACCAAGACAGCACACAATCCAACCAGGACCCGCTGCAGAGACCAGAGGGCTATAAAAAGCCTCTTATCGCAAAAGGAAGCGGTGCACTGGGGACAGGGCCTGTCGCAGACACAGCCTCTCCCAGCTGCAGCCTGGGCTTCAGGGGTTTGAGGGGCCGTGGGCCGGAGGCGCAGGAACGGGCCACAGGAGGACAGGGAGAGCCTGCGGGCAGGTCTTCAGTCCCGGTAACGGAGGGACCTGTCGGGGAGGCCGCCGCGCCCAGCAGCCCAGAGACAAGGGAGCCCCGAACCTCCCGCAGCCCCCCGGCCGGGCGCGCACGGCTGAGCAGGGGGACGGCCCCCGGAGAAGCATTCTGCAAGTATGACGCACAACCTGCACCTCTAACCGCCAACCAAACAACGGGCCCTGACGGGATGGGGGACCAGCAGTGACCCTGGTCAGAGGGAAGCCGAGTTGCAGCCGAGTGTCCACTGCGAGAGCAGCGTCCGCACGCGCTGGGCAGCGGAAGAAGGCACAGAAGTCAGCCCCCTGGTTCCAGATGGCGACGGCTACCTTCCGGGGAAGGCCACGCTCAGGCCAACGCTTGCTCACGTTTCACATTAGCACCTCATCCCCTGCTGGCGCCCCGACTGGTCGCAGCCGCCCGCCCCGGCACCTCCCTGCGACAGGAACACACCTTCACACACGCTCACACACCTTCACACACGCTCACACACGCTCACACGCGGTCACACCTTCACACACGCTCACACGCGTCCACACCTTCACACACGCTCACACACCTTCACACACGCTCACACGCGTTCACACACGCTCACACCTTCACACACGCTCACATGCGTTCACACCTTCACACACGCTCACACCTTCACACACGCTCACATGCGTTCACACCTTCACACACGCTCACACGCATTCACTTTCACACACACTCACACACACGCGTTCACACCTTCACACACGCTCACACGCATTCACACACCTTCACACACGCTCACACACCTTCACACACGCTCACACGCCTTCACACACGCTCACACCTTCACACACGCTCATACGCGTTCACACACCTTCACACACGCTCACACACGTTCACACCTTCACACACACTCACACACGCTCACACACCTTTCACACATGCTCACGCGCTCACACGCGTTCACTTTTACTTTGCAGCTGCCCTTCCCGAAGCTTCTTTAATGCCGATGAGTTTTTGGTGGCAGTTTGAACTTCTGTTAACTGTCATAGATACAGCCAACTTCTTTTTTCTCTTATTTAACGGACTAACTCTGTAGAACATCGTGCAGTTGGGAGCGGCCCCCCGGGTGCGCAGCAGTGGGGGCTCTGTCTGCGGGGGGCCCGCCCCGCCTGCGCCAGCACGCCAGCCGGCTCCCCTCATGGGGCATCTGCTGCTGTCACAGAAAAAGTCAAATGGCGGGATCAATCTCAAAGAAGCTTGGGAATAAAAGTCAACTAAACAACCACCTGAAGACAAATGATAGAAACAATACAAAAGAAAATGACAATCCGTGTATGTCTTTTATAATATATTGCTAATTAACTATAAAAATCGGACATTTTTTTTAAAAGATTTTATTTCATTGTGTTTTAGAAAGAGGGGAAGGGAGGGAGGCAGAGAGGGAGAGAGACACCCATGTGTGGTTGCCTTTCACCTGCCTCCAGCCACAGACCTGGCTGGAGACCTGGTTTGCAACCTGGTCATGTGCCCTGGCTGGGGAATCGAACCTGCGACCTTTGGGTTCGCAGGCCGGTGCCTTAACCACTGTGCTACCAGCCAGGGTAAAAATCGGACATTTTTAAAAAAAGACTTAATTCAAGATTTAAGTCTTCTAATTTACTTCAAAAACACCTATATTTAAAATATTCTCCTTTTCCTAATACTTCACTTTTAAGAATGTTATTTTAAAAAATGAGTGGACGACCAGCACCAGGCATGCACTGGTCTGGAAGCTGTAATTTGCAGCAGACAGAGGGGAGGGAGCTCAGCGCTGGGTGCACTGTCCTTGAAGTTACCAGGAATTAAGACAGAAGACAAGTTTCCAATTAAAAAATATGCTGAAGACGCTGTGGTCCCCATCGCAAATATTTGCACATTCTGAAAATACTCAAGATCACAACCATTCTAGAACAAGATTTAAACCACAAATTACGCCGAAGCGCCTATGATTCCAAATGAAAACACCCTGGCCCCTGCCGAGGAGAACCGACAAGGCCTCCTGATTGGTACACACGTTCCTAAGGACTCCAACCATGAGTCACCGTTACCAAGGCGGCCTCTCAGCCACGTTACAACAGCAAATGGGCTTTACAAAGTAACAAGCCCCTCAGTGTTTCACAGAAACAAACGCGTGTAACTTTGTTACTCTTCTTTTCCAGGTGGGGCCAGATACAATGTTAGGACTAGGCCGGGGCGGACCACTCTGGACGGCGCCTGTGTGGGGCTTCTGCCTGATTCCCACTGTGCCCCACGGACGTCCCAGGACATTCCGTGGTTTGGTTCACCGGTAACAACACCCCGAGTTGAAGTTCCCCAGCCCACGGCTGAGGTCACAGCCCGGGGGAAACGAGAAATGATGGCTGGGAACGGATGACCCTGCAAACAACACCCCCGTTTCCAGAGACGAGCCCACGACGGGCCGCACCGAGTCCGCGGTGGCCCACGCCCTGAGACGGGGTCCCGTGCGCTAGTTCTGCGAGAGGGGGCTCAGCCCCGCAGCCCGGCGTGTGAAAGCCACCCCTGCCTCGGGGCACCTCTGTGTGCCCCACAGGCCTCCCTGTCCCCTGCGGCCGAGGCTGGGCGCCGGACACCACCAGGGAGAGCCAGTCCTGCTCTCGGGCTGCTCAGCAGGCGGCCCAGGGAAAGAATTCCTTCTGCCTCGGCAGCCCTCCTCCAGGGAGCGGACCACCCTGGGACGGCGGGTCCCTGTCGTGCACACACAGGGCTCGCGGGGACCCAGCAACTGGCCAGAGCGCAGAAGTCGTGACGGCCCTGCCCTGCCAGTTTGTAGCCGGAGCGCGAGTGAGAGCCCTGTGGCCTCGGGACGGCAAACGCGGAGCCCTTCCCCGCCTTGGGCACCGGGGGCCCCGAGGCCCGGGCACGGCCACACCCAGACAGCCCAGTCGTGTCCAGCTCCTGACTCAGCCACGGCAGGGTCAACGCAGGGTCAGGTGGGGTGCACCCCCGCAGGGCTCAGGATTCGGGTTTTCCTTCAGGGTCCTTCCTGCTGCCGGCCTAGGGACGAGGTCTGGACTCCGTTCAGTGGCTTGGCCGGTCCCTTTACCCCGCTTTCTTGGTCTGTCACGTCCTTGAGCCCTGGGTCACGGCACCTACACGGGAGTTACCTGGCACAGTGTGGAGCATTCTCGGGCACCCACTTCCATATCCCGGAGCCCCTCCTCCCAGACGGGGTCTCCCGTCCTCACCCTCTTGAGCACAGCCCTGCCAGCTGGCCGTGGCCTGAGTCCCACTTCCCACACCCTCAGGGGTCACTCCCACCCGCGGCTCTTGGGAGGGGCACACGGGGCCCCACTTCCCTGAAAGCTTCTCCACCTGGTGTGTCTCCCAGGTCAGAGAGGAAAAGGGCAGAGTGGACCTCTTTCCGAAACCCTGTGACCACCCCGCCTGCGCGCACACCCGGGGCCGGGGAGGCAGCCTCGTCTGCAGCCCCGCACTCCGGTGCCCCTGCCCTCTCCCAGGGCTTCGGGCCCTGGTCTGGGTTTCCTTCTCCCCAGACCAAACGGCAGTGACAACGCCCAGGGTGGGCTGCCTCGCCTTCTTTGCTCAATGTGCTACTTCAAGCCGGTGGGGCCCAGGGCAAGAGATGCGAGAGGGCACCCGGCAATCTTCTCGTTCTGTCCTCAGCCACAGTGTTCTTGAGAGATTAGGTCTGACCCTATGGAACTGCCTTTTGTGGGTCAAATAATGAGAATGGCATACAGTTCAACCTATGTGTAATAATGGTTCTTTTCTTCCCTTGAAGTTCTTTTCTTGGGAATGTTTTACATTCTTATGTAGAAAATACTTTAAATATGTACATATGTACATGTGTATGTGAGTATCTTTCCCATAAGGGGGCAGGAGAAGGTTCTAGGGTCCTGGTCCAGTCAGATTTACCTGCACAGACTCTTTATTTTTATTTATGTACTAATTTTAGAGAGAGGGGTAGGGAGAGGCATCCATGTATGGTTGCCTTTCACCTGCCTCCAGCTATGGATCTGACTGGAGACCTGGCTTGCAGCCTGGTTATGTGCCCTGGCTCGGAATCAAACCAGCGACCTTTGGGTTCACAGGCCTGTGTCTTATCCACTGTGCCACCAGCCAGGGCTCCAGACTCATCTTTTAAACTGCAAATCAAGGCACCACTCTGCTCCACACTGCAATTTTCCTTGCGGCTGAGGCAGGACCAGCCGGGTGGGACCCAGGCCCCAGGCCCCTGCCCTCCATTCTGCAGAGCCTGCTTTCAGGTCCCCGCAGCCCCGCTGCCGGGACCTGCTCCCGCCACTCAACCCTCGGCCTGGATGCTCCTCCAGCCCAGAACCAAGCCTTCTCCCCGTTGCTCCCTGGCAGGTGTGGGGCTGGCAGCCCCCCAAGGACAGACGGCTCTGCCTCGGCCCCGGCTGCCAGACGGGCCCCACAGGGACTCTGCATCACGGGAGATGTTCAGTGAGGTGGGGCAGCCACAGCAGCCCCGGCCCGAGTGCTGCAGCCAGGGAAGGCTTAGTACTGCTCCCCTAAGAGCTGTGCGTCTGTCCGTGTGTTGGGTGGGGGGTCGCATAGAGGCCCAGCTCCCTCACACCCCAGTGCTCGCCCCCCATGGGCCATCAGCACTTAGCGTCCTGGTGGGCTCCGCTCCATATCAGCAAACAGAAGGCGATGGCTCCCTTCAGGTGCGACCACATTTTATTATTATTATTTTAAATCTCATGCGAGGACGTATTTATTGATGTTAGAGAGAGAAGAAAACATCAATGTGATAGAGAAATATTTTGTGGTTGCCTCCCATATGCACCCCAATTGGGCACCAAACCTGCAACCTTTTGAAAATTAAAAAAAAAATCTCATTGTTTATTCTGTCCCAGGTGTCCCAGTTTCCTCCCAACCTTCTGTGTACGGGACGACGGTCCAGCTGATGGAGCCACCTGGCCAGGGCAGGTGCCAGCACTCTCACTCCTGAAGTCACGGCCAGCTCGCTATCTGTGGTCGCCAGATTGGTGAACGGAGCTCAGATGTCAACAAGGGCTGCTGAGCCTCACAGGCCAACGGAAGCTCGTCGGGTCCTAGTTTTTCTTTTTCTGCTCCCAAGGCCAGAATCAATTTGGGAATCAAAACAGGAGTCAAAAAGATGGAGGTGAAAGTCCTGGCTGCCGAAGGGCGAGCTCAGCGCCAGAGTCACCCGCAGCTGGAGCGAGGCAGGCAGGGCACCTGCCGCCCAGGGACCCCGAGACCAGGAGGCAGGTGCCCTGGGGCACAGAACTGGGAGGCTAAGTCCCCAGGGGCAGAGGGAGGGATTGTGAGAAAAGCAGGACATGCCTGGCGTGGAGGCCAGAGAATGAAAATACCACCACTGACAACCCCGCCTCACGTGAGGGCTCCTGAGGCCGGGGAGGCACTGGGGGGGGGGCGCCCACACAGAGGAGGGACCGCCTCCCCGGGGGAGCAGGGGGTGGGACCCACGCTTGGCTCCGGGCTGACCACTTCTAACGAGGCCTCTGCTCTGGCCACACACTCCTGCAGTTCCGGTTCGTTTGTTTAAAACAGCTTTGTTGCTTTGCAGTCCAACCCGGGCACAGGTGGGAAGGTGAGGCCGGCCCCACAGCACCCCGCCCGCCACCAGCTTGCGCCTGGCGCTCACCACGCTGTCAGAACCCTTTCCCCATCCTTAAATGAAGACCCTGGGACTCCCTTTCCTTGGGAAAATGCCTAAAGCCTCACAAAACTGGGAAGGGTGTCGGTGACCCCGGGGGCCAGCTGTCACACACTAGATGGTGTCGGTGTGACGCGAGTTGAACAACCCGCTCCTGGTGCAGTAAAGGCCAACCCAGCCTCTGATGCAGCCGCCCCTTCCCTGCGGCGGGCACAGCAGGGTGGGGAGGCTGCGGGCTCACCCTCCTGCCCCCGGAAATGTCAGGTCTCCTGCTTGGAACACATCTTCAGAGATGAGCGCAGCTCTGCCTTGACACGAAGGCCACCTGCCTCCCACAGCGCTGGGCGGGCCGCCCCCATCCTGACCAGCGGAGCCCGCAGTTTGTCACAGGCTCCTGGCAGGCTGAGTCATGGTGGCCCTGGGACAGGTGCTCCGGCACTTGTCCATGTGACCTCATCTGGGCTCCCTGTCCCTCCAGCTACATCTCCCAGATCCTCCCTGTGCTTCCCATCCCCCTAGAAGCCCAGGGGCAGATGAGCACCAGGCCAGAGCAGGAGGGGACGCGGCGCTGCCCTTCCCCCCCCCCAGCACAGCGCCAAGGGTCTTCCCACGCCCGCCACCGCGTGGACGCCCCCAGCAGCCCGAGGTCTGCAGGCTGGACAGCAAGCGGTGCCAAGCTGGGAGAGGAGGGCTGCTGCCCGGCCTCTGCCTCCCGCAAGCCCCGTAATTACACCTGCAGATGGGCCTCACGTTCCCTCGTCCACCCACGAAGCTGGTGAGACCCACGTCCCCACCCTCCACTACGCAACAACAGAAAGCCATGACCCGGTGCCAAACGGAACACCCTCCGGCACCAAGCCCGGCGCCGGACACACCTCACATGACAGGCAGCTGAAGGTCAAACACTGTTCTCCCAGCACAGATTTGGTGAAACAACCAGCGCGCCAGCCTGCGCCCCGGAGACCCAGCCCCCGCGCTCCAAACCCCGCAGTGGCCGGGGGCTGGTCTCTGGACTTTTAGCTGCTGGAAAGGGATGGTTCTGGTTTCCTGGCCTTACTGAAGGACCGATCCGTGTGTCCACGTGTAAAACAAACTTGTGTGCTCCCGGGAGGGATGTGCCCAGGGGCAGCGAGGCCCCCCCCAGACGCAGAGGCGCTCCCGCCGCCCACAGCAGCCCCACGCCAGGGGCCCAGCTTAACCCAGGGCAGCAGCGCGACTCCCCGAAGGGCCATTCGCCTTGGCGAAGGGCAACCACGGCACAGCAAACCCTCCTAAGGTAAAAAGGGAAGATTTCAACATGTAAAACTTCAGCACAGCGGAAGTCTTTAAATCGCCATCCTCAGATCACGCAGGCTGCCCTGGGAGCTCTGAGACACGCGGTGCATCCACGTGAACTTCCAGGGTGGGGGTGGGCATAGCTCTCGGTGAACAAGGGCCCTGACCGGGCACTAGAGGCCCCCCAGCTCCCACACGGCTTCGGGTCTGACACCTCTGCGGATTACGGCCCCGGCCTCCCCGGCACTCCTTGCGTGGCCGAGACAGTACACCCGGGCGACCTGCACCCGCTCCACCGCTGGGCTTCAAAGGCCAGCACACAGCACGCACCCCCACAGGCCTCATCTGGGCCGCGGAAGCGCCCACCCAGCCTGGTCTGTGGCAAGCCGCCTCTGCCCCAGCCCTGCCCCTGGGGTGCAGCAGACTCTGTCCGAAGGTCCTCTGGACATGGCCTTGCTGCAGCCCGAGGTGCAGGCGCCGCCACCACCCAGCTCCAGGGCCCCGGCCACTAGCACCCAGCAAAGCGCCTTGGGCACAGGGTCACAAAACTTTTGTCCAGTTGGGTTCTTGTGTTGCAGGGTCAGCAAAAGACCACTGACTTCAGTCATCTGCGTCTTGCCGCAGTTTCTCGTAGTCACCACCCTGGCACCCAGGAAGGTCTGCACCAGGGCGATCGACCAAACAGCCGTTGCAGTTCTGGGCAGGACTCAATGGGTTCCAGACGGCGCCCTCCTGAGACTGTGAGCCGGCCAGGCCATGGACAGTGAGCAGCCATCACATTAGCACACAATTTGTGAAACACCAAGGACCGGTCTTAAGGACAGTCCGCCCAGGAAGGGAGACTCAGCTTTAAGGTTATAACAACAGAAAGAAGGAACAGGAGTGTGGACAGGAAGTCGAGGCAGTGCCCAGATTCAAACAGCCCATTGTCCAGGGCCATGGGGGTGTGAAGGTAAAGAAGTGACAGGTTCACACTTGCTGGCTGTGACCCTGGAACCCCAGAACCAGGACGTGCAGGCCTCTGGTTCCGCCTGGCTCTCCCCTGTTAAAAACACCCACCCTGTCCCAGAGAAGAGGGGGCAGAAGGCGAGAAAAGAAGCATCATTATGAGTCCTGTGGCCACCGGGATGTCCTTCAGGATGGAAGGGGCCGTGCAGAGCAGGACAGGAAGTTTACCAAACCTCAGGGAGCGTGTCAGAGGCGTGGAGCTTCAGGAAGGAAAGAACATCATTAGGATAGGTCAAACCAGGGGTCAATGTGACAAACTGCTCTACTTTTGTGAGATTTTTAATTCATCTTTATGCATGAAGAAAACCAAGGACGCAGTGCTCCAAGTGTGAGAAATCCCGAAATCATTGAAATGGGAAGTGTGGGGGGTGCAGGGGGCTAAGTGGAAGCCAAACGTCCAGGCTTCACTCAAAGCTGCAGGCACAGGCTCCGGGGCACGGGGGTGAGTTACACATGGCTACCGTGAAACTAGAGCAGCCACCAAACACGACACGGAGCTCTGATGGACACACTCAAAAATCAATCATCAGTCAGTCACTCAAGGGCAGCATCTTGCCCTGGCCCGCGGCTCAGTTGGTGGGAGCATCGGCCCACCCACCAAAGGTGCACGTTTGATCCCCGTGCAGGACCAGACACAACGAATGTTTCTCTCTCTCCCTTTATTCCTCTCAAAATAAAACAAAGCCTAAAATGTTTAAATAACCCACAGGAATGTAAGAAACAAACCAAACAAACACAATAAAATGAGACCTATGTCCTAAGATATTAATAATGACTTTACCTTAAATGTAAAACGGGTCTAAACATGGAACCTAACTGACAGCTGGGCGGGTGGAGAGAGGAAACATGATGTAACACGCAGGCAGCTCAACGCGTGCACCCCAGCAGCAGGTGGAAAGTGAAGCGTCTGTAACAGCCACCGTGGCCAGGCTGGATAGACTTCGGAGCAAAGGACACGGCCAGGGACAAAGAGGGCAGTGACACAGTGACAAAAGGGCCAGCGCCCCAGGGAGACAGGACCCTGAAGGGTTACACACCACACAACAGGTCCTCAACCTACTCCAGGCAAGAGCTGATGGGGCGACGGGAAAAATGGACGACCCTACGGTCTGCAGCTGACCCGCGGGGTCGCACCTCTAACCTGGTGCCCGTCGTACAAGGGGCTGCAGACTTCACCACCTCCCTCGCGGCGGCGGACAGAACCACGCATCGGCCCAGCACGGCAGAACCACACATCGGCCCACCAACGCTGCCACCATCCCCATCAGGGACCCAGTTCAGACCGCACCTCCTCAAGTAACAAACTTCTCCAAGTTTCCACGAGACGTCCACTGACATGGGTGCACAGCACACACACCAGACATACCACATTCTGTCCCTGGATTTGTCCACACCAGGCAGAGACGAGGACACGACCAGGACCGCCCCAACGGGCGCGGCACGGAAGGCGCACGGCGGTGAACCCGCCCCGCGGATACTCAGCCATCGAATCGCACCAACCGCTGGTGACAACTTGGGCGACTCTTCACGGAGTTACGCTGAGCGACAGACGCTGGTTACAAAAGGTGGCATTTCACACGACCTCATTTATAGGATGTTCCGGAAGTGACAAGACTGTACAATTGGGTAAGAGCTGGTCAGCGTAGGGCAGGGGGTGGCAACAGGAGGAATGTCCCGCGTCTTCCCCAACGTCAACGGCACGGCTGGAACGCCGCACTCCCGTTTGGCAAGCTGCTGCTATGGACGTGACCAGGCAGAGGGACACGGGTCCCTGTCTTGTTGCATAGGAACGGTACGATTCTCTCAAAATTGAGAGTTGAATGAAAAATAAAGAAGACTAGTCCCATTGCCAGCACTGCCACCCGCTGATTAGGTAACTGATCTTGAGCAGATTTTAAACTCTCCACCTTCAACTTCCTCATTGGTCGATGGGAAAAACTAACCCAGGCATTCGGAAAATTAAACATGACGGGTGAAAGGGCCCAGCAATGAATACGGGTCACCGCCAGTGCTTTAAACACAGCCCGTTAACACTAAATGTGTCTCAGACACAAATATGAGTCTGAAGAGCATCCTTCAAATGTCCACTTTTAGAGCCACTACAAAGCAAATTTACTCAAAAAGTCTCCTCCCAAAGGGATCTGTCCAAACAAAAATCAGGGGAGGGTAGCTGGAAAGCTGAATTTCCACTGAGTCACTGAAATAGTCACAACAAATAAAGTGAGTTTAATACGGAACCACAAGGCCCTGGCTGGTGGCACAGTGGATAAGGCGCTGGCCTGTGACCCTAAAGGTCTCTGGTTCGATTCCCAGCCAGGGCACAGAACCAGGTCTGCAGCTAAGGCAGGTGAAAGGCAACCATACGTAGATGTGTCTCTCGCTCTCAGTCTCCCTGTCCTGCTCTCTGAAAATAATAAAATCTTAAAACATAGATACAGAACTACAATTAGTGAAAACGTTGTGGAGGAAAACATGGTCTTGTTTCTGGCCTGGCTGGTGGCTCAGTGGATGGAGTGCCGGCCTGTGACTGAAGGGCGGCCAGTCTGACTCCCAGTCAGCACAGGCCGGGGGTGCGGCCAGGTCCCCAGGAGGCGGCCACACGTGGATGTTTCTCTCTCTCCCTACCTTCCCATCTCCGGAAAAATAAATAGAATCTTTAACACAAGAAAAAACAAATAAAAATCCTGTTTCTGTGGATAAGGAAGTCCGTTAAAGTTAATGTTTACATGCATCAGGCGGAGCTGAAGACGGTTTTCTAAAACACACTTAGACACTGATTTTAATTCAAGATGGTTTCAAAATATTTTCTCTGCCTCTTAAGTTTGGAGCAACGAGGGGACCCTCAAGCCAAGTCCCGGTGTGGCCTGACCTGCCTGGCTGGGAGCCTCCACCTGCCAAGGCTGGACCACCAGCTGGTGCGGAAGACCACCTGCGGGGCAGAAGACCACCTGTGGGGGCAGAAGACCACCTGCCCTGGCTGGACCACCTGTGGGGGTGGAAGACCACCTGCCGGGGTGGAAGACCACCTGTGGGGGCAGAAGACCACTTGTGGGGGCAGAAGACCACTTGTGGGGGCAGAAGACCACTTGTGGGGGCAGAAGACCCCCTGCCGGGGTGGAAGACCACCTGCCCTGGCTGGACCACCTGCAGGGGCAGGAGGCCAGGCCCGCAGCGGCGACCGACCAGCCTCTGACAGGCGCAGGGACGGGCCTCCTGCGGGGGGTCCTGTCCGGGGAGGGTCCTGTCGGGCCCCTGAGACGGGCGCGCGGCCCGGGGCCCCGGTGCGGAGCGAGCGGCCCGGGCGGCTCCCGAACTGAACGTCCCTCGGCCGCGGGTCGCTCCGCGCGGCTTCCGGTCGGCGGGCGCCGGGCTCCTCTCCGCCGGGACGGGCGGCCCGCGGGGCTCGGGCTTGACGCCGGGATGCGCCTTCCCGGGCCGCGCCGCGGGGGACCCTGCTCGGGCGGCGGAGTCGCCGCTCCTTCCACCGCGGCCCCGCCCGGGCGCGGGATGGAGACGCTCCGGGGGACCGGCCTCCCTCCCGGGGCCCGGACGGCGCGAGCTGCGGGGACCGGCGGGGGCGCGCCCAGGCCCGGGGTCGGGGTCGGGGTCCGGGCCGGGGTCCGCGCGGCGCACGCACCTTGAGCACGTTGTCGAAGACCGTGTCCCGGAACTCCAGCAGCGCCTTGGGCTCGAACTCGCGGCCGTGGATGATGCGCATCTGCTTCAGGAAGGTGGACTTGCCGCTCTCGCCCGCGCCCAGCAGCAGGATCTTCACCAGGCGCCGCACGGCGCGCCGCTCGCGGGCCAGCCCCGCGTCGATGTCCCGGCTGCGCCGCCGCGCCTCGCGCTCCGCGTCGCGGGCCCCGCCGCCGCCCGCCCTGCGCTCGCGGGCCCCGCCGGCCTCGGCCGGCAGCAGGCAGCGGCTGAGCGTGCGCACCACGCCGGACATGGCCGCTCAGGCCATGGACCCCGCCGCGGGCGAGGCGAGCCCCGCGCGGCAGCCGGCCGCTCCCTCAGGCCGCGTCCGCCGCCGCCGCCGCCGCCCGCAGGCCCGCTGCTGCCCGCCGCCCGTCCCCGGCGAGGGGCGGGGCGACGCGGCCGGGGCCCGGGGATTGGGCCGGCTGCCGCCCCGACGGCCGAACGCGCCCCCGGATTGGTCCGTGCCGCGCCGAAAGGCGGGCCTCCCCGCGGGTCGGGGACGGGGGCGGGGCCGAAAGAGGCTGGATCTTCAGGGTGGGGGCGCTTCTCATTGGGCGGCTGGACCGAGGTTCTTTCTTCCAGAATGAAAGGAAGGCGGGGCCCCCGGGAGGCGGAACGGCCGGTCGCCACGGCCAATCATAATTGGTCTGATATCACGTCAATCATACCGAGCGGGCCTCGGATGGGCGGCTTTGCGAAACGGGGCGGGACCCGAAGTGCCAGGTGTACAGAACTTCGCCGCGGGTTCTCAGGCCGATCGACCTGTGAGAACCCGAGCTCCGCGGCGCCCCAAAGCCGGGAAGGCCGACGCGGGGTCTAACTACCGTCTTGTGTTTGCAGACACAGCTGTTCCTAAGCCACTTGCTTTCCGGAAACACCGCGGGGGGACGGGCCACGCATTTCAGGCAGATGCACCCCTGGGAGCCGCGTGGGCCTCCCTCCACCTGCTTCCCTCGAAGCTGGGGAGTCATCAGAACCCTCAGGGTCCCCCCAAAGCCCTCTGTACCCGCAGTAACTTAGCGTGTGGTCCGCGGCTGCCGGGGCTGCGAGCCTGGATCTCCGCTGCGCCCCTAACCAGCGGCATAATCTCGTCGGCACCTTTCCCTCCGTCCCCACCCACTTTTACCTCCATTGTTCTCATCTGTAAAATGGGAGCCAGGAGAGCACCGACCTCACAGGGCTGTAAAGCTATAACCTGAGAAGAAGTTGTAAAACCCTTAGCAGGGTGCCTGGATCCAAGGAAGTGGCAGCCAAGTAGCTGGTTGATTCTATCCCCATTTTAATGCGAGTCAGAAGCCCCTGGGAGAAACTCGGGTGTCCCCTAATCTCCAGGTCTTTGGCCGGATGCGGGAACCGTGGTCTGTGAAAGGTAAACTGAGGCACGTCAAGCACTTTAAGAGTACCCTGGCTGGTGTACCGCAGTCGGCCTGCACACTGAAAGGTCGCAGGTTCGATTCCTGGTCCGGGCAGAAGCTTGGGTGGTGAGCCAGGTGCCTGGCTGGGGTCATGGCAGAGGCAAGTGGTCAATGTAGCTCTTTCACATTGCTGTTTCTCTACCTCTGTTTCTTCTCCCCCTCCCATCTTTCTAAAAATAAATAAACTCTTTAAAAGCATTTTAAGAGTGGGCAAACGTGGGTTCCAGTTGGACAAAAGGAGCACCCCTGCCCCCCGTTCCCTGTTGGAGCACAGACTTCCCAGAGGAAACATGGAAGAAAGAAAAGACGCTATTTGATTGGCTACGGCTTGAAAACTAGTTGGTGGTTTGTGACTGGCTGTCCTTAGCATGTTGATTTTGTAATCTTGAGGCCTTTATAGACTTGGATTCTGGTTTTCTTATGCAGGCCACTTCAATCTAGGGGTCTCGAGGATCATCCTGTCCAAGGCCCCCTTCTCACTGTGTACAGGTGGATAAAATGGAGACCGGCACAAGGGACTCACCCAAGGCCCCACCCAAGGGGCCAGGTGGAGCCCTGTGCTCTCCCATCACCTCTAACTGGGACACAGTAGTGCATGGGCTCTCGTTCAGTTCTACAGGTGATTATTTATGTGTTCATTTATTTATTCCACAGTCACGAAACGGCCAGGCACTGAGGACTTCTGGAGAGGAATCTGAAGAGGAAAGAAATGTATTCGGTGTTTTAACTCAGAGATCTAAACTCCTGAGAACATTGACCACCCATGATGTGGCTTTTGTCAACTGCTGAGGCATGAGGCTGTGGGTGTCACTAAAACTTTTCTAGTTCTTTGTTATCCTTCAAACTGTTGGGAAAAAGTTTGGTTTCTTTGTGAAAACAGTCTTGTAAAAAAAGGAAAAAAGCCAAGTGCTAGTTTTATGATAGAAGCAAAGAGAGTGTAGAGGCCTCAGAGAGCCAAACTCCTTAGAATGAAAAGAGGAACTTTGAGCAAATGAGACAGGGAGTGTGGACCACGCAGCACAATTGAAAGAAGTAACAGTGATTCAAAACACTTTGATCAGAGGTGAGAAAGAACCGAACGACACATTTAAAAAAAAAAGAACGCCTTAACAGATACATTAAGTTCCATGTTCAGATACTAATGAAGCGAATAAACTAAAATAGAGATCTAAAAAAATTCCCCAGAGTCCTACAAAGACAGGGAGCATAAAAGACAGAAAAGCTGGTGGAAGAATCCGTAACACATATTTAACCAGAGTTCTGGAAGGGGATACAGGGAATAAAGGAGAGACGATATTTGAAGTGATCACGGCTGAGAATTTTAAATGGACGAACGACACAAAATGTTTAGCTGGATAAATACAAAGACAGGTAGACTGAGATACACCACAGCGACACTAAAGGGCATCGAAGATGAAGAAAAGATCTTAAAAGCAGCCAGAGAGGAAATAATAACAGCTACTGTTTATTTGATAGTTACCAGGTACAGGGTCCTGTGCTGACCAAGTCCCTGCTAACGCACAGGAACCAGCCCTCACAAGAACCAGGTCAACTCAGAGCTGATATCTCAATGGAAGCCAGATGGGAAGTCATATCTTTTTTCAAAGTATATTTTATTGATTATGCTGTTAAGGCTGTCCCAACTTTTCCCTCTTTTCCCCATCCCGTCAGGTACTCCCTTCCTTCCAACAATCCTCCCCCTCAGGTCCATGGGTCCTGCGTGTAAGTTCTTGGGCTTCCTCATTTCCTATACTGTTTTTAACATTCCCCAGTCTATTTTGTTACTACCAATTATGCTTCTTGATCCCTGCACCTTTCCCCCCACTTTCCCCTTCCCCTCCCAGTTGATAACCCTCCATACCTATGATTCTGGTCCTTTGTTTGCTTAGTTTGTTTTTAGATTCAGTTGTTGATAGTTGTAAGTGTGTTGTCATTTTAATGCTCATAGTTTTTTAGAAGAAGATTTTATTGATGATGTTTAGAGGGGGGGAGGGAGAGAGGCAGAAAGGGAGAGAAGCATCCATGTGTGGTTGCCTTTCACCTGCCTCCAGCTACAGACCTGGCTGGAGACCTGGTTTGCAACCTGGTTATGTGCCCTGGCTGGGGCACCTGTCCACTGAGCCATCAGCCAGGGCATTGTTCATAGTTTTGATCTTTTCCTTAACTAAGTCCCTTGAACGTTGCGTGTAATAAGGGCTTGGTGATGATGAACTCCTTCAGCTTTCTGGAAAGCACTTTATCTGCCCTTCCATTTTAAATGATAGCTTTGCTGGATAGAGTCATCTTGGTTGCAGGTCCTTGCTTTTCATCACTTTTAATAGTTCTTGCCAGTCCCTTCTTGCCTGCAAACTTCCTGTTGAGAGATCAGCTGACAGTCTTATGGCAACTTCCTTGTAGTTAACTCTTTTTCTCTTGCTGCTTTTCAGATTCTCTCTTTATCTTCAACCTTTGGCATTTTAATTATGACGTGTTTTGATGTGGGCCTCTTTGGCTCTAGCTTGTCTGGGACTATTTGTGCTTCCTGAGTTGTATGTCTATTTCCTTTGCCAAATTAGGGAAATTTTCTTTCATTACTTTTTCAAATAGGTTTTCAATTTCTTGCTCTTCTTCTTCTTCTACTGGCAGTCCTATGGTTCAGATATTGGTACGTTTAAAATTGCCCCAGAATGGAACTGGAGAGTATTATGCTTAGTGAAATAAGCCAGTCAGTGAAGGACAAATACCATATGATCTCACCCATTACAGGACAATAATGAGCAAAACTAACAACAAGCAAAACAGAACCAAGTATATGAATACAGGGAATAGGCCTTCAGTGGTCAGGGGGAAGGGGGTTTGGGGGAGGGGGGAGGCAGAGGCAGGGAAGGGGAGCAGCTTAGACAAGAACCTAGTATAAAGGAACCATGGACATGGACAACAGGTGGGATTGACTTTGGGGGGAATGGGTGGGTGGGGAGGGGGACAGAGGGGAGCAAAAAGGGGATGGAGGTAATACAACAACAATAAAATTAAAAACAAAAAGTTGTCCCAGAGGTTCTTAAGCCTTTATCTCTATCTCTATCTAAATTCTTGTTTATTTGTTCTGTTCTGGTTAAATGTTTATTTCTTCCTTTTGTTCCAAGTCATTGATTGGAATCTTAGCTTCCCTTCACTGTTGGTTCACCATATATTTTCTTTATTCCACTTTGTGTAACTTTCATTTCTTCCTTTATTATTATTATTAATTTTTTTTGCCATATTCTTTGAGTTTTCTGAGCTTTCTTATCACTAGGGTTTGAACTCTGCACCTGATAGGTTGTCTATCTCCATTTTGTTTAGTTCTTTTTTCTGGAGTTTTGTTCTGTTTTTTCATTGGGATCATATTTCTTTGTCTCCTCAATTTGGCAGCCTCCCTGTGTTGTTTCTGTGCGTTAGGTGGAGCTACTTCTGCTCCCTGTCTTAGTAGCATGGTGTTGTAGAACTGTGTCTGGTGGAGCCTTAGGTAATTGCCAGGGTGAGGCCACCCTGCTCTGTGGCTCTGTTTGTGGTGGGGGACTCAGAGAGGGGGCAGTGCCACTGCCTGGCTCCTGGGGACTTGACCAGCACCCACCCCATTTCCAGTCACTTCATCTGCTCCCCATACGTGATGGACACCCTTCTAGGTGCTGCCCTGGGGTTTGCGTACATTTTAAGACCAGGTGGGCCCTTTAAGTGCAAAATTAAGGCAGTTTCTTTTGCTGCACCAACTCCGACTGCTTGTTACAGCCAGAGGTTATGGGCATTTATCTTCCTGGTGCCGGAACCCTGGGCTGTGCTGTCTGGCCTGGGGCTGGAATCGTCTGTTCCCAGGGCAACCCTCCCGATGTTTAGTCCCCACATGTGAATGTGGGACCATCTATTCTGCCACTGCCACCACTGGTCCACATGATGGCTTCTCCCCACGCTGTGTTCGCGACTCCACCCCTCCTACACGTCTGGATGAATGCAGCTTCTTCAAATCCTTGGTTGTCAGACTCCCATGTAGCTTGATTTTCTGGTTGTTACTTGCTTTTGAGATCTGTTGTCATCCTGCCTATGGTTGTGGGGGGAGGTGAAGCATGCCTACCTATGCCTCCATCTTGACCAGAAGTTGGGAAATCTTATAAGAGAAAAATAACCATTAATGAAGACTTGGAAACCCTATAAAAATATCTTTTAAGAGCATGGAGAAAATGAGGACATTTCCATCGGGTAAAAACAGATGATCTTACACATTGTGTATTAAAGGCAGAATTGTGCCTCCTTCTCAAAACTCATCCGTTGCAGCCCTAACCTCAGTTCCTCGGAATGTCACCATACTTGGGGGTAGGCCTTCAGGGGAGTGATTAAGTCACAGTGAAGTTTCCATGGTGGGCCCTGAGCCAACATGACTGGTGTCCTGAAAAGAAAAGGAAATGTGGCCCTAGATGGTGGCTCAGTGGATTGAGCGCCAGCCTGCGGACCTAAAGGTCGCTGGTTCGATTCCCAGTCAGGGCACATAACCAGGTGGCAAGCCAGGTCTCCAGCCAGGTCTATAGCAGGAGGCAGGTGAAAGGCAACCATACATGGATGTCTTTCTCCCTCTCTTCCTTCCTCCCTGCCCTTCTCTCTGAAAATAATGAATGAAATCTTAAAAAAAGAAAAAGAAAAAGAAAAAAGGAAAGGAAAGAAAATGTGAGTGCAGACAGGGGCAGAAGGTAGACCCCATGAAGACACAGGGAAAGGATGTGTCTGCAGGCCTGAGAGAGGTCGCAGGGAAAGTTGACCCTGCTGACCCCTGAGCTCGGACGTCCAGCCTGGAGAGGTGTGGGAGAGGGTCCCAGCTGTGTCACTTTGTTACGTCAGCCCCAGCGATCTAGCACAAGGTGCTTCAGGAAGGAGGAAAATAATGGTCATACAAAAAGGAACAGTGGATACTTTGTGAACATACAGTAGCTCTTATCACTGACTGTATAAGACAAGAATACTTTTCACTTGTGGAGTTAAGATAAAAAAAAAAAAAAAAAAAGAACTAAAAATACTGGACACGAAAGGTGTATGCCCGGAAGAGGCCACCATACTCAACGCCTTCTAAGATCTTCGGATTGTTTGGGAAAAGGATAAATATTTTGACGCCTGTTCAACTTTGTTGAGTTACATAGCCTTGTGAAAAAAAATTTAGGGTAAACACACACTAAGGAGCAATAGGGTGTGTGAGTTTCACACAGGCAGGGAGGAAGAATGGGACGAGGGAACCAAAGTCAATCCGTACAAAAACAATGCAAAAAAAAAAAAAAAGAAACAGAAACAGAAGAATTAAGAACAGAACACCTTGAGCAACGTGAAAAGGGGGGCATACACCCTAATGCACGACTCACCGAGTTAAATATAAGCAGGCTCGTGTGGTTAGAAGATAACGATGGTGAAGGTGGAGGACATCGCCGCCAGGTCCACCCGCATGCTTCCCAAGGACGTCCCTCATGCGCTGGGAAAGGTCAAAGCACCAGCGAGAACAGGCCAGCTGCCACGGGAGGAGGTCTGGCCGGGCCCTGGGAGAAGGCTGACTGGTGATGGGGCCCTGCTGTACAACCACAGGCCTAATTCACGGGTAAGCCGGGACGCGTCTGAACTTGCAGCAGCTCAAGACGTAGCCTCAAATATCCAGGGCAGAGAACCTGACAGGCCTCGAGGAGCTGAAGAAGCTGCCATCGCGGTGGGATGGGGGTGCGGGTTGAACTCACACCTCGCGCAGCGGTGAACATGCCTGAGCCGCTCCACACACGCGGGACCGTGGCCCGGTGACTGGAAAATACACGTTCGGCCCCACCCGAGGGACGTTTTAAGGAACTGACCACATCGTGTGGGCCACCAGGCCAGTTTCAACACATTGTAAAGGACGGATGTCACACGGACCCCGTTCCCTGACCCCGGTGTAATCTCATGGGCTATCATTAATGTAAATCTGTCTTTCGAAAAGTCCAAAGTTATAGAAATTAAAACTATACCTCCTGAGGAAACACTCAGCCGGTTAGGTGTGCCTGTTACTGCACCCCGGGCAGACTCTGGGGTTACCTGTCACCGCCCTGTAGTCTGACTTCCCCAACGGCACCACGTCGTGCGGCACGGTGGGCTGGCAGGTGGGAGCAGAGGCTCTGGGCCATGTTCCTGCCCCCCAGCCCCGGCTCTGCCTTCTGCTGGCCCTACGACCTTGAGAAAAATCTGCAACCTCCCCGTGCCTCGCTCTCCCGCCTCCGTAGGGTGGGGTCAGAACGGGTGCCGCAGCAGGACAGCACGGGGAATCGTGAAAATGACACGGGATCACATGCACCAAGTCCTGAGAAGAGTGGGCCCGAGTAAGATCTCCGTACACATCAATTCCTACTAGTATTAGTACTGTTACTATCTTCACATCACGCGTAGGAAAGCTGACACTTTGCGATGTGAAGTCTCTCACCCAAAATGGTGCAGAAGGAGAGGCAAAACCTGAATTTGAGTTGCGGTCTTTCCACCTCACGGGGCACCCTACGCTCTCCAGGCTCCCATCTGTCTCCCCGAGCGCAGCCCCTTCGTGTGTCTAAGAAAAGGCTCACCTTCCCACCTTCCTCCTGCCCCCCGCGCCAACCCACAGAAGAGCCTGGCTACCCCGTCACATCGCATCTTGGGGGAAGATCTCTCTTGCCTGGGGCCTTGGCCCCAGCGGTTCCCCCAGGCCAGAAATTGCCCCCCGCCTCCGGCTCTCCCCGTCCACCTGAGCTCCCATGACACTGTCTCAGGAAGACTTTCCTTACCCCGAATTCCCTCCCGTGTCCTCCAAACCAGGCCCTCTTCCCATGATCCTCTCTCCTGGTGCCCCATCCCTTTCTTTCCCGGCATTGGTCACATTCCCATGATCTGTGTAACTGTCTGCAGAACGTCTGTCTTCCCAACCACACACGTGAGGCAGGGTCTGTGTCTGCCTAGGTAGGACTGGAGCCCCGGGGCCTGCACACGGCAGGAGCTCAATCACCCTGTGCTGGAGGGTGGGTGGGAGGAAGGGAGGGGTGGGTGGCAGACGGGTGGATGGATAGAAGCAGCTACAAACTCTGGGACCCAGTGTGAAACGAAAGTGCAGGTCCCTCGTTCAAACAGTGTGAAGAATTTCGGACTGCAGCACGGAACCAAGCGAGGGGCCCTGGGCCTGCAGCCTGGAGTCTGCGGAGAGCGGGCCCAGACCCTCAGGGGAGCGCCTCTGGGCTGCGCGGAAGGGCTGCCGGGCCTGGGTGTGGGGCCGGGCGCAGGCTCCCCGGCTCCAGGCCCCGTGGGGACGAGCCAGGGCCGGCTGTTTACGGACCTCTGGCCTCTCCGGGAATGCGCCGGAAACGGATCGGGTTTTCCCTGGTGACTCACTGCCTGGCCTTTCAGTTTCCAGTCGCGCTTCCTGTCCCTTCTCCAGGGCCCAGGCGGACCCTCTCTTTCCCCAGGCACTTTGGGGCAATCAAAAGGCTGGCTTGGTGAATCTAAAATTTCCATCTCAAATGATATTTCACCCTCAGCTCTTCCCCTCCTGTAGCGCAGCCTAGCCTGGCTCTGAGAGCCCAGGAAAGGTGGGGTGGGGAGAGCCAGCGACCTCGTCCTGCCCCCCTCTCGGCTGGCCCTGTGGGCGTGGGAGACGGAAAACCCCAAACTAAGGGTCTCTTCCTTCATTCTCCACTGCCCGCCCCACCCTTGGCTTCCCCGCCTCGTTGGTGGCCTCCTGTATGCTTAGAAGGGGATGGAGGGATGCAGAGACAGTGGGGTGGCATTGTGACCCCTCTGTCCCTATTCCCACTGGCTGGGGTTACCTGGAGCTCCTCTGCCTCCAGCTTGCAGTCCCCGACACAATGCTGGGGCTCCAGGGGAAGGCCTGCTGCCTCCCACCAGACACAGCAAGACCCCCAGAGCCACATGGGGCAGCCATGACAAACAGTGCCGAGCTGACCTCTGGGGACAAGAGCATCAGTAATTACAGCAAATGTGTACCCACTCTTTCCCACGTAGGACTGACATGAAAGGGCTCACACCCTGCACCTCGGATGTGTGTGTTGTTACAAGTCCTGTTTTTCACTGGCCAGGAGCCTGAGGCTGGGGAAGGTGAAGCCTGGCCCAAGGTCACACCATCAGGGAGTGGCAGTCAGGGTTGGACGTGAGCTCTTCCCTGCTCCAAGTCCAGTGTTCCCAGCATTCCACTGTCCAAACTCCTGTAAGAGTCCATACAAAGTGCATGAATAATGGGGGTGGAAAAAAAATAATGGGGGTGGGGGGGCTGATTCTGTCTTGGACTATCAGAGGAGACTTCATGGAAGCGGTGACCTTTGAGTTTTATTATAAAGGGGATTATTCATGAGAATGAGGAAATGGCATGTGCAAAGGCCCTGAGGCCTGATCAGCACCAGCAGATCAGGACTTTCAGGGTGCTCCATGAGGTTGGGGTTCAGGGCCCACGTCAAGGTGAGTGTCAGGACAAGAGGCTTGAGATGAGGTTCACTGAAGGCCGTCTGAAGGAGTTTGGGCTCCGTTCCTGAACTTGGAGAATCCTCACAGCCCTTAGCACAACGATGACATCTCATTCTCACCTGCTTGCGATCACCTCCGTGATGGTTTGTGTAAGCCCTGTGAAACCAGGCACGTTGCAGAGGTCCCTAACGCTAGGCATGCAGTGGGTGCTTAATACACCTTTGGGGGGAGAGGGGAGAAAGGAAGGAAGGAAATGAAAGAGACAAGAAACACCTGATGGCAGGCGGGGTCCCTCACTGACATTGACCCCAGCTGCTGCACAGCTCAGCGGGTGGTCCCACCTTTGCCCAGAGAGGGCGGGGTCCTGCGGGGTGTCCTTGGCCTCCCAGATAACATCCCAGAAAACATGACTTAAAATGCCCCCCGCAACCGCCAGGTGTCGCCGGTGCCCCGCAAGCTAGCCCGGCAGGGGCGCAGTGCGGGGGATGCAGGACCCGCACCTGCAGCTGCCAGCGAGTTCTCCACCCCGGGTTTGCTCTCATCGGCGCGGGGTTGCCCCTCCAGACCCAGACAGGCGTGACCAGCCTCGCACCCCCCCACACACCCCCTCGCCCCCCACGCGCCCCCAGCAGCCGGAAGGGGCACCTGCCGAGGCGCACGCGGGAGGCCTTGGCCCTGGTTGGGTCTGCGAGCCCGGCGCCCCGGTTAGCGGCATCCCGTGCCCCCCAGGCTGCCCGGGGGAGCAAGGCCAGCCGGGGCCTTAGCGCAGGCCCGGCCCGGCTCTGCCCCGCTTGCCTTCGCCTCCCACCGGCCTCCTGGTTCCCGTGCGAGCGAGTGGCCCGGCCCCGCCCTCGCCGGGATGGAGGCGCTTCTCACCCCGGGGTGGAGGCTCTCTGTGAACCAGCCCCAGCCGGGCGCCTTCACCTTGGCCGAACCGGGTGACCGTGGCCACTGGAGCTCAGGGGCAGCTCCGGGCCTGGAGGGGCGGCTCTGTTGCAGGGGCCCCACGGACTCGGCCGCTGGGGGCACCCGCCGCCCGTTGCCCCGGCGCTACAGTCCCCCGAATGGACTCTGTCCTGCTTGGTCGCATCTTTGTTCCTGAGAGTGTTTTCTCTGTGACAGCCGGGTCGCTGTCCCTCGCCCCCCGCAGCGGTGCCACCCCTCACCGTGTCCCGGACTCCCGCCCACCCAGGTGTCCAGCAGCTGCTGCTTCTTGTGAGTGGCGGGCGGGACCCCTCTGCTGGCCACAGCCCCTCCTCTGCCCTCCCCCTGTAGCGGGGGACCCGGCTGCGGCCTTACCAGCTTCGCAAATCTTTCTGGAACCACGTATTTTTCAAGTGATGGCCACGATTTCACATTCCAGCTTCTCCACCCCCCCGAGAGGGTTGAAGGGAAGTGCGTGGGTGCATTCATGTGTGTGCATGTGTGTTCACGTGCAGGGCTGCTGGCTGTGAATGGCGGAGGGGAGGGGGGAGGGCGGGGGAAGGGGAGCCCCAGCCCCTCCAGGTTGACTTGTCTTAACCAAGGACATCTGCAAACACCATTTCCAAGTATGGTCCCACCCATACACACGTTCTGGGGGTTGGGACATGACCATTTCTTTTGGGGGGACACGACTGAACTCACACGGAGGGGTTAGAGCTGTGACTCTCTGAGCGTGTGTGGGGCACACCTGAGAGCTGCACCCCCAGGTGAGGAGCTGGGGTGTGCAGAGGGGGGCCCCGGCCCCTTGCGAGAGGCAGGCCTTCCTAACCTTGGATCCCTTGGCCTCAGATCTGGGGAGCAGTTGCGCCCCGGGAACTGGTGAACGGGCCACAGCGGGGCCTCCTGCGTTGGTTACCAGCTCCCCCTGCCTGCCGTCTCTGCCTGAGGCTCCCCGGGTCAGCGAGGAACCAGAAAGTGCCGTCCCAGCAGGGTGGGCACGGGGGCACCAACAGCTGAGCCCTGCTGGGTGTGGAAACTTCCAGCCTCAGGGTCACGAGACAAGCTTAACGATTCTGTGTTTCCGGAAGCCCAGTGCTCCCCACCAATCCTGCCGCAGAGGGGGCGGCGCGAGCACCCCTTCCCTGGCCGGGTCCGCACCTCCTTTTTGTGCACACAGGCCTGCTTCACTGGGCCACACACATACCTGTCCCCACCAGCTGCCTCAGGTAGGGGCTCAGGGGAAACGTTGGTTTCCGGTAACAGCTAATAAGCTTAGTAATTAATGTACGTAACAAGCTATTGTTCCAGGAGCTGGAGGAGTGACCCACCTGGACTCCAGGTCACCACGAGCAGCCCCACCCTTGTGCCTTAGGAGGACCGCAAGCCGTCAGGATGGCATCTGAGCCCTTACGCCCCAGGGTGAGAGGACCACCCCGGGGACCCAAAGGCCACCGCCCAGGACCCGGAGGGAAGAATGCTGCAGCTCTAATCTCATTAACTTTTCCCCTGAATTCCAAACCCCTTCTGTATGCGTCTCTTCTCCTTATAAAAGGGACCGTTTATAATGGAAGGCAAGACAGTCTGTTAGGGTGCAGACGTGCTGTCTTCTCAGATCACCGACCATCAGGACAAAGGGCCCATAAAGATTCAATCCCTGTCTCGGCTTCCTGGGTCTGGTAGGTGACCGGCAGCACGAACACTGGCTTTTCCAGTTTCCCTTCCACGCGTCTGCACACTCTGGACATCGTTGCCCGTCAGCACCCACGGATCTGCCCTGCTGTCCTTCCCACACCCAGAATTCCACAGGTGCCCGCACCTCCTCGCGCTGTGGCCCACCGTGGGCCTGCAGCTGGGTGGGTGTTTCACAGGTGCAGAGGCTAAGCCGGGCGCCCTGCTGCAGGTTGGCCTGGGCCTCGGTCTGCTGGTCTGTGAAATGGGCCCAGCGCCCTGTCCTTTACAGATTCCATGGCGGAGTGGTCAGCCGGGTGCGGGTGCCAAGGTGGGCTGAGCCCCGGGAGGGGAGCGCGGGCCTCTGCCCGGGGTGGGAGGCGGGGGCCTGGCTGCGGGAAGGAGGCAGCCCTCCCCGGGCTGGGCTGTCGGCGTGAGGATTAGATGCAGAATAATGCAGTCCCCATCAGACCTGCAGCTGTAACTCAGGCCCCAGACGCGGCCAGCGCCATAAATTTGGGCGGAAAGTGCAGCTCCAGCAGTTTTCGAGCAAGAACAAGAGCGGGGGTGGCGGTGAATTACAGCTGCCGAGGAGGCGCCCCGCCTGGCATTGTAGCTGCGGCCAGGGATGGATTGTGCGCTGGCTTAATGAAATTGAATTTTAATTTATGTCCCAGCCCACGGTGGGGGTGCCGGTGCCCCGGGCAGAGGCGGGTGCAGCCCCAGGGTGGAGTCCCTTCTGCGAGGCTGGTGGGGAGGGGCTGCAGCCAAATCCTACAGGACAGGATGACGGGCACCCTGGGGTGGCACCTGCTCCCCAATGTCTCAAGGTCATGCCAGCCTGGGGGCAGTTTCGGGCAAGGGATGGTACCTCTGCAGCTGGTCTTCTCACCTGGGCGCACCTGCCTGGCTCAGGTATAACGAACGGGGCGCAGGCTCTGCTAAAGGAGGGTCCCTCTTCCGCCCCCTAGTGGGGACTGGAAGCTCCACCAGGTGCTAGGACCAGGGGTGCGGACGTTGGGGGAGGGAGCTAATGAACCTGGGGCTCCCAAAGAGTCCCCCACTCTCTCAGGTGTCCACAAATGAGACACGTCCACCTGCTGCGGCTGTTGGCATCTCACACAGCCCCTCGAGGGCCTGCTCAGTGTGGGAGCTCTCCTGGGCATCCCTGTGGTTTCCCTCTGCGCTTGGGCACTTTGGGGGGCACTGGGCCTGGCTGCGGGTCTCCTGTCCTCCCTGAGCCTCAGTGTCCCCTTCCTGCGCTGGAAATGATGAGGCAGCCTCACTCAGGTGCCTGGAGGGTTCAGGACGGGCGTCTAAGCGTTCGACCTGCGGTGGAGGGGAGGCTCATGGTGGAGTGTCCCCCACGCCGCTCAGATGTCACCGGGCAGCGTGGTGGGGCGGTGGGGGCAGGCAGGGCCACCTCCTTCCATGAGTGGGGTTGGGCTGACTAGGCTGGGGCTGCTGAGCGAGTGCAGATCCATCGACTTCAGGTAGAAACTGGTTTTCGCTGTCTGGGTCTCGCGAGAAAAGCTACTAGTTTAGCGCGTGTGGCAGAGACCGTGGGGGACAGAGGAAACCCCAGACTCCATGAGGAGGCACCTTTAGGAACCATTATCAATTGGCTCCCACCTTTGATTGTACGGATGGACACAATCCGGCTCAGAGAGGGATAGGCACTTGCCTCGGGTCACACAGCAGACAGCAGGAAAGCTGAGGCCAGCCTGAGTTCCCCTGAGGTGGTGCTGGGCAAGGTGTCCTCAGGCACGGGACCCCGTGGAATGAGGGGTGGAAAGCATGCAGGCCATCAGATAGAATGCAGGGGGAATGTCCCATCATCTCTTTGTTGTCCAGACTTCAGATTCTACCCTCACAGTGTTGGGTGAGCAGACAGCCCCTTTGTAAATAGAAGAACACGCCCATCCGCCGGTGGCCCCAGCCCCAGGGCCTGGTGAGCAGCCCTTCCTCAACCCCACCAGGCCCCAACGACCTCAGTTGGCACCAATGTACCATCCCAACCCCAATGTCATCATCTTCCTTTGAGTCGTCACCTTTTGTCCCCATATAAACAAACTGATTATAGAAGGAAACTTTGCATTGCCATGACTTATGGGAAACCAGCATTGCTTGCTAACAGCGACTGATCGCACAAAAATAAATGTCTCCAATGCGCCTTATATTCTTAAGTTATCATGTGCATCAGTGGTATCTGTGCCTGTAGTTCCCAGCGTAGGAGTTTACCTGTGGTCGGGGCTGGAACCACGAACATGCAGGCGCTATTTCCAGTGTCACACAGAGGTTCAGACCCATCTCACAGGCGGGAACCCTGGGGCACCTGCTCAGGGTCACAGGGTCGTGCGTCCAGTGGCCAGGCTCCAACCCTGGGCACCAGGGCCTGTGCGGGTGTCTCCTGCACACAGGCTGCCCTGCAGCAGCGAGGAGGTGGGTTCATCTCTGTGACTGGGGTCTGGGTGTGTCAGGCCTTGGAGGCCCCGGCACCTGGGCTGGAAGCCGAGAAGAGCCTGCCCGTTGGCTCCGTGCTGTTCTGCAGAGGGGAAGTGAGCAGCTCCGTGGTCCAGCCAGCGGGTGCAGGGTGTCTGTGCCTTGGGGTGATGGGTGAGGCCACGTCCCCATGGCCCGGGGAACACTAATCTGGGGAGATTACATTACCAGGGACTGCAGAACTCTGGGTCGGGGGATGGGGCCAGTCACCCCTCCCTGTCCCTCTGACCAAGGGCAGGCCAGGGGCCTGAAGGAGAGGCTTGGCCAAGCTGCCAGGGTCCCGTCTGGTGGAATTTAAACTGGGTGGGGGGCAGACGGCAGTCACGGCCAGGAGTGGGCAGTCACAGGCCATTGACTGGGCCAGAGGTGACAGAGGAAAGTCAGGGTGATCTCCACGCACCTTTGTGTGACGTGTGACTGAGAACCCAGCACCCATGTGCACGTGTGCCCCACCACGGACCTGACACCTCACACTGCAGCATGAGCAGAAACGTGCATGCACATACCCAGACCCACGTGTGCACACCCACCCCAAACACAGGCATGTGTGCACTCAAGCATACACAAAACCTCAGTGCACACCCACCCTAAACACATGTACCCAAGCACACGTGTGCATATGCACACGGACCCATGCATCCACCCAAACGCATGTACACCCAAACACTTGCATGTGTCCCATCAGAACACGCGTTGTACACAAGCACGTGTGCACACCCACCCGCCGCCGGCCCGCGCGGCGCAGCGCTTCCGCCACTGGAGGGCGCCAGAGGCCGGCCGCGCGCTCAGTCACCGAGAAGGAGGGAAAGACCGAGTCCCGCAAACCCTCGACAGACGCGCGGTTGCGGGGAATTCACGCCGACGGACCGCGCCGGGGAATCCGGAGGTGATGGTGTCGCGGTCTGACCGCCGCGGCGCCCGTTCACGGGGACGTTCCGCCCCGCGCGCCTCCGCCCCGCGCCCTGGGCACCGGTGCCCCTGCAACCCGTTGTTTCCATCCCTGAAAGGCGCCTCCTTCATCTTCACCCATCACGGGATTGATCTGGCTGTTCCCGGGGAGCATGATATTGATCGTTCTTCACCGATGTCTGGATTTGCTGGCCACCCTCGTCAGCTGGCCTGCCCCGCGCGTGGGGCGTCGCCCAGCGAGAAACCTGCGCCCGGAACTGCGCGACCTGCGCCCGCGCCGTCGGTCAGTCCCGCGCTCTGCGGCCTTTGGGGGGGGGGGCGCCCTTCTTTGTACAACGCTTGCGACGCCGACACCGTGGTCTCCCCCCTTTTCCGTGCAGAAATGGCGACGCACACATTGCGCAGTTTGATAAGATTTTAAACGCAGACTCACAGGACAGCTGTCACAACACAAACGAAGTTGTTTCAAACGAGGTTAAAGCTTAGGGGGGTGGAGGGGGGGAACGCAGGAACTTTTGGGCCAACGCGGGGTTTAAAGACGCTGCTCTGAGCCGCCCAGGTCCCGGGTGGGGCGGTGAGAGGGGCGGCGGCCTGACGGCCGTTAGTGACACCAGCCAGGCAGGTTCACAGGGGTGAGGCCCGAGGAGAAGCCCAGCGCACGGGGCCAGGCCGGGCATCGAGGCTGGCGGCGCGAGCCGTGTGGGGGGACAGATGAAGGGTGGGGTTCAGGGGGACAAGGTTGCTTGGTTTGGTATTGAATATTGACTTTGGGCAAATCCAACTGCAGAAGCCAAGGGGCCTGGGCCACCCTGACCACCAGCAGCCGCGGAGCTGGAGATGCCAACTCGGGGTTCCTTGCGGGGGTTCCAGGGACCCCAGGTGGCTGGGCACCTCGGTCCTACCGTCTGAATCTGCAGATGACTGCTGGGGAGGTGGCCCAGGTGCCGCACTGCCTGCAGACGCCCCACGCCCCTGGCCCGCAGGTGCCTGAGGGCCCTCTCTGCCCAGCCACCCGCTCTGAGCAGCACGGTCACCAAGGTGCCTGGCGTCACCCAGGGAGGGGCTGCGGGCCAGGGACACCGCGGCTCAAAGCTCAAGCCTGTCTTGTTCGGAGGAGCTTGTGGTCTATGTGTCTTGGCTTCCGTCTGTCTCTTTCCTCCTCTCTGTTCTCCCCACGCCCATCATGCCTGTACACACATGTACATGTGCCTTCACAGCCACACACGCACAGTCACATCCAGTCAGCCACCGGAATGCTGGGGAGACACGCAGCATCGTCCAAACCATCAGAGTCCCTTCCCATGCTCGGCCCACTTCCAGGCAGCGCCGGGCGAAACTTTCAGAACCGTTTCGGGCCGGCACCTGGGGTTTTGAGCAGCCCCTGCTGAGAAGCCGTGAGTCCCCCCGCCCCCCGCCTTCGCTCACCGGGGGCTAATTTTAGCATCCAAACAAACCAGAGAGCCAAAACTCTCCTCTGCCCTCCCCCAGCCCCAGCCCAGCCTTCCTGCGAAGGAGCCAGGATGGCCCTGCTGCTTCAGCACCACAGGGTGGCCACCCAGGCCTGCAGGGCGCGAAGGGGGTCAGGCCAACAGGGTGAGGGGCCAGCGGAGGGACAGGGAGCACCGAGCCAGCCCCGCCTGCATCCAGACCTGAGGCCTCTCCCACAGACCCCTCAGCGCAGGCCCCATCCTGCCCTGCAGTCTTCCTGGATTGGCCTGACCTTGGCCGCCACCCCTACAAGGGGCTCAGCCATGCTGCAGAAGTGCCCAGGGCTCCCTCCTCGATTCCTTCCCAGCAGTGAGCGCCCCTGAGCCCTGGTTTCCCGGCTACGAAATGGGGGCGACAGGTGCCAGTGGCCCAGGTGGGTGCCAGGTTAGGAAATGACAGGTGGCTACTCTCCAGGGTGTGTTTGAGGTCTGAGGTTTAGGGGTCCCGGAGCAAGGGGCATGGGTGAGCCCTGCACAGCGCCCCGAGGTGGCGCTCAGAGGCGCAGGGGAGCCAGTGACCTGGCCAGGCGGAGAGGAAGGCCCAGCGCTGCTGGGCCTGCGGGGCACCCTAGACCCAGGCCTGCAGGAAGGGGGGCTTCTGACCTGGTAGGTGGAGACCCCCGTGCGCCGGCCGTGCATCCGCCCGCGGCGCACGATTTTGTTTTAAATGCGTACAAGTTCAATGAAACAGTTGGGTCAGGGGAAACGTTCGGGTGGGCCCAGGAAAGGTCAGGGAGGGAGAGCTGCCCTTTCGCTTTCTGAGCCGCAGCTGCGTCTCCACCTGCCAACATGAAACGCCTCCCTCTGCTGGGATTTTCCCTTCCCTGAAGGCCCAGCCGGAAGCAACACTAGAACCGGGGAGCCGGAGGGGCCTTGGGGGCTCTCCGGCGTGGGCGACATGGCTGCCCTCACCCATGACCTTTCGCTGAGCCTGGCCGGTCCCCGTGCCACCCCGCCTGGGGGCACAGCCGGGCAAACCAGGGCGGACGCCCAGCGCACGCTGCTCCAAACAGCCCCCCTCTGCAGGAACATGGGGGGCCCCCAGGGAGGTGAGCTGCTTGGCCCTGGGGTTCTCGGGTGCGAGTCATGTGGGCGTGGAAACCAAATATAAATGAGCAACTCGGAGGGGGGCGGAGAGGGCCCCGAATCGCAGTTTGTGCCATTTCCCAAGGTAGAAACCCCGCCCCCCAATCCCAGGCACCTGTCCAGCTGCCACAAGGGTTGCTGAGTGGGAAGGGACTGGGGGGTGCCTTGCTTTCTGGCTGCTCTGCCGTCCCCAGGCCGCCTGGCCACTCGAGAGCTTTCTGGCCCCTGGAGTTCTCAGCCCCCCTGAAGATGTGACCCGGGGTCAGCCTCTCAACAGCTTCGCAAGCCAAGAAACACAGTCCAGAAACCAAAAATGGAATGTAAGATGCATGCTCCTTAAATGTTATGAAGTGAACGCTGTAAAATACGATCTGCCCCCCTCTCAGCGGTGGCTCACGTGGCAGCTGCTGCCTCCTCTTTAGGAAAAATTCCCCCCAACTTCTACCTTGGTTCTTGCCCAGATGCCTCCAAGTCTGGGGATGCTAGGGGCCTCCCCAGGGGAGAGGGAGCACCAAGGGGTGAGTTAGAAGGTCAGGGGGCGGAGCCTCTCCATCACACTGCAGCCCCTCTTTTTTTTTTCATGTGGGCACCCTTGCACAGGAAGCTGTATCGGCCTCAGGACCTTTGCACTTGCTCTTCTCACTGCTTTAATGCTATTGCTCCACAGCTTTGCACCCTGTGCTGATGTTCCCTTGAGGCTGCTGCTCAGGTGTCACCTCCTCAAAGAGAACATGCCATCTAGACAGGCTCCCCTGTGACAGCTGTTTGCCTTCATAAAGACCAGGCCTGTTCTCTGTGTTTGAGTGACAATGGGCACAGCCCCAGGGCAGAATGGGCTCCTGTACTGGCTAATGAGGTGGCAGGGAAGGACTCTTGGAGCTGAGATGTTCTGCCACCATAAAGAAGTGACACGCTAGCCTGTGAGGTGTGATGCCTGGTGCTGTGGCAGCCACTCTGTGCTGAGGAGGTGACCGGCCCGAAGAGGAATACCTGCAGTTCTCTGGAAGACAGAGAAGGTCTGGCAAGCCAGGTCTTGCTTCCTCCATGGCACCAGACACCTGGGCCCAAGTTCCAGCTGAACCCTGTTACGTGGACTATGTGCTTGCCAATGTGCTGCGGGCGGCCCTCACCTGTCCCTACTGCATTACTCTGGCTGGTCCACTGTTCGCGCCCTTGCTGGCCACTGGGCAGCTCCAACAGCAAGGCAGTGACTTGCTCCATTACACGTCCATCCCAGCATGTGCCAGCTCCCTGAGAGAGGGTCTGGGGCTGATGCATCTCTGGGTGCTTGGACCCAGCCCTGCGCCAGAGGTGCGGCAGGAAGTTCACCTGCTGCGTCCAACCCGGGAGTCGCCATGCGGTTACTCAGCACTTGAGAAAACCCTTCCTGTGGCCGAGGAATTGAATCTTTAGTTTAACTTTAATTGGTTAAATGGAACCAGTGCTGTGGCCAACGGCAACCGTCCTGTGCAGGGCCTGCGTCCCTGCCTCTGCCGCAGCGGTGGTCCGCCCGGGTGCGGGGGGCGCTCGGCGCACGGCCAGAGTGTTCAGAACATGCAACGCTGGACTATGTAGTCAGGGCTGCCGACCGCTTTTCCTTTAGATGGTAAAAATTAAAAAAAAAAAAAAAAAATCACAGAAGCCACACAACAACCGTCACGGATGAATGAATCAAAATTATATCTATTTTTCGTCAGATGGGCCGAAAATGTATTTTCGGTGTGCTGCAGAGCTTGGGTAATTAGGTTGTGCGGGCTGGGAGAGGAAAGAGGTTGCGCGCCGGCCCGCAAAGCAGAAGGTCACCGGTTCGATTCCCAGTCCGGGCGCAGGCCGGGTTGCGGGCCGGGTCCCCAGTTGGGGGCGTGCAACTGATCACTGTATCTCTCACACACCGATGTTTCTCTCCCTCTCTTCCTCCCACCCTTCCCTTCTCTCTAGAAGGAAATAAATAAAACCTCCAAAAGCAACATGAAGGTGAGCCTCTGGCTCTTTGAGAAGCCTCTCCCGTCTCTAAGGTTCCCAGTGCCCTGAAGCTGGCCTGGGAGGTGACAGCTGGGTTGCCCGGCTGGCCTGGGTGGGTAGGGGCGGGAGGGAGGGCACCTGGGGGCCTGGCGGCAGGACCCTTCTATCTGCTGTCAGTTTGTGCTCTTGGGGTTCAACATTGACCTACAGAGCCGGGGTTCAGCCCAGCTGGTGCGGCTCCATCCCTGTGGAGATCGCTCTGGACCTGGCCGTCAGGGTGCCGGGAAAGTCTTCCGGAAGTTGCTGGGGACCCTGCAGCACATTCTGGGTCTCTCGGGGGGCTGGGGCGGGCGTGGGGGCTCATCTCCACCCAGTAGCCCAGCGTCCCCGGTGACCTTGGCCAGGACACATCTGGGGGAGGCAGCAGAGCCGGGCTGGGGGAGGGACGCCAACCCAGATAGATACTCGGGAAAATGAGGCCAGCAGATGCGGCGGCTTTTGAGGGCGGCGTGCTGGCATGAGGCCAGTGCTCGAAGATGGTCCCCTCCTGCGTCCCCCGCACCCTCCGCAATCCCAAGTGTGGCCTGGTTAGGTCAGGAGACGCTGGGGCGAGAGCTGGCGGCCTTGGTCGGGGAGAGGAAACCCACATCCATCCGGCGACCCGGCACAAGCCAGCTGCTGCCCTGGGCACTTCTCCTGCCTCTGGAAGAGCAGCGAGTGGCTGGACTGGCGCCACCAGAGCCCCAAACAGCACCTCTGAACTGGGGGTCCAGCGAAAGAAAGCCTGCAGCTGGCCAATAGGTCAGGCGTGGGTGGGTCTCTTCCAGCTACTAGCTGTGTGACCTTGGTCAAGTTAGTGAACCTCTCTGAGCCTCAGCTTCCTCCCGTGTGAAATGGACATGACTTTTGGGAATCAGCACAGAGCAGGACTCCGAAAATAGTCATCAGTATCTCCCCATCCCGAGAGCAATAGTCCTTCCTCTTTGGGGGCTCTGAAGACCCCTCAGGAATCTGAGAAAGCCAGGACTTTCCCCCCAGAAGACTGTGTGTCCTCACGTACAGCAGGATTTCCGGGGCTCCGAGCTGCACCCCGGTGGCCTGGGAGGCAGAGCAAACATCACCGCTGGTGTTGCCAGCCTGGCCCAGCTCTGGGCTCGATGTGGGGGTGGCTGCCCGTGTCTCACCTCAGGGCAGCTCCCCAAGCCCCGGGCTGGCCCTGAGGACACACGGGCTGCAGCTCTGCTGCCCTTGCTGGCATGACTGTCCCCCACCACCCGGCTCATGTCCCCTCCAGTGGACACAGGGTTGCTGTTGCTGGGCTCATGGCAGCGGACACCCCAGAGCAGGTGACATCAGGGATCCCCTTTGGAATCCTTATGTGGACCGATTCCTGGGGTGCCAAACCCCAGCCTGTGGAATTCTGCACCAGCCCACCCAGGGAGGGGCACAGCCCCCCACTCCTGACCTCCCCCGCCGCCCCCCCTGTCAGCAGGTACACAACCCACAGCCCTGCAAACCCAGCCCGGTTAAAATGATGTGGGGAACCCCCTGCCCCCACAAATTGTTGTCAGGTCTCTCCCCAGGTGTGGCCTCTTTTCATCCCTCCCCCACCCCCTGCCCCCAAGTGACAGGCAAGGTTTGAGTTGGGTTCTTCCGCTGCCAAAGCTGAGAATTCTGCAGTTAAACACGTATGAAAATATGAATACAGCAGCAGGGCTTTGCCTCTGGACCCTTTTCCAGACACGTCTGTCCCTCCGGCTCTGAGTTCTGGGCCAAGGAGCACGGTTTCCAAGTGGAAACACGTTGGCGTCAGTGGGTGGAAAATTTACCATTGAACCCAAGCGCAGACAAGACGGAAGCAACAGGCCTTCCAGCTGCGCCTCTTAGGTGGCGGCCACCTGGCCCCAGGGGGCTGCTGCTGGCTGGGGAACCAGAGCCCCTCAGAGCCAGCGTGGCCCTGGCTGCGGGGCTGCTCTGGAGACAGAAGCACTGCTGACTGGCTCCCCGAGAAACGCCTCAGATGGGGGTGGGGGTGGGTGGGTAGAGGTGAGTCCTGGAGGGAGGAGAGGACTGGCCCCCACCCCGCACCCCAAGATCTGTCATACCGCCCAGGGCTTTGTGCTCACTTGACTTCTAAGGAGTGAAATGCTAGAAAATGCTCTGGGATGTGCAGTGTTGTTTTTTCTTTTTAAGGAGACATGTATTAAGAGCTCTATTATTTATAATTCATATCTGGACTATGTGGCAAACCCTAGCAGGGGATCAACTTGTGCCCCTGCTGTCTGAAGCGGTGGGAAAGGATGGCTCCCAAACCAGGGAGGAATTCCTTGAGGCTGCAACGAACAGAATGGAAATCGCAGCCAGTTAAGACAAGATAAAAATTTCAGTCTAGTGTAAAAGAAACCCAAGCAGCAGTCCTGGGCTCCAGAGTGTCACCAGTGACTGGTTCCTTCTGTCTTTCTGCCCCACTATCCTCTGCGCAGCGTTTCCACCCTTCAGGTCACCTAAAGATCCAAGATGACTGCTGGCGCTCCAGCCATCACGCTTGTATTCCAGACCGGAAACTGGAAGAAGGCTGTGGGCCTGTGCTATCTTGCTGACCCTAGCTGCAAGGGAGGCGGGGAACTGAGCCCTTTTAGCTTGGTTTCCCAGGCTGAAAATCAGGGTTCTTTTAGTAGGGAAGGGAGAGTGGCTATTGGATTGTCAACCAGCAGTTGCACCCACAGGTCCCACAGACACACAGGCCTGGGTTTGAACTCCAGCCCGGCACCTACCAGCTGCTGCGCTCAGCATGGTGCCAGGCTGCAGCGGGCCTGCTTTGCCTGTGCCCTGTTGGGTCCGTACTCAAACTTCGCATCAAGGGGGTCAAGGAGAACAATGGTTCTAGAGTCCACAAAGCTCCCGATATCTGCTGTGTGTGTGTGTGTGGGGGGAGCCCAGCTTTCCTGCAACCCATCCCCCCCCGACCCCACTCACAGGTGGTGGGAGCAAACCCAGAGAGGGCCTCCCCCCGAAGGCTTGCTCCTGACCTGAAAGATGAAGGGAGGCTGCGAGGGGGAACATTACGCAGAGACAGGGGACACGGGCAGGGGAGCAGAGTCGGGGGTGCCTGGCCTCAGGCCCGGAAGTGGCGTGTGGGCACGCACAGGGGGGCCTCCCGAGAGTGGGCGTGTCCCAGGGAGGCTCTAATTGATCGTCCAAATCAGGACGCATCTTAGTAATTACCCCCAAACCCAAGTGCCCGCAGGGCCGGTCCTGGGAAGATGGCGCCGGACGGTCACCCTCCCTTAACCTAACGCCACAAGGAGCCTCCACCGAGCCTGCGGGAGGTGATTCCCAGGTTGGGAAGATGACAAGGGCCGGAAGCCTCTGCCAACTTTCGCATTAAATAGACGGCTGACAACAAGGAAGTGGGGAGTTTTAATGCAAGAAAAATAATGGCACGGAGCACCTCCGCCCACTCCGCCCTGCCGGGGGGGATGCGCACGGCCCGAGTCCCGAGGGCAGGTGGGGCCCGGCCTGCAGGGCCCCCGTCACAGGCGGTCGCCTGCTCCGTGCATTACATTCAACTGCTGCTCTGCTCCTGGGGCTGCTGCCTCGGCCCCGCTGGCGTCCTGGGCGGAGCCCTGCCTCCCTGCGCAGCGCCGGGCCCCTCGGCCGGTCAGCCTGGGAGAATAAGCCGCCCCCGGCTTCCTCCCGAGGTGTCTGTCCCCCAGGGCTCCTCGGAGGGGGCCCTGCCTGGGCGGGGCGGCTCTCGGGGCCACCCAGGGCCCTCACCCCCTCGGGGACCTCGTGCTGCCCGGTGGGGCCGGACACCCCTCCGAGTCCCGCTCGGACTCTCGGACTCAGGGCGGCCGCCTCACAGCTGGTCCTCGTCCACCCAGACGGTCTTGCGCTGCTCCTCGCCGATCCTGTCCTTGATGACGCGCAGCAGCTCCTCCATGCTGCCCCACGCGTCCGTGTCCACGGTGGCGTACAGGCACGGCAGGGCCTCCAGCTCCTTCTCCTTCAGCCGGCACAAGCGCAGGAGCTCCTCCTCCGTCTCCGGCCGGGGCAGCATCTTCCTGGGGGCACAGGGCGGGGTGGGCGCACGGCCGTGGGGGCGGCGGCCACTGTCCCCTGCCGCAGGCCACCCCGCTGACCCCGCTGACCGCCCCCTGTGCTGTCTCTCCGTGGCGGCTGCTGCCTTCAGCCCATCCATGCTGAGCCCTGTCTTCTGCCCCTGACGGGAATCCCAAGAGGTGGGGTTTTCACAAAACCTCTCTTTTTACCTTTTCGTTGCGGGGAAGCACGCAAACCAACATCTGCCATCCGAACCATGTTTAAGTGTGTAGGTCGGGGGTAGGTTGACTTACACTGCTGTGCGGTCCTCACCGCCTTCCTTTCCAGAACTGTCTCATCTTCCCAAACTACGACTCTGTCCCACGAAACCCCCACCCCCACCCCTGCCCCTGGCACCCACCCTCCCACGTCCCGTCTCTATGACTGACCCCCCTAGGGGCCTCCTAAAAGTGGGATCACAGAGTTTGTCCTTCTGTGCCTGGGGGATTTCACAGAGGACACTGTCCCTCAGGTCCCCCAGGTTCCATGTGTCGCAATGTCCCTCCCTTTAAAAGCTGATTAATAGTCCAGTGTCTGAGTGGGCCAGTCCGCTGTCCGCTGGTCAATAGACACTTGGGTGGCCAGCGTGAACGGCGCTGCCGTGGACATGGGGCCCACATCGGCCCCAGGCCCTGTGTTCGGTCCTTCGGGTCAGGCCAGGAGCAGGGTGGCTGGATCAGAGGGTGAGCCTGTGTCTAGTTTTTGGGGAACCTGCAGCCCCGTTTCCACGTTGGCAAGCATCCCAGCGGATCCCCACCCGCACCAGCGCACGGGGGCTTCTGGGCTGGGCACCGGCCTCCCTCTTGGACTCGAGGTGGTTGGGCGGGGATTTGCGCCTCATCTGCTTGCTCATGGGCCCCCTAGGCCCTGGCACTTAGCAGGTGCTCTGTCAGCATTAGGTGACAGAGCGGAGAGGTGACAGCACCCCTCTTAGTCCCAGGTGCTGTCATGTGTGACGGGAGGTGGGGCTGGGACGATGCCCCGTACCTTGGCGTCACCCCAGTTCCTTGTCTCTCAGACCCCGGAGCTAAGTCTTCAACCAATGCCACAGCCTTGGACTGAGTCCAAACCCGACTTTCCCTTGTTGCCCACAGCTGTCCTTGGTGGGAGCCCCGAGGCCTGGCGGTGGGGGAGGAGAAGAGGGGTGCTCGGGGGCACTGGGGCGGGGTCTCGGGGCCCTACCTGAACTTCTTGATGTTCTTCTCCGACACCCGGATGAACAGCACGATCGGGTAGATCCTGGACTTGATCAGGTCGCGGGTGCAGCCGATTCCGGCCTCCAGCAGGCAGTGCTTGTTCTGCAAGCACAGCGCGGCCGTCAGGGTGCCCGGGCCCTCCCCCCCCGCCCGTCTGCGGGGGACCCGGGCTGGCCTCACACGGAGACCAGCTGAGAGCCCACCACGCTGCTGCGCCGAACCAGGGAGACACCTGCCCCGTTTGCAGGCAGGCGGGCACCGGGCCGGGGTGGATCGGGCGGCCGATGTCACTTCAAAAACTACGTGAATACAGAACACAGCACGGGCCCCCATGCTGGTGCAGCTCACACTGCCTCCAGGGGTAGCAAGGACCTGTCCCGGTGTCCCCCACGCTCCCTCCCATCACTGCTGCCCTCTGCAGCCGGCACAGTCCCGGCCTGGCCTTCGACAGACACCCTGGTTGGGTGGCACCCCTCTCTCAGCTAAGGTGACCTCAGCTCCAACCTGCCCACCCATCTTCCATCCAGTCCCCTGTCCGGACCCCTAACCTGCCACAGCCCAGACGTGAGGACCACGGAGCTCAGGGTGGATGGTGCTTCTGTCTGTGTGAGTGACCGTCAGCTGGGCACCTGCGCCTGCTGTCCCCGAGGTCACCGCCCAAGGTCGGGAGCTGGGCTTTCACCACGCCCTGCACTGGGAGGGAGCTCAGCGCTGGCGGCCAGGAGACTAACTTGCGTGTGGCCCAGCCCTTCTGAGGCTCCATGTTCCCGCGTGTAGCAAACATGCCACCTGTCACCCCCTTGTTCCCCCGGCTCTCGCCCTGACGTGCTCTCTGCGGCCGGCCCTGTTATCCCAGCCAGACGCGCCCGGTTCAACGACGAGAACCAGGGCGCCGGCAGAGACGTCAAACCACGAGGTCAGAGCCGTGCCAGGCAGGTGTCGCCGGGTCCAGCCGCCCAGCGCCCCAGGCCCAGCTCACCTTGGCCGCCACGGCCTCGATGTTGGCAGGCACGATGCACTCAAAGGTGTTGGGGTTCTTTTCTCGGGAGTAGATGATGGTCTCCGACTTCTGCTTCCTGAGGAACTCGTCCCGGGTGACCACATCTGCGGGCGGGGCCAGCCCCGGGGGAGGCACCGGGTGATGCGGGGGGTCGACCATCCCGCCCGGACTCGGTTTCCTTCTCTGAGCTGGGCGGCACCCATGGCCCTTCCCACTCTGGCCACGTTTAAATAACTCGCGTCCCCTGCAGCTGACAGGGAGGCTTCCTGGGGGCTGAGGCCCCCGGCCGCTCACCCAACAGCTGCTCAGTAAGTCCTGGGGGGTCGGCTTCTCAGCCAGGAGGCTCCCGGGGGGCCAAGGAGCTCAGGCGCCGCTGTCGTACCGACCAGCAGTTGCCATCGTGAAGGATTTCCTGCCCCACTGCTCCATCCTCCCCTCCACCCATCTGCCCACCCACCCGTTACCCACCCACCCCCCACCCGTCCTCCCATCCACCCATCCAAACCATCCACTCATCTGTCTGACCATCAGCTCACCCACCGATCCATTGATCCTTCCACCCCTGCCACTCCGATGAGTTCATCTACCCAGGCACCCACTCCGCCCCACGTCACTGTCCCCCTGGCCCACGAGGATGCGGAAGTCCAGCGATGGGGTGGCGTGCCCCCCACACCAGGGCCCGGCGCGAGCACCCCCAGCTGAGTTTCCTGGCTGACCCTGTGACCCTCGTCCTGGCCCCTCAGTGTAGGTGAAACGGGGAGGGGAAGGCCTGCTGTCCTGGTCTGGGCCGCCGTGAACGTGGAGAGACGGCGGGACAGGTGCACGGAGGGTCCGCCCGCGCGCAGTGGGCCAGGAGGACGTGCGGCCGCTCCGTTGCTCCGCCGGTGAAGGGACACGACCGCGGGGGCCAGGGAGCAGGCGGCCCTGGGCTGGGGGAGCTGCTCACCGGGCTTGCACATGGTGAGCTCCATCGCGCCGCCCGAGTTGAGCAGCTTCTGGACCAGCGCCTTGGCCAGCATGGTGGGCGTGAACAGCACCGGGCGGCGGCGCTCGCAGTGGAAGGCGCGCACCAGGCTGTAGGGGATGAGGCTGAAGTTCTTGCTGAGTTCGCTCTCGGGGTCCAGCTCTGGAAGGGACGGAGGGGCTGGTTGTGCGACTCCCGCCTGCCTGGCCCGGGTCGGGGTTCGAAGCCCCCGGATGCTTTCCCGGGAGAGTGGGGCCCTGGGGCGGACAACTGCCGATGGCAAGTCCGCGGGGCGGGGACGCCTGGGCCACCTGGGAAGCGCCCTGTGGGCCAGGCCCTGACACAAGCCAAGCGCATGGCCCTGCCTTTTGACGCTGGACGGCCCACGGGCAGTGGTGGCAGGTGGCACCCAAGGGGCAAGTCGCAAGTGCAACTCTGTCCCGTTGGCCAGTGCTGGGCTGAGGGAGTGGCTTGGAGCCGACGGTCAGGGCCGGCTCGGGCCGTGGAAGCTGGGGCAGGACCCGTCCGGGCAGGGGAAGGGTGAGCGCTGGGGAACGAGGGGACAGTGCGAGCCCACAGGGCCCGAGGGGGTTGGGGTTTCCGTCGGGAGCCCTGGGGAGCTGCTGGGACAGAGGCAGGAGCAACGGGCCTCTTTCCCTCCTTTTCAACCCTCCGTGGCTGGGGTGGGGAGCCTGTGTCCTGTGTCCCCTGGCCTGACTGTTCAAACCCCCAAAGCGCAGGGCCTCCTGGGCCCGTCAGCAGGGCCCTCCCTGCACAGGGGACTGTGCCCTGCACAGGGGACTGTGTCCTGCACAGGGGACTGCGCCCTGAGGCCCCTGCTGGCGTGATGTGTGGCCAGAGCTCGCAGCAGGGAGAGAAATCGAACAGCTCCGATGAACACCGGCGTCGCCCGGGCTCAAGCCAACTGCAGTGGGCGTTAGAGGGGGCTTGGCAGGGTGCCCCCCCCCGCTGAGGCCAGGCCTGTCCTCCCCGGGTGGCACCCCCACGTGCAGGGAGCAGACGTCCCAGCCCCCTTTGTGAGGACCCCTGAGACGGCCGGGCCTGCAGCGGGAAGGGGGCACACGGCCAGCGCCCTACCTTCCTGCCTGTCGGTCAGGAGCTTGGTGGCGTCCAGCGAGGGCCGGGCCAGGCCCCCCCGCGGGCCCCCCGGCACGATGCGCACGCGCTCGTTGCTGTTCATCCTCTTGTACTTGTTCTCCGACCTGCTGACGAACTGGAGGACAGCGGGGAGGAGGCGGCTGCGGTGCCCGCGCCTGCGTCTAACCCGAGCTGGACGCCTGCAGATCCCTGTCCAGGTCCCAGCTCTGCCCGGGGGCCGGGGCCGCCCCCAACCCCCTGGGGAAACACGGGGCACCTAGCAGGCCTGCAGGTCCTTTATATCGGGGTGTCACGAGCTAACTAAGGGGACAGACACCCGCTCTCTTCCTCTCCCAGGCCTGCCCCTTGGGACCTGGGTCTGGAGCCCCGGGGCCCCTCCTGCAACCCCCCTGCATTCTGGGGGACTTAGAGGTACGGCTTCTGCAGGCATGTAGGGACCCGGAGTGCCCGGCCGCTGAAGGCCCTGGCCAGGAGCCCCCGCTGGCGGGACAGCCCAGGCTGCCCACCAGGCTGCAGGGAACCGGCCCTCGGCTGTCAGCTTGCACGGTAAGTGGGCAGGACCGTGTTCTCTCACGGTCCTGCCCTCAGGACACTCAGACCTCATCATGGTTCCTTCTGCTACGTGCCCGGGTTTTGGGGTCACAGCACATCCCTTCGTTCCTCGGTCCCACATCAGCGAGCCATGGAGAGGCACGCTGGCTCTCCTGGGAGCTCATTAGCATGCTGCCCGCACAGGGACACCCTCCAGGGTCACATCTTAACGTGACCCCCTCAGCCTTTGCCCTCTGGTGACGGGGGAGACAGCCACCTGGGACACCCTCACCATATTAATGTGAAATCACTTCCCGGTACCACCCACTACGCTACTCGTTTTCCTGGGATAATGAGCTATGGGGGGAAAAAGCCCTTTCAGCGTTCCGTGCCAGGGAAACGTATGTTGGTCCCAAAGAGCCGCAACGTATGTGCTGGTGGTTAGAAAGAAAGTGAAGGCTGCCGGGTTCGCGCCCCTTTTCTCCCAGACTGCCGGGGTGCTGGGGGACAGAGGTGATCCTCACGCGGATGGAGGACAGCGACCCAGATAGCTGAAATGTTGGTGTCCCTTTCCTGAGACGCAGTTTCTGGGGTTTCTATTAATATTTTGGCAGCTGGGTTAAGTTTCTTTTAGCCGCAAGCTTCCTCGCGTCTTTTGGGAAAGTGGGGCCCGGTTGGAAGCAGGGCAGACACGTCTCCCGGCCTGACCCGGCGCTGCGGGGGTGAAAGGGGCCAGGGGCCGACGTGGCTGCTGTTCAGGTGTGGCCTCTGCTCCTGGCGGGAGGGGACAGGGCCACAAGGCAGGAACCAGGAGCCGGGAGGCTGGGGGCCTCACCTGGAGGAGCTGGCCGAAGAGGAAGCTGGCTCGCGAGAGGCGGGGGCTGACCCGGGGGTCGCTGGTGGACAGTGTCTCTTCGGGCTGCAGGGTGTTCTGAAACCGGTTTACCCATCAGTCCGACCTGCGTGAGCTCCACTGAGACCCAGAGGGGCCATGTCCTCAAGGCCCCTCGGGGCGAGTGGGGGACACAGGCCCCACACGGTGTCCGCCCCCAGCAGGGAGTTGCTCGGAGGGTGGGAGGAGCCTTGGGGAGGCCGCCTGGGCTCAGTCACCAAGGTGGCCTCTGGCCGGAGGCCGTGGTGGCCCAGGGCCGGCTCCTTCCGGAGGGGACCCTTCATCACATGTGATTAGCAGTTCCTGTTCACCATCCCGCCCCAGGCCAGAGGGGCAGGGCCCAGCGACCTACCCGCAGGGCCCGCAGGGTGTGGTGGGCGGTGTCCGCCTCCTCCCGGCTGCCCCTGTGCATCAGACGCTGCAGCTTGACCAGGAGGAGTTGCTGGGCCCTGCGGGGGCGAGAGGGGCAGAGACTCAGGGTTGCGAGCTCTGAGGCCCTTGGCATCTGGCAGAGGACATGTGCCCTCCGGAGTCCAGGCCGTCAGGGTGGTGTGAGGCAAAGTCACCTCACCCCTGGGAGCCTGGGGTCCCTCAGTGGGAAGCTGGGTCCCTGCGGCTGCCCCAGCCGGACGGTGGAGCAGGGGTGGCTGAGTTCACATAGAGACACTTCACCGATGCCCGTGTGTCTGACCGGGGAGGCCGGGGCCCAGCCCCTGGCCGCTACTGGCTGCTGCCTGGGATTTACAGGCTGAGTTTGGGGAGGAAAGGACCGGAGACCACGAGGGTGAGAATCAAGAGCCCAGCGGTCCCAGGATGACTGAGACAGGGAGCGCAGGGACCTGGTGGGACCCGGGGAGGCAGGGGGGGCTTCCAGGAGGAGGAGGCAAAGGTCCTCCCTGCTCAGCAGGCAACGCCTCCAGCCGAGCCCCTGCCCGCCTGGTCCCGGCCTCACCGGCTGTAGCTGGGTATGGTGCCCACGTCCAGGTCGTGGTCCGTGAACGGGTCGACCCGTGCGCACAGCCACTCGTGCTTGTCCTGGTACATGGTGTCGAGGACATGCACCACGTCATCACACTTCAGGGACATGGAGCAGGCGTCCAGCTGGCTGGAGATGTTCAGGTTCAGCCGGATGTGGAAGGAGTCCCCGGAGGTGATGAGGCCCTCCTCCATGTCCTTCAGCAGCTTGCGGTACCCTGCGGGGCACACGCGGTGGCAAACTCACTCCCACCCCCGGGGCAAGCGCCCTGGGCCTCCTCTTGGAGCCGGCGGCCAGGGAAGCGCCCGTGGGTGGCTCACTTCGGTCTCCCTCGCGGTCCTGGCCGCCAGGAAGCTCAGCGCTGAATCTTGTGCCAAGGTGCAGCAAAGCCCCCCTGTGTGCCCCACCACGACCTGTGCTGTGTTTCACCGACATCCGTGCCTCTGATCAACATGCAACGTGCTCACAGCACCTCTCTTCGGGGCAGCGATGGGGCTGCACAAATGGGTACGACTGGGAAAGCACCCTCAAAACCCTCTCTCCCGCCCCTCCTCCGTCCAGGCCCTTGGTGGGGCGCCCGACGCTGCCATCAGCGCGCAGACCGGCCGTGTCCCCGTCCGGCTGCTATTTCTCAACATTGGGTCCGGGAGACCTGCCTACAGTGCTGCACGGGGCACCGCGTGTCCTCTTCCTCGAGGGGCGGACCGCGCCGTTGCCCTGCGGCTGTCCCAGGGGACTCTTCTAAGTCTCCCTGTCACGTGTCACAGGTGTACTTGTTTGTCTTGGGCGCAGCCAGCCGCAGAAGCGGAACCGTCAGCGCCTGGCGTTAGCATGCGCCAGCGTGAGCAGGCCCCGCTCTTCCGAGTGGGTGGGATGTGCTGTTTCAGCCTCGCCTAACAGGGTTGCTCTTCAGCGCAAGTCTCGCCCTCCCCTTTGGAAGGAAGCAGGGCGTGGACCGCAGCTCCTGAAATGCCACCGGATGACACAACCTCAACCCCCAACAGCCCCCGGTGCGGACAGCCGCACGGACACAGCAATGCTCCCACGGCCCCGACCGCCGGCCCGGGAAGCACTTGTCAAATGTCCTCCCCGCACGAGCTGGTGGCCTGTGTGGGTTCATGGAGAAATGGGGGGCTCCTGGCCAGTCCCTCCTCCCACGGGGTCTCCTGAATGCCAACCACTGTCCGATCTCCACGCCTGGGAGGAGCAGAGGGGGCCTGCGGGGGAGCCTTCCCTCCTGCACCCCTAGACCCCGGGGCTGTCCCTCGGCACAACTCTGGGGACACCGTCCGGGGACTTCCTGCTGGGCTGAGAAGCCAGGCCCAGGTGAGGGAGGAAGGGACCGCAGGCGACCGGCACTGCTGGGGAGGCCGGCCGGAGAGAAGTGGCTACTTATGCTCTGTGGAGACATTCGTGAGCCCTGGTGGTAAGAGTAAGACCCGCTGCAGAGACAGTCACGCAGGAAGAACCCAAGGAGGGAACAGTAACTTGGGCTGCACGGAACCGCTGAGCTTGGGGCCGGCCGCCCGGGAAGGGGCCTGCAGGCAGCTTCGGGGTGCAGGCCGGTGGGGGGGCAGAGCCTGGCTGTCTGGACCCGGGGGCCACTGGGCGAGGCACGGCTCTCGGTGAGGCTCGGTGGCCCAGCACGTGTCGGAGTGGCTACCCAGAGCGGACACGGACCTCGGGGCTCCAGACTGGCCAGTTGAGGGGAGAGCCGGGCTCCCAGGGACAGGGCCATCGGCCGGGACCCCAGCCTCCTCCTCCGGCCCAGCCGTGTGCGTGTGGCTCCCGGCGCTCTCCAGCGTGAGCGGTGCCAGGGCCCACGTGTAGACGCGCGTGCTCACGTTTGTCTGCCCTTCCCTGCCCGCTGACCCGCACCGGCCCCGGGGGACCCCCATGCCTCTTCGTCCCCCTGAGCACCGAACAGGGCAGGGTCCTGGGCCGCGGCCGCCAGCGGGAGTCGGGCCTCACCTTCCTGGTTGACCTTGTAGTGCAATGTGACGGGGCCGCTGCACCTCTGGATGGTCCAGTGGGCCTCCTCCTTCGTGCATGAGTCCAAGGGGACACTCTGCCGCTCGCCCTTGATGCAGCCTTCCAGCTAGAAATCAAGGACGCCGGTTTCTCCCGGGCTCCGCCGGCCCTCGGGGCTGCCAGGTGGGGGCTGCGCCTCTCGGGAACCGAAGCCTCTGCCCCCAACACCGGCCACCTCAGTGCTGCAGGGGGCGGGGGCAACCGGTTCCTGGGGCTCAGCTGCCTCCTGCTGACCCCCTGGAGCCGTGACCGGAGGTGTGTAGCTCAGGGAGGGCGAGGAGAGGGACCCCGGCCAGGAGGTGACGGTCCCTCCGCCTTCCCACCCCCCTGGTCGGGGGCCGTGGCTGCGCGAGCCTCGTGGGGTCGGCCCCCGCAGGCAGCGGGCACGGGAGAGCCAGCCCCCGCAGGCAGCGGGCACGGGAGAGCCACCCCGCCCGCAGGCAGCGGGCACAGGAGAGCCACCCCGCCCGCGCTCACCAGCAGCAGCTGCAGCCCTTCGTGCAGGCCGGCCTTCTCGGCCTGGGAGCCCAGCTTGACCGAGCGCACGAAGCTGCCGTGGGCGTTGCCCCCCAGCAGGGTGAGCTGGGACATGAGGCTGTCGCCGTTCAGCGTGGCGTGCTGCACGCAGGGCCCCGGGCCCCGCACGTGCCCCACGGACGTGACAGACGGCCGGAAGGGTCTGGGTCAGGGAATAAAACGTGAGTCAGCAGCTGGAACGGGGACATCAGAGCCAGGACACGCGGGCGGAGCTGGGCTGGGCTCCGGCCGCGGCCAGCGGCCACCGGAGACGCTGCTGCTGTGAGACCCCGCGGCCCCTCCTTCCCTGGGCCCCATCTGGGTCCGCGGAACTGGCATGGCTAGGGTTCCTGGCCTGGGATTCTAGACGGAAGGGGTGACATGGATGTCCCCCTTTGTGGGGGATTTAGGGGTGGAAGGCCGTCACCCGGCCCCTCCCAACTCCCCGTTTCCCGTGATCCCCGTACCTTTCTAGGGAGAACTTCCTGAACATGAGGTTGACCTGCTCCAGCTCGTAGGCATCCAGGCCCTCAGACTGGTGGGAGGAGGAGGAGGAGTGGATAGAGGAGGGTCCAAAGGAATACCGCTCGTGACTGTCATCTGCAAAGGAGTGGGGACCCCTCAGGCCCCCGCAGCAGCCAGCGGAGCTGAGCGGGGGGCCGAGGGCCCTGCGAGGGTGGCTGAGGTCGGCCGGGGCCCAGGGCCCCTCCTGGGAAGCGAGGAGTGAGTGCAGCTTGGACAGGGGCTGCATCAGTCGGCATCCCTGAGGACCCCGGAGGCTGAGGGTCCAGCCCTCACCCCCAGGGAGCCCCTCTTTGTAGGCCGCTCACCAGCTCTCTGCTTCCAAAGACCCATTTTTGCACCTGGAAAAGGTGCCGCGAGCAGCTGCTCATGCTGAGCTGGGCTCCGCGTTCACGTCGGGTCCATCTGAAGCCTCACGGCCCGCGGGCCAGGGCAGGGCGGGGACAGCAGGGCCGGGACCCTCGCAGGAGCCCCTGCTCCCAGCCTGGCCCGACGGACGGGCCCTGCGCACCTGCTCTGGGCGGACGGCACAGGCTCCTCCGCGAAGGGAATCAGTCGCTTGGACAGCTGCCCAGAACCCCTCCAGGTCCCCTTCCCAGGTCTTCCATCCTTCCCATCACGGGGCCGCATTACCTGCTGACCCCTCTTTAACGCTTGGTAGCTTTTCCTCTGGGCCCCAATTAAGGAGGGTCGGCCGCGCATCCTTCACTTTACTGCCGGCGGCCACAGCTGGCGGGCCCGTCTCCACGGCACGGCCAGCAGCCCACAGCCCGAGCCAGCTCCAGGGCCCCGGACCCTTCCTGCCCCTCTCCCGCCCACCAGCCAGGGGCCCCAGGTCTGGGCTCTGCACTGGGTTCCCCAATGGTCCACGGCCGTCCCACAACCTGCCACACTCGGGGACATGCGTGCATGTCCCTGGCCTGGGCCAGGGCCCATCGAGGCCGTAAGGGGCGGTGGCCGGGGACGCTCTCCCTGGAGACTGTGCTGCCTCCCAGCTCTGCACTGCCACCCGGCCAGGGCGGTGTCCCCGGTCCCCCAGCCTGTCCCGCAGCCTAGGACTGCGGCGTGTCCCTGCCTGCCAGGGATCGCAGCCCCGTGCCTTTCAGGGGATGAGGAAACGGCTTTGCTGCTGCCCACCTCCGCCCCCGGCTCCCCTCCCCATTCCTCCTGGTCTTGTTTGGGTTGGTGGACAGCTTAACAAACGGGTTCTTGGGAGGCCTCCCTGCTTCCAGGCTGCCTTCCACCCCCAGGCCTTGGTCTAACATGGCTTCTCCTCCCGCAAACAAGGACAACAGCACTTCCACAAAGCCGCCTGCCTCGGGGGCGCGGAGCGAGCACGTCCATGGTGCTGCCTAGACCACAAAAGCTGCTCTCACGTGAAAGCTGGGGGACCTCTGAGCCTGCAGACGCTGGGGGTGCCCCCACCTACGAAGCTGAGCCCAGTCCCCCGGGAGCCTGGGCCCCAGGTGGCTCGCGGGCAGAGCCCTAGTTCTGTGAGCACAAGAGCACCCAGGCCCTGCGCTCAGAACCCATCCTGGGTGCCCTGGAGGACCTACCATGCGGGGGCTCCCGCCAAGCAGGCCCTGCTGGAGTCGGGGTACGAATAGTGAAGCCTTGCAAACCCCCAAAGCCTGAGATCAGATCTGCTGGGCACCTACCATCGAGGTCCAAGGCGTCGAACCCAACACTGTCATTGTCCTCTTCCACGGTGCTGCAAGACACGAGCAGGGGTGGGGGGACCCGTGGGTGGGAGCTCTGGGCTATGCCCGCAGCTGCTCAGGGGGTGGGGGGAACTTCTGGAACGTTCCGGCTTTGGTTACGAGAGGGCAGGCTGGGCGGGGAGGGTGGCCAGCCGGTGGTGGGGGCCACCGGAGGCTGCGCGGCTGGACACTCTGCTGGGAGGCGGGTGACCCGGCAGCTGGCAGAGGCTGCGTTCCCGGAGCGGCCACGGTGGCAGGTGAGGGGAGTCCTGACGGGATCCCCACACTCTTCTCGGTGACAAGCGGACCTGAGGTCCACCGTACGCGGATGGGCCGAGCTGAGCGCCCTCCGCCAGGCCGGGTAGGCAGCCAGCTATTCGTGTGTGTGGATCTTGTGACAGTGACGAGGCCCAAGCCAGCCCGGCAGGGGCGGCGACAGGGGGGTGGCCCACCTGCTGCTCTGAGCTGTTGGCCCTCCTGGAACCATCCAGCGACCTCGGACTCCGAGTGTGACCTGCCAAACCCCCGCCCATGGGAAACACCGGGCCCAGGGGCCCCGTCCTGAGCCTCAGCCGCAGCCTCTCTCCCTGTGGGGTGGGCACCCCGCTGCTCCCTCAGGCCTGGCAGGGAGCACCTGCAGGGTGGCCCAGGCGGGCGCCCGGCACCCACCTCCTGTGAGGCGCGTCTTCCTTACAGCGCCGGACGATGGAGTCGTTGCCCGGGGGCTCGGCCGTGATGGACATGTTGCTGGACCGGCTCCAGTGCGGCTGCTGCGGGCGCACACGCAGATGCGTTAGGGGAGCGGGCGTTCCTGCACTGGCACCCCTGCAGGCCTCCGCGTTACACACATGGGGGCTGAGTTCAACGCTGGTGCGGGAGTGGGGGCTGCAGCGCCCCAGAGGGACCTCGCCGGGGCCCAGCCGGGGGTGGGGGGCACACAGGCGGGGGTGGTGAGCTCGGGCACCGGGGAGGGGCTCCGTGGGCCCCGCTCTAAAGCGGAGCAGACCTGCGGGCCCGGCGTGGGGGGCAATGGCATGACCCTCCCAGACCAGGCCTGCTGGCCCCTGGCAAGGGCTGCCTCAGGGGAGCCTGCCTTCCAGGCAGGCGCAGGGCTATCCTGGGGGCCTGGTTTTGGAGGCAGAGCTGACAAGCTTCTCAGGGCTTCCCCTGGGGCTACACTGGCTAATTCCAAGCCTCCGGCTGCCTGGCTGTGGCAGCTGAGATCCTGGCTGGGCTGCCCGGGCGGGCGGGAGTTGAGGCAGGGGCGTTGGCTGGGGAAGGGGCCCCCAGTCTTTGCTCAGCGGCTTGGCCCTGCGCCCCCCACTCCCCCACCCCGTCCCCAAGGCTGCCCGGTTGCCAGGGGCTGCGCAGGTTTCCACAGGCTGCACATGTGCAGCTGCAGCTCCTGGGGGCCCACCCCGTTCTCCCTCCAAGTGTTAAACTGGGGGAGGAGGAGGCAGGAGGGGTAAACACATCAGGAGGCCTGGAAACAGCTTTGGATAAACATAAGGAGGGGCCTGGGCTGCAGCCCCCAAGGGGAGTGGTGCCACCAGCCACAGGCGGGAAGAAGCAGAAGGGGGCCTGTCAGAGGTGGGGGGACCTGCTTACCATCTTGGGGAAGGAGCTGGTGATGGGCAGGGAGCGGGAGGAGCTGGGGCTGGCGTCCATGCTGTCTTCTTCCTGACCCCTCCCTGTGCGCAGCGGGCAGAGGGGAGAGAGGAGGGACAGGCAGAGGGGCCCCTTCAGCAGTGCGGGGATATTGGGGGGTCGGGGGAGGGTGGGGGCTCCTCTTTCCTCTCCTCACCCCATCCCATCGGAGGCTCCTGCGGGGAGCCTGGTCTTGTTCGCCACTTGGCCCCCGGCCAGGCCCGGGGGACTCCAGTCAAGGTCCCCAGGCGGACGCTGGGCTCTTGGGGTGGGAACATCCCTCCCACTACCCTAGAGGCCAGGCCCTGCCTGCTGCAGATGAGGGGCTGGCTTTCCCACCCGTGTTCCCCTCCCTTGCTGGGTGTGGACAGACAGACAGACGCAGGCAGGTGCCCTCACCTACGGGCTGTTTGAGGGGATACACTGTCCCACGCGTCTCCTTGGCCCGCAGCCCCAGGGGCTCCCGACCCCACCCCGCACTCCTTGCCTTGCCTGGGCCAACACCCCGTCTGCTCCCCACGGCCACAGGCCCTTTACACTTCCCTTCTGGTGACAAAGGTCCCGAGACACCTCATCTGGGCACCAGGGAATGAAACTGGTGACCCCCCATCCACTGGGCCCCCAAAGAACAGCCCGCAGTGCAGGCCTGGACCCCCCAACTCATGCCCCCTGCAGCCTCTCTGAGTGATGGGGTCCCTGCCCTCCGCCCGTCCGTCTGTCCTGCTGGTCTCAGTCGTCCTTCACTGTCCACGTGAGCTCCAGCCTGGCAGTGCTGGGCTCTGCACCCCGTCTCTGCTCCTGGCGCTGTCCCGGGCCCCGCCGACGGACCCTCTTCAGCTGCGCCATAGCACTGCCCACCTCTCCCCGACCGCCCTGAGCGCAAGGGCTCTGGGTGCGTCCACTCGGACCTGCTGGTACCAGGCAGGCAGTAGGCACTTGGCACACAGTAGGTGCTCAGTTCACCCAGGAAACCCTCACTAGCCAGTCGCCCCTCCAGGGCACTGGTGAGACTGGGAGAGGAATCTGGAGACTGTCTCTGAGGGCCGGGGGCTCGCACCCCACAGCACCACAGCACCCCACCTGCCCCAGAGGGACAGCCCAGCAGCGCCCCCTGCTGACGAGCCTGGGAGGAAACTTGGTTCAGCTGAAGCACCTGGGGCCCCAACGCACCCACAGGGAGGGGCGGTGGGCAGAGGGGACAGCAGACGTGGTGCGGCTGTGGTAGCAGCTGGTGCCTTCGCGGTGACAGTGACCACCAAGTGCTCTGTGGACAGGCACTCCGAGGCCCAGGGTCCCAAGGCCTATCCTGGGTTAGCCCCGGGGCGCAATTTGCAGGGTGGGGGCCCCAGACGGACGGACAGCACCCGAGTGACGAGTGACGGGCGGGAGAGGGACCCCGGCGGTTCGCTAACCTTGGCGGTCCGAGGCGCGCTGCAGGATGATGGGCGACTTGGCCCGATGGAGCTGAAAGGGGGACCGGGAGAGACAGGGGACACACATCAAACCAGGCCCGAGACACAGGTCACCGGGGTGCTGGAGGGACACGCTGAGGCCGCCCCTCGTCACGGGGCTTAGATCACAGCCGGCGCGTGACGCCTGCTGGCGGCCGGGCTCTGGGCTGACAGGACAAGCTGTCCCCTGGGAGGCCCTCGGACGCCGGCGGGTCCCGCACGGCGCTAGCACCGCCGCCAGCCGCCGAACACCCTGAGCTGGAAACAGTCCTTCTCCCTCCCTCTCCTGCTACGTTGAAAAAACCAGAGCTGGGCCCGGCCTGCTGGGGCCCCATCCCGTGCCACCCCGTGCAAGTACCTGGATGCCCTTGAGGTTCATCCTGCGCTTGGGGGGGTGGTAGGGCAGGAAGTACCGGCTGTCCTCCGGCGAGTCCTCGGAGGTGGAAGAGTCGTCAGCTTCCTGCCCGTTGGTCCTGGGGCCGGCATCCCCGAAGTTCTGGGCGATGATGGTCACCGGCAGGTTCCTGGGCAGACTCTGGACGCAGGGCAGCCGGCCGTGAGGGGCGCGCAGTGGCCACAGGCAGTGGGCCCCACGGAACCCCTCAGGGCCCCCAGCGGCGGCGGCACAGCTCCTTGAGCTCAAGCTGCTCTGCTCCCTCCTGCTGCCCCGCAGGGCGTCTGCTTGTCCCCACCGGGCCCTGCCCCTGGCAGAACGGCCAGCCCCTCCCCCGGCCTTGCTCCTGCCGACCCGTGGCCCCAACTCCCGTGGCCCCAGGTGTTGGACACAGAGCGGGGCGCCTCCCGGAGCTTCTGCTTGAGTGCAGGGTGCGCGGCAGGCTGGGCACGTGGCCTGGAGGCTCTGGTTTCCTTCACTCAGAAGGTCCCACCCAGGAAGCCAGCCTTCCGCCCAGGCCCGGAGGGGCAGCACCAGGCCCCGTGGGGTCGGGGGCAGCGTTCCAGGCGGAGGTGTGGAGGCTGATCATCAAGGGCCTCTCCGGGAGCCAGGCTTTCCCTCGACCCCGTGGAGCTGGCCCAGGGCCTCCTGCCCGGCCCTGCGTGCCCGGTGCCCGTGCGCGTTACAGCCCCTGCTGAATGCCGCCTCCCCGGGCTCGCCTCCCATCCGCCAGGGGTGGGGGTGGGCCTCTCCCCACCTCCCCAGGCTGCTGACAAGTGGTACCGCAGCGAGCTACCCCAAGTCCCTTCCTCTGGGATAGGACTCGGGCCATCCGGGTGGCCTCCCCGTGTGATAAGCCAGCTCGGGCACAGAAGGTGCTCAGCACCGCACCTGTGCCTGCAGCACCCAGGGCTGGGTGCCCGGGCCTGCTGGGACCAGCTCTAGGACCCTCCCCTGCCCCACGGAGACGGGCACTGTGAGCTCCAGGGGCAGCCTCTGGGGCCTGGTGCTGGAGGGAAGAGCCGGCCCGTCAGCCCCGTCAGGGTTTCATCCCGCAGTTTCTGACTCATCGCTCCCCAGACACACGGTAGGTCCCAGAACACGGCTGCTCCCCGAGATGGTAGGAAAAGGGGCAGCTCTCAGCCCCGGGAGGGTGCGGGCAGGCACCCAGCTCAGGGAGGGTGGGAAGGGGCCCGCCCCGTGGCACCTGGTCCAGGCTGCCGCTGTCCCGGGACAGGCGTCGGAGCTTGCTCTCCAGGTTGACAATGCAGGCCTCGCGCCGGACCAGCTCCACCCTCATCTCGTCGATCTTCTCCTCCAGCTCGCGGATCTGCTTCCTGTACTTGTCCTTCTCGATCAGGCACTGGGAGTACTGCGTCTGCGCCTCGTCCCGGGAGTGGAAGGCCTGCGGGGGAGGACGCGGCCGCTGGGGTCTCTCGGGCCTTGCCGGGCGCCGCCACTAGACCGGAGTGGGCCGCATGGCTTCCTGCTCTCCCCCCGGGCCGCCTGCCTGCCCCAGAGCCGCCAGCTGGGAGGAGGCGCAGTCTCCTGGCGTCCGTGCCCTGTCCCTACGAGGCCATGCAGGGTCCCTGAGGGCACGGAGGCTGCAGGGTGCCCTCCAGCCTGCAGTCACACACCTGAGCGGCCAGGTCTGAACGCGGCTGTTTACAGACCACGCTCGGGCCAGCACGGGCCAGCTCGGGCCCCAGCATGCTTACATGCCTGGGAACTGGGAAAGCCTGAGGGGGAGCTCATCTCCGGAGTGAAAGCAGTCACCCCTGCTGAGCCTGGCGGCTGGGCACGGCCAGCAGGGGCCCTGGTGTCCTGGGGGCCCCCCCGTGGCTGCCGGGCGGACGGACCTGGTCTCGCTCCCGCTCCACCTCGTCCAGCTGCAGCATCACGGTGTTCATGCGGTGCTTGTACATCTCACAGTCCTTCCCCAGGGTGGAGCACTTCAGCTCCAGGTCTTCCTTCTCCTCCAGGTACTGTGGGCGACAGGGGCATGGGCGGAGGTCAGCCTGCCCACCTGTCCCAAGAGTCTGACCAGCAGGAGCCACGGCCAGTCCATGCGCTGGGATCTGCTTCAGACCTCCTCTGCGCGAGGGAAACTGGGGGTTCGTGCGGACACTGGGAACCCCCCTGCGGCCTCCATGGGGAGGGGATGCTGGAAACAACTACAAGGGCATGTTGGATGCGGAGGGGTTTACCCCAGGGGTCGGGGGGGCGGGTGGGATGGAATACGTCCCAGGGTCTCCGGTGACCAGGGCCCAGCAGGCACAGTGGCTGAGGGATGCCGCCCCACCGCCCACGGGCTCCCACCTTGTCACGTAGCTCCTCCGCCTGGCGGACTTCCTCCTGCAGGTTGTAGATCTTGTTGACCAGCTCCTGCCGGTCCTCCAGGGCCTCCTTGCGGTCATGCTCCAGGATGTCCAGGATGGCCTTGTCCGAGTCTGGCAGGCTGCGCTTCCCAGCCTGGGGACAGGGGCGGGAGGGGTCAAGGGTCTGGAAGCCAGGGGCCCGGGAAGGGAGGGGCCCAGGAGCCAGCAGCTGCTGGGAGAGGCCAGCAGGTTGTGTGCCAGGAAAGCAGAGCGGTGAATCCATCTGTCCGGCCCCTTATGCAGCTTATTCTTGAAGAATGTCATCGCCTGGGAAGCAGCCTAAAACCCACCTGGGCTGGGGACACCCCCGCCCTGATCAGAGCCCACCCAGCCAAGCGGCTCCTCCAGAGCTTCACAGCTACTGCAGAGTCCGTGCCCTGTGAGTGGTGTTTGTGAGCCTGTCAGCCCAGGAAGCTCCCCACCAGGGCTGTGTCCCAAAATGTCCCGTGTCTGGGGAGCGGGCGCGGGTGCCACCGTGCACGCGGGGGAGCTGTGGCACCCCAGGGGGGCCCGCACCTGAATGATGGACTGCAGCTCCTGGATCTTCGTCTTCAGCATCTCGTTCTCCCGCTCCAGCTCCAGCACCTGCTCCTTCTTGGGCCGGCTCTCGATGTCGTTCTTCAGCTTCAGGGACTGGTTCCGCTCCAGCTTGCACTCCTCCTCCATCTTGTTCAGCCGGTGCTTTAGCTGATCAATCTGAAACGCGCGGGGGCACCGAGGGGAGCGGGCGGTTGGCGGCAAACACCCGGGAGAGGCCCCGCTGAGAGGCAGGCGCAGGCTGTGCGACATCCCCTCTCCTGCCCAGGGCGGGCGGAGAAGGGCTCAAAGAAACCCTTTCCAGTGAAACACGCCATCATCTCCTGGCTGACGAGCTGATTCATGCATTTAGAACCGTGTCCCAGACTCCATGCCCCTTAGGAAACTCCCGGGTAACTTTGTGGGGTGACGCAGGTTACAGGTGACGATCAAGATACCCAGCTGGGGTCTCTGAGTTGGGTTATCCATTTTGATGCCCTTTTATGATGGGTTTCAATCCCTGGTCCTCAGAACTCAAGGGCTCCCCAGAAGAGCCGCCATGTCATGGATGGCAGGGAAGATGTGGCCCATGGCCCAGGACTTGGGGGTCTGTCCCCCACTCCACCTGCCTATGCAGGTTTTGTCCCCTTGGGTGTCACATGGGTTTTATCTGTGCAAACAGCACCCCTGCTCAAAGGACAGCCTGAGAGCCCCTGGAAAATGGGACAGCTGGTGGCGTGCTAGGCCTCACTCTCAAGACGTGTCAGGAGCTGGGGCTGGCCAGGGCACTTCTCAGAGCTTTGTGCTCTAGCTTGTCCATGTCCCCAGACCCATCGGCCTTGGTAAGACACCCAAACCAGGGGACTATTTTCTAGGGCTGCAAGGAAGGGAGGCACCAAAGCGGTGGGTGTCCTTTTCAACTCCAGGCTGATGGAGAGACTGGGCTCAAGGCACCTGCCGGGTCGGGGGTGGTGGTTTTGGTGAGGGAAGGGTTGCTACCAGGTGGTGACAGAACAAGATGGGCAGGGAAGCGGCTGAGGGCTGAGGAATGACTGAGGGACTCCGCTGGCCAGGCAGCCCTTTCCGTTCTAGACACACTTTTCCACTCTTCATGCACCTTCACGGAAACGTAACACACGAGGAAGTTCTAGGACTGAAACCTCTGTCCCTGCCACAGCATAATGTCCCCAAAATCCTGGGTTAAACGGAGGCTGATGGTCAACTACGTGGTAAAATCTGATGCCGGAGTTGAACTCAAACCTACAGGATTTGAAAACACCTGCTCTGAACAGAAAATGCTCTGCTGCCCGCTAGCCGCTGACTCCATTCACCTGAATTCCAGTGACTGTTGACCGATCTGTGTGCTTGAACTCAATCGCCTGTGACCCGAGCAGAAATCAGGTTATTTATCTCTGAGTCCCTCACCGTGCTCAGCATAGTGCCTCACACATGCCAGGTGCTTCATAAATATTCTGGGAGTCTATTTTCCACCCAGGAGCCAGAGTGGCCTTTTAGGTATAAATCAGCCATCACTGCCCAGCTCCCAACAGGTCAGCGGCTTTCTATCACTCTGGGAATAAATTGCCAAGTCCTTGCCATGACCCTGTGACCTGGGCTCTGGCTGTCTCTCCCGCCTGCTTTTGTGCCACTTGCTCACTCGGCTCCAGAAAAACCCAGCAGGTCCCCTACTTGGGGCCTTTGCATTGGCTCTTAGCTGGTCCCTGCACCGGGCATGGCTGGCCTCTCCCTTTCCTCAGACCCCTGCTCAGGTGTCTGTCCGGGGAAGGACATCCCCTGTCTATACATGGCTGGGCCTTCCGATGGGGTCAGCTTAGGAGTCAGCCTTGGAGTTTGTCTTATCTCTGGAACCTCCAGAACACTGGGCTCTGGAGGTAACTGACTTAGCAACTTTGGGCAGGCTGATGTCACCCACTATGTAACCCTTTGGCACAGGGCCTCCTGTGGCACATGGCTGCCTTTGCTGTATGCTCCGCAGGTGCACTGCTGCGAGAGTGGAAATGCCGTGCGTGGAAACGCCAGCATTCTCCAGCGCCCGCTGCAGCTGTTGAAAATGCCTGTACTCTCTGTGGTTGTTAACCCTGCTGCCAATAAAGCACGCAAACCCTCCTAAAGGCTCCACGCAAGTTCTTCTTCACCCCCAGACCAGCCCCTCTCCCCTCATTGTCATCCTTTGGTGGTCTCCAACCTGACAAAATCGGACCTGACAGTGTACCCTTCTCATGGATTTTCCTGACTGTCCTACTGAAAACAGCAGACCTCGTTCCCTGTCCTCATGGCCCACCAGGCCTGTACCGATGCACTTTCTGGTTAGAATGTGTGCTCACCACGGCAGGACCTTGGCCTTGAGCCTGTAGCCCTGGAAAGGAGCCAGGTACCCAGGTGCTCAATACAGAAAAGGGATGAATGAGTTGAACAAATATTCTTCCCTGTCTACGCTAGGTAGCACACTCATTAGTGACAGGTGTTTGGCCAGTGGGCTGTTCACTGGGAGGTGACTTGGCTGTCCCACTCTGAGCTCTGTGCACACACACATGAGAAGGGCAGAGTCCTGACAAGGGCCCTCGTGCCTCCATGGAACAGGTGCTGTGCATGGCCCCTGGCTGGCTCTCCTGGAAGCCCTGGTCTGCACCCCTGGCTGCTCCCACCCACCCCCTTGCAGGCCTGGTCCACTGTCTGCTCATGTGGAAAATGCATTTGGGCTCCGGAGCAGGAGGGAAGCCCCACGGGCCCATGCTTGCACATGCCTGCACATACCTGCACATGCCTGCACTTGCACGTAATGGTCTGGGCTCCTGAGCAGATGTAAGCTGCCCTGGGTTGGTCCGCACCTGTCCGCACATGTGCATGGCACCTGGGTCCTGATCCCCCTGGTGAAGGCCCCCTCCCCGCCCCCATTCAGTGTGCGTTGTGCGCTCGGAGCAGCTGCGCCCTCGACTTGCGCCGGGCTCCCAGGGCAGGTGCACGTGTGCTCGGTGGGTCCGCCTCCCAGAGCACGTGTCCCCGGCCCCAGCCAGGCGTGGCACTCGGCGCCACCCGTCTGCCGCGCGGCCCTCACCTCGAGCTGCAGGTCGCGGCTGCGCATGACCGCCATGTTCTTCTCCTCGCTGAGCTGGGCGTAGCGCATGGCCAGGTTGTAGTTGTCGTCCTTCACCTTGACCAGCTCGTCGTTGTAGCTGTCTCGCTCCTCCTTCATCTTGTAGTACCGGTCCTGGAAGGTCATCAGCTCCACCTGCGTCAGCGTCATCTGCTTCTTCTCATCCTCCAGCTGCCGCAGCCGGGCCAGCAGCTCGCAGCGCTGCAGGTCCTTGGCCTTCATCTGCTGCTGCAGCTTGATGACCTCGTTCATGAGGAAGTGCGTGAGGCCCTCGTGGCCCTCCTCCACTGTGGGGAGGCGCGGGTCAGGCCGGGGGCTGCGTCAGCGCGCGTGCGCACACGTGCTCATTCACCCTCCCACCCGCGGGCTCCGGAGCTCCCACCACCCACGAGGCACCCGGGACTCAGTGCGAGCAAAGCCGGCTCCGTCCGGGGAGAGCTTCCAGTCTGGCACGGCAGACAGACATTACATACGAAAGCAAAGGATGGCACACAAATGCCCCTGCAGATGAGGATGTCACGGAGTTACGGGGACAGGAGTGGTGACAGCGTACAAGAGGGGCACCAGACACAGCCTGGTGGGCAGAGGTCTTGGGCTGAGAGGGGCTCCTGATGGTTGAGCTGAAAAGCTGCATCGGAGGGAAAACCCCTAGATGCTCAGAACACTGCCAAGGCCCCGAGGGAGGCGGGAGGGACTTGATGCATTTCGGGAGCTGAAGGAAGACTGAAGTGTCTGGAGCCAGGGAGAGGCTCAGGGGTGGGCCGCGGAGGCCTGGGGGCTGCGTGACGGACCTGGGCTTCCCGCTGGAAGCAGTGGGGAAACACTGAGGGGTTAGAAGCCAGGCAGGTCTGCGGGGGGACAGAGCAGGAGTTGTGTACATCGCTGATGGGTGCAGGGTCTGGGCCGGGCTGGCGGTGGTGATGGGGCAAAGCTGATGCGACAACATTTAGGAAGAGAAGTTAAGACCAGGTGACCAAGGGCTCAGGGACGCCGACAGGACAGCAGGAGAGAAGATCCAGGGAGCAGAGAGTGTCTGTTTCACCCACTGCCGTGTGCAGGGGATGGTCTGGGAGACCCCCTTCTCTTGGTTCTTGCTTCACTTTGCCCATTTCATCACCAGGCAGAGCTAAGTGGTTGTTAGCCAGCCTATGGCTGGGACACTGTTCTGATGGCACAGGTCCGCAGCCTCAGAACTGTCCCACCAGTGGACACACATGGACACACATGGAAACACACATCTGCCTGAGCCCAGGTGCCACTCACCCACAATGGTGGAGAACCTCCGGGTGGGCTCCTTCCCCGTCACCAGCTTGTACAGTTCTGGGTAGTAAAACTCCAGGCTCTCCAGGAAGACCACGTAGCCCCGCTGACCCTTGGTATGTAGAATGTCCAACAGTCGGCCTGCAGAAGAGGCCAAGTTGCTCAGGGACAAGACACGTGTGTTGCGGGATGCAAATCTCCATGTCTAGCCTCTCCCTGGTATCCCGGAACCCGGGTCACGCAGACCAAAGTGTCGGGCCCGCAGCAGAGATTCAGCGGCCTCCGTGGTCTAAGAAATTGGTGGAACCAGGATAAGTGACATTACACCCCCGGAACCCGCGGTTTCAAAGAGCACCCCGCGGACGAGGGTCAGAAAGAACCGAGCAACATCAGCGGTCGCAGAGTGAGGTGGGGGTCTTTGGGGTTCCGAGCAGACAGATGATGGGGTGGGGAGCAAGGGAGGCAGCCGGCCCAGTTCCCTGCTCCCCTTGGGCGTTTTCAGGTGGTCTAGACACATCTTTAACCCCCATGTAATTTGCCCAGCAGGTTCCTTTCTCGCCCGACTGCTTCCGCTTACTGTTTACATCTCCTCACCCTTCCTTCAACATTGCACTTTCAGACATGCCTTCTCTGGAGGCCCTAAAACTCTGCCTTTCCCCTCCAGTAGCTGTAATAAGCGACTTTCATCTTGTGGCGACCGGCCAGGCGGCCGCGCGGCTCGGAGCCGTGTTGAGAGGAGTGTGGCTGGCGGTCCACCCGCACTCGGTGGCGTGTGCCCTGTGATCGGCGGTGTCCGTCATGCGCACAAAGAGGGATCACAGTGGACAGGCTGTGTGTCGCCTGTCACGCTGCGGGGAAGGGATCCTCAGGCCTTTTAAAGGGGGAGCCACACGGGAAGCTGTTTTCCCTTGTGACCTCGTGCCCACACGCAAACAAACAAACATGTGCACACACATACACGCCAAAACCACACTCACCACCTTTCACAAATGTAATAAAGTGTCAGGGACCCCCTAGGGCAGTCTGACCCCCTTCTCAGAAGAACCCTTTTAAACAGATAAAATGCATCGGGTTACCAAGGAATCAATTATAATCAAATACAGTTACCAGATATTAAATTTACGATGCAGTAATGAACGTGCCTCTTTATGCATTAAATGACACCATCTCGTGGCTAACCTAATCACGACTCTAATTCCGAGGGGGAGGGGAGCGTCAATGTCACTTGGGGAGGTCTGTAGCAGCAGCAATGGGGCAGGAGGCTACGCGTGCTTCTCAGGGTTGACAGTGTCCTGGGTGTGGCTCGCTGCCTGCCTACACGCGTCCGTGCAGGGGCGGCACACCCCAGGTTGGGTCAGTAAAATGAACGTAGTGTCCCCCCGGTTCAAGGTCATGGACCCGCTCCATTCTATGCATCACTTGCTGGGGGGACAGGACTGGGCAGAGGCCGGGGGACCCTGCCGCAGGATGCGCAACCTGGAGACACCTCACGCCGCTCCAGCCGCCTGGAGGGCCCCCGCGCTGCCCCCTCCTCCAGGGTGGCCCCCTGGGTTACCTGCGCGGTTGATCTTGGACGGCAGCATGGGTGCGTTGAGCACCTCGTCCTCATCCTGCTCGTCGATGACCTTGCACTGGCGCAGGTAGGGGGTGAGCTTGGCGGGGTTGATGTAGCGGCTCAGCATGTGCCGGTTGCACTCCACGTTCTCCCACAGCGCATCCTCCTCATCCTTCAGGGTCTCCATGTAGTCGTCCATCTCGGGCCCCCGTCCTGCGCACAGAAGCCCATGGGCATCACCAGGGGCCTCCCTGGGCCACCGCGCGGAGGCAGCCGGAGGGGCCTGGGGAGCATGGGAGGGTGAGAAAGGGCGGGCAGGGAGGCACGGTGGCATTTTCCCCCTTAGGAGGGTTTGCAGGGGCGTCACACACGCAACTGTTGGGCTCCTCTGCCCCCGCCTGTGCTCTCGTGTGCACTTACTAACCAGACGGCGGCCGGGTCAGCCGTGACCTTGTAAAGCAAACTCTACACAGAGGAAATGATGCACTTGGAGCACATCCGCCGGTCCAGTGCGGACGCCTTGCTAGGGGTTCACCTCCCCAAATACCGCGCGTGCCGTTCTTGGTCGTTCCACAACGTCACGTCGAGGAGGCCGTAGGCAGCCTTCTTGGTTTCCTCTCCTACTTGCTTTTTTCCCTCTCTACGTTTCTTTGAGACTTAACGTAAGCGGATGCAGGAGGTCTGTCCCGAAAGCATCGGCCGCGAAAACTGTTTTAATTGTACTGACATGGGCTCCGCACTCTCGGGACAGAGCGGTTAAAGGTATGTACTGAACGTGCTCATTTGAAAACGGCTTTAATGAGACATGATGCATGTACCAGGCAATTCACCTTTTTAAAGTGCACCATTCAAAGGTCCCACGTGCAGTCGCAGAGCTGCCCAAGGAACCCCAAGGAACTGTAGACCCTTGTCATCACCCTCCAAAGAAACTCCATGCCCGGTCAGCCCCTTCTGTTCCCTCGAACACCCTCTTCTGGCCGTGGCAGTCATGTACCCCCCTTGCTGGGCATTTTCCATACAGAAAGTCCTGGAATAATGTTGTCCTTGGGTAATGCCATCCCATTCTAGTGTCAGTGTGACAGGCTCTGAATTTCAAGTGCTTTATTAACGTTTCACGGTGCCTCATACTTCCTTGTAGAACGACACCCTTTATTTGCCCATTTCCCCCGATTTTTCACTTGAACGTTCAGCACTATTCCGAACAGGAAAACGTGGGAACCGCCAGACCACCCCGCAGCAGGCGGTCCCGGTCCTTTTGTGCCACACGATCGTATTTCAAAGGGGTGTGGAGGATAAAATCACCCCTAAGACAGGGTGTTTTTTTCAAAACAGGAATCTCAGGATAGGTACGTGTGGTTGACTAGCGAACACCTTTGGCCTTTGCCCGGACTCCTGTCGTGGAATCTCCGCATGTAGGGAGCGTGGCTTTTGTGGGGTGATGAGGTGACTCTTCCCGAAGGGGTCCCACGAGAGTTTCAGGGTGGGGGCTACTGGCCAGGAACACTGGGCCCCACACCCGGCCTCTGGGGAACAGAGAGGCTGGAGACGGAGTTTAATCATCCCTGGTGAGGGAGCCAATCGGTCACCCGTGTCATGAAACCTCAGGAAAACTCCCTAAACGGGGGTGCCAGCAGCTTCTAAGTTTGCGAACACGTGCACACGCTTGGAGGGGCACCCCCATTCCACCGGGGCAGACAGAGGCTCCTGCCCTCGGGACCCTTCCCGACCTTGTCCGATGTAACTGCCGGTTTCCCCTCTTCCTTTGCATCCGTTAAAATAAGGTGCAAGGAAAGTACCGTGTTCTGCAGAGCTGCGCGAATTACTCCGGCAACTTACTGAACCTGTGAGGGGCCGTGAGGACCCCTGGGACCTGGCGTCTGCGGGCGGCAGGCTTGGGAACCCTCGGGTGAAAGCCACCTCTGGGGCCGGGTCCACCGACACCAGGGCCACCTCGCTTCTCACGCCCCCTCAGCGCGCAGGCCGGGGAGGCTGTTCCCCAGCCCTCCGCAGGGGACCCCGGCCCACGGACGCCGTGGGGGCTGCTGGTTTCCCTTGTCACCCGTCCACTGGAAACGTGTCCCATGCGGCTCCCTGCTGCTACCACTACCAAGTTTGGAACCTTCGCCCCACACTAAGGCCCAGTGTGGCTCGCCTCCCGCCCGTCCCCACGGTCTCAGCCTGACTGTGTCCCCAGCGTGCTGGCCTCCTCTGACCGCCCACCAAACTCCTGCGGACGACAGAGCCTGCTCCCCGTGACACCTGCTGGAACCACCCCAGATCGCTCCCTGCCCCACCTCGGGTGACCCTCACTGGGGACAGCATATGGGACACACCTGGCATGGGGTCGGGACTCGGGGCGGCAGCTCCTGCCTGTTACCACGGTCCGAGCATCACTCCTCCCAGCGGGGGCGCGTTCCTCCCGGAGCCAGTCTCCTCCTGCACCAGGGGCTGCGGTGGTCCGGGCCTGCAAAAGGAGAGCTCGTCTGACTGGCGTGGAGGTGCGGGTCGGAGAGCAAACAAGCCATGGAAGGGTCACAGTGACCCCAAGGAGCGCGCGTCTCCCCGGGTGACAGGGGCGTGTGGGGTGGACCGTGCCCGGCAGCCTGGGAGGCCGAGGGCCCCAGGGTCTGTGACCTCTGGGATGGAGGGAAGGGCAGGGGTCCCCTTGGGGGCTCCTCATGGTGGGGGCACTCGTGGGCCAAGGGGAGATGCTTTAATCAGCACCTGACATGAAAGGTTAGAGGCAGCGGCCACGTCCACGAGGCCCGGAGGACTCCCTTCCTCCAGAGCTGTGGGTCCTCAGGAAGGGTCCCTGTCCCCTGGGGGAAGGGAGCCCGGGGCCTGACGTCCGTCCCGACAGCGGCTGGGCTGGGGCCTTCGACAGGGGCTCCACGGCTGCTCCACTCAGGAGTGACGGGGACCCTGGGACACCACTGCTTCATCAGGAACTTGATTTTGGCTTTGAGGATTAATTGCAGGTGACACCGGCCCTCCCAGAGCGGACAGCAGCTGTCCTCGCGGATGTCAGCTCGGATCGGAGCCAGCTGTCACAGGCCTCGCCCCGGGACGCGGCAGCGCACGCTTCTCTGGAGGACACCGTCTCCTCCGTGGCAGGGACAGGGGCGGCTGCCCACGGCCGGCTCCGCTGGGAGGGCCGCGGGCTGGTACCAGCAGGGCCGCCCACAGGCCACGGCGCAAAGGCAGAAGAAGATAATACTTCTCTGCATTTTCGTTAAAAAAAAAAAAAAAAAAGAGGGAACATGTGTTCCTTTCACAGAGAAAATCGAGAAGGAAAGGGGTCTGCAGAGGCCGGCACAGCCCCCCCGGAATGCCGACGCAGGCTGGGAACACCGGGGCGCAGGGCAGCCAGGAGTGAGGTTGCACGTCCCCTCTCTGCCCTTGGAACCTCGATCACACCCCCAGGAACCTGGGGTTGGGGAAATGCAGAGGCTACGTCTCCCAAGAAGCTGACTTACAGGTATTTAACAGTCAACCGGCTGATCCATCATCCCTGATGCTTACAGACCATTGGCGTGTTCCAGGCAGTTCGCTGAGCGTAACTAATAAAGCTCAGGGGCTCTGCGAGGTATGTGGCTGCTTCTGATTGTTACTGTCATCACCGCAGCCCAGAAAACCAAGCCTGGCGGGCGGCCAAGTCGCAGAATTAGCGGGGACGGCAGGACGAGGCCCAAGGTTCTCCGGCTTCCTCTTAATCACTCCAGATCCTGGAATTGCCTCTTTCGAAAAGTCTGCCTTTGAAATGCCTCTAAGCAGAAAGCGCCGGCCCAAAAGCTCCCTGAAATATCACTTGAACACACAAGCTTAAGACAGAAGTAAAACCGAGTTCTAACATGGCAGATATTGGCTCAGGGTTGAAAAGAACGATTGCTTCTCAAAAGAGGAATCGATTGCGGGGTGAATTATTCGCGCACGGCCGGCGAAGCCCATTCCTCCTGTGGGAAGCACATTAGCTGACAAGCAGAACGGGTCCTCAGGGTCTCAGTCGCCCCCACGTGAGGGTAAACACCTCACGTGACGCTGGGGACAGTGGGCATGGGAAAGGAAGGGCCCGGAGGAGACAGTCCGCACAAGGAAACTGCAGGGAGCAGAAGCACACAGGGTGAGGGGAGACGTTAGAAATCACGGTTTGATAATTAAAATCCGTGCAGAGATTAGAGAAGATATTGCACCTATAAAATAATGCTCTAAAAAGGGAACAAAGAATGAATTCTTGGCAATTAAAGTAAGGTAGCAGAAACTTATAATTAGTAGAAGGTTCGGAAGATAACGTTGATGAAATCTCCCAAAAAGTTAATAAAAAGTTAAGAGAAGGAAGATAAGAAGGAGGGATAAGGTCAACTTATAAGGCCTACTATCCAATAAGTGGAAATCCTAGGAAGAGATTACAGAGGTTATATTGTCTTTCTTGTATATCTTTTGAGGATATAGTATAAATTAAGGGATAAAATTATCAGAGAAATAATATTAGAGGATTCTCCAAGTGTAAGAATAGGAATCTTCAGATTTAAAGAGTCTTTGCAGGCCCTGGCTGGTGTGGCTCAGTGGGTTGAGCACCAGCTGGCTACCCAAGGGTCGCTGGTTCGATTCCCAGCCAGGGCACAGAGCCAGGTTGCAAGCCAGGTCCCCAGCCAGGTCCCCAGCTGGAGGCAGGTGAAAGGCAACCATACATGGATGCTTCTCTTCCTTTCTCCCTCCCTCCCTTCCCCTCTCTCTAAAAATAGTGAATAACATCTTAAAAAAGAATAAAAGAGTCTTTGCGCACTCAATATAATCAGTGGAAAAGAATCTTCTCAGCATATCATTATGAAATTTTAGGCCACCAGTGGCTAAGTGACCCCAGACGCTTCAGAGAAAACCAGGCCACCTGCAAAGGACCTCAGGGCCGTCACCCGCAGCACCAGACGCGGGGAGTCAGCAAGGCACTACCTTCACATTGTTGATGAAAAATACACTTAAACCTAGAGTCGTAAACCCACCCAAACTATTACGTGTGAAAATACAATATCATTTTCAGAAAGGCCAGTAGAACATTTACTTCCCATCAGCCTTTCTGAGAAATCTACTGGGGGGGGGTGTGTTTTAGCAACATGAGAGACTCAACAATGAAGAGGGAGATGCGGCGTCCAGGGAACAGGCCCGAATGGGACAAGGTGTCCCCGGAAAGTTGCAGGGTGACAGAAACGCAGCCAAAAGCAGCTGCCAAGACCATGGCACGGCCGTGGAGGGCCGGCTAGGCGGCGGGGTTAGCGGGGTGACCATACGGAACGGTGACCTTATTTATTTGGTAATGGAGGAGGTAATATTGTTACGCAAAGGATGGGTCTGAGAGTCGGATGGGAGGAAACTAAGGGCAGGTACGTGAAACATCGCCGCAAATGAAAAGGACGAGAGAGGCCGTCCTAACTCCAGGGAAGGACGAACGGCCGAGAAAGGAAGCAAAGTCACAGCCCGCAACGCGCCTCCACTCAAGCAGTGGTCACCGAGTCGTGAAAATGTCACGCAGCCCTGGCGGGGGTGGCTCAGCTGACTGGTCACGGGCGCACTGAGAGGTCACGGGTTTGACTCCCGGTCAGGGCACATGCCCAGGTTGTGGGTTCAGGCCCCAGCGGGGACAGGTGTGGGAGGAAACCTATCCATGTTTCTCTCTCCCTCTCTTTCTCCCCAGCTTCCCCTCTCTCGACAGATCAACCAGCGTGTCCTTGAAAAAGAATAACAAAGTTGTAACATGAAACCTGTGACCTAGAGGTACGGGGAGAATGGAGGGGGGTAGTGACCACAGTGAGCACCAGGAGACACCCAAGTCCTAAGGGGTTGCCAACAGATAATGCCCTAGAACAGACGTATCGATACGTGTCAAGGCCAGCAGATTCCTTAGGACAAAGGAAGCAAATAGCGGAGGAAAACCGGAAAACTCATAACGAGGAAGAATTCGGCGTGGCCGCCTTTGGGAGTCAGGACCAGGGGTGCAGGTTGGGAACTGATATGTTTGGTTACCTGCCTACCTGACTTCTGAGCTTGGAGTGACATACGCATGACCTCGATTAAAAACGTGAACGAAACATAACCCAACGCTTGGAAGCGCCAACAGCGCAGTGACGTCTAGGGGATTCGTTCCCTCCCTCATGGTCGCTACTCGTTGTGTTTGTTGGGTGAGTAAGTGAAGGTCAAATCCCGAATGGAACAAATCCAGGGAGTGCCAAGCCCTCGTGGGGCAGACGCTTCTTCCCTCAAGAGTTGCCCCCCCGGGCGAGGGCCCTGGGGCCAGAATGGGATCAGCCACCACTTCGGTGAACACACCTCGGTTAATGGATTCGCCTGGGTGAGAGGGAAGGGTTCATCATGCCGGCGAAACCTCCAGTTAATTGAAAGGAGTTCTGGCAAGAAAAGGAAAACGATCGCGTTGAAGAATGATCTGGTGCCTGTGAAGAGGGACTAAGGATGAGGAGAGGTGAGACACCCCCGCACCCCAGCCCGGGAATGAAAACTGTGCGGAGGGGGGCCAGCCCTCCCCTCCGTGGGCCCCCTGCCCTTCGTTGCTACGGAAAGGACACTTGGAGAAGCCGCTGGGAAACTCCCCGGCGGGATTCTTCCCTGTCAGCCTGTTCGCTTTCTCACCTGTGTCTAACTCAGCGCATTCAGCCGGAATGTGGAGATGATAATATTTTCCATCAATTACCATGTGCGCAGCAATCAGCAGAGCTTTCGCTGATAGTTTGACAGCAGCAATTACCATTTTAAATTCACAGCAGAGGGGTGGGCACTGCCAGCCGCCGACCAGCACCCGTTCTCTCTTACTTCTTAACAGGGCTGATCCGAAAAACCGCGTCCCGCCTCCCTTGCAGCTAGGGTGGCTGTGTGACGCGATCCTGGCCAACAGGGCGCGCACGGGAGATTCTGGTAGGACGTCTAGGTTGGGGGCAGAACCAGGTGAGAAGAGCCTGTGAAGGGCCCTTGTCTTCCTGCCTGGAACGCGGAACCAGGGCCCTGACGCACAACTGCTGCTGTGAGTATCAAGACAAAGGCCACCTGTTTAGAAAGGCTGTCAGGGGTGCTGCCAAGACTTTGGGTCTGGGCTAACCTTTGAGGCCTTTGTCCCCAGAAGAATAAAACCCCTTGTATGTAGAAAATGCTGGCTTCCTCTCCATTTTTGTGTTGCAGTCCTCCTCATGGATACGTGTGACAAAAGCCATCCCAGACGTCTAAGACAGTCATCTTGGTCCCCAATACAGAAACCTGAGCAGCTGCGGCCTCGTCTGTCCGTTCATTCTTGTTCCCTTTTCTGGATACAGAACCAGGCTAAGCCGGGGATCAATAGAGGCTAAGTGCTGCCAGTGAACGGAGCGCTGCAGGGGACAGAAGCACGGGGCGCGGCTCCGGGCACACACGCCACGGGGCGGCAAGCACAGCCCAGGAAGTGGTAACTAAGAGTCATGCGTTCACGGGCGTAGCCATTCCCGGCGTGCGGTGCGCGGCCTGGGCGATGGATCTCAGCTCCCGCCACGGTCCGGCCCCCACTCCTGAGCGCGGAGCCTCCGTTGCCACCTCAGCTCCCTTCTCTGCTTCCTTCCCCCCCAGACTCGACCTTCCAGGTGCTCTCAAACGTCCCCTCCCCAGCTACAGCCAAGCCGCTGCGCCAGCACCCCGACATGCCGCCCTGCCCAGCACCCCAGCAGTGTCCCTAGGAACCAGGCTCCCTACGGTATTTATACCCGGAGCTCAAGGGGCTCCCTCCACTTCTTTCAGTGACCCCGACAAAGGACCAACAGCGTCTGCGGAATAAAAATGCCTTGACAGGCTGGGGATGGGCATGGCCCTTTTACGGAACCCAGGGACAAGGGTGGGGCTCCCCGGTTCCAGCCACATTTATTCCCTACGCTGTTCCGACTCGCACCAAGGGAAGAGTTTCTGGGAGGGGCGCACGCCTCCCGCCTCACCCACGGACGCGTCTTCCCCCGGCGGCTCTCCCGTTTCCCACCGCCCCTGCAGAGAGCGTTTGGCACAAGCACAATTAGGGATGACGGATTTAAATTGTTCTGAAATGTGTATCAATGTATCACGCTGGCGTCTTTGGAGCCTTTGTTCCGCCTGGCTTCCAGAGCCGTGCATGCCCCTCACGGACGGTGCCCGGCGTCCCGGAGCCGCCTGCGCAGAGTGGCGCCCCCCGCCTCCCTCCGAGGCCCCCCAGCCTCGACCCGAAGGAGATGCTCTTCCGTCCTGCCGCTGCCTCGGGGGCCCGGTCAGCCCTTGCGCCTTCGCCGCAGGACGGAGATGCCACCGCGAGCGCCAGCTGGTTCCATTCGGGCATCTCTGGGCTTTAGCGGCAGCCCCTGGCCTCCGCGGTGGGCGCGAGGGGATTCCACTTCATCATCCCATTCGTCAGCGCCCGGGCCACCGTGTGATTGTTCGGGTCGGAGGGTCCACGGTCCCTCCGGGCGCTCGCCGAGCTGGTCTCGGGACGGTTCGTCACCGAGCTGTCACCGTGGCGGGTTTTCAATCAGTGTTGGCTGAACGCGCTGCTCTGATGACCGGAGGTTGCATGATGCCAACGTCCCGCTGCCAGGAGGCATCGCGTCGCCAGCCGGGCAGGGAGGGCCCCGCGAGAGCAGGACATGGGCGCCCCGGCTGGCGCTCTGCCGTCCCCTCTGGCCGTTGTACTTGGCCGTCCCTTATTCCCACGCCCGCTGCTGATGCCCCGAGAGAGGGACACGTCACACTCGTCCCTGCCTCTTGTGCACCGGCCGGCCCGCAGCGGCCTCTCCCCACGTCCACAAGTCCCCCCGCAGAGTCGGCCTGGAGACCGGGGTGCTACCCGGCAGAAGCAACCCCGCAGGGCCACAGCGGGCACCTGGGTGCACACAGGGCAGAGAAATCAGACTCTAGCCCAGGAGAGGTGGCAGGGGGCCGAGGTCCCGGTGGTTTGGGGACGGGGAGGCGGTTTGGAAACTGGACACGGGCAGCTGCATCCTGACCTGCAGCAACGACAGTGGAACGTTGCTCCCGGGGTCCCTGCGCCCCGAGCCCCGTCTACGTGAAAAGGTGGGGCCTCCGCATTTCCCGGGAAAGGCCACCAGCGCCCTCCACCAGGAGCCCCCGCAGAGAGCAGCCAGGGACAGGGCTGGGAGGCTCCAGGGGAGCCACACTCCCCCCTAAACCTCCTCCTTCATCTTCTTGCTGGTGCTTGTCCACTGGGAGCAGGACAAGGTCAACCCGCAGGCCAGGCAAGTGGCTGCCCGGCCTGGTGACCAGGGTCCTTCAGACCAGACCGGAAGCAGGAGGCTGGGAACCCTACTCGTTCGCCCCCTCCTGGGCCTGAGCATCTGTCCACCCGGTCACTCGCCTCAATAACATTACCAGCCGCAGAGGACAGGATAGTAACAAAAGGAAGACGTGGATTATGAGGAGCTTCACAACCCATTTCTGCGCGTCCGAAAATAACTGCCAACGCAGTTGGGGGGTTTCTGCCTCCAGCCTTCGAATCCTCCCGTGGTGGCCCAAGGGGACACGTGATGCTGGGGAGGTGCCCGAGGGCAGCGGGTGAGCCTGAGGAGCTTCCCAGGGGCGCAGGGCAGCCAGGGCCTCTTTCTACAAGGGCTCCCAGGTCTGGGGGAGCCGCTGGTGCGAGAAGCGGCATCAGGCTTCCTGTGTCACCCCGGGTGCCCAGGACTTGCCATCAGGAAGGTGTTTTCGCGAGGGTCACGTCTCTGGGCGGGTTTCCAGGTGGCAGGGGGAGGAGGTGGTCCGAGGGTGAGAGACAGGGGCTTGGTCCCGACCGGCCGGGCACCCCCCGCAGGGAGCAGGTACATCACAACCCTGCTGGGACGGCGGACTGTGGATGTGCAGGTTTCCCGGGGACACTGCCGGGACCCCGAGGCCTTGGGGTCGACAAGGAGACCCCCGGGCTCTGTTCCGCTCGTGGTGGGGGTACCGCTCTGGCTGTCCATACCCCAGCGTAGCTGTGACTTTGGGAGGGAGCCTCTCGGGTCGCCCCTCGTTGTGGAGGGGAACAGGCAGTGGGCAGACACTCTGTCACCAGCTCACTCTCGGAGGACGAGCAGGGACGACGGGTCGTGGGTGTCTGAGACACAGTGGGCCCCTGTCCGTCTCGGGGGTGCAAGGGTCAGGAATGAGACCCGCAGGGGACACCGACGTCCAAAGCTCTTATCGCCTGGGTCATTTGCCACAACGACCTCCTGGGAGCTGGGCGGCAGGGAGGGACCGTCGGGGTCAGACGCGGTACCCGGGGAGCCCCGCTGAAGGGTGCAGGGTAGCGCGTTCGCTGGGCGCCCACGATGCTGGAAAGTGGGTCCGTGCAGCCCCCCATTTCCACCAGCCCTGACGTGAGGACCGCACTCCCCTCCCCCGTCCCCCAGCTCTTGCCTAGTCCTGGCGACCCCGAGCCACCACGCCAGGGACTTCACAGTAAAGACGCGCTGTCCACACGGGAAAGCCAGGCAGCCACACAAACGCACACGCTACACGCGCCCGTCGTGGGTCTCAGGAGAAACCTGAACACGGGGTGCGGGGGGAGCGGCCACACGGCGGAGCCACACGCGGTGGGACTGCACTTCTGCTCTGTGTCCAGAAAAGACCGGGAGCAGAGGGGGCTGGGGGGACCCCGCGCAGGGTTGTTTTTGGGGGGGTTGTCAGAAACGCTTCGGAACCAGATGGAGGTGGGTCTGCACGTGGTGAGGGTGCCGAAAGCCGCGGGTGAAGTTTGCGGCGCGAACGCCGCCCCGATCAACGACACGCATGAACACGGCTGCAACTTGTTCAGCACGTGCACGGGGACCCCAACTTCGGCAGCCCCGGGGACGGGCATTATCGACTCCCACGGAGAAGTGAGGGGGCCCAGGCCCGGGGTGACAGCACCGGTGAGGGGACCGGAGCCCGGGGGCCACCGCACGCACGTCACTCGGGACTCCAGTGGGGTCGGGAGAGGGGCTTCCGTGCCGGCCGGTCAAGGGCACAGCTGGACAGAGGCAGGGCAGCTGATGCCGGTGGAGCAAGAGGCCAGAGAAAAGGGAACAGGAACTGGGGGTTTTATTTAGCACACGCAGGTGCGGGGCCCAGAAACGGGAAGAGAAGCAAAGCGTGTCGCAGCTCCGGGAGGGGAGGCAGCGGGGGTGCGAACGCGAAGGCCGGTCCCGCCCGCCTGGGCGCCCAGGGCTGCCCCGCCCCCCAGCTCCCAAGGCCTCGGCAGCGCCCCGGGGACCTGACTCATTTCCCGCAGGCGGCTCACCTGTTTGAAAGCCGTGGGAGACGCAGCCCAGCCGGGACTCACATTTTCCGCGGAGCCGGAGCGTCTGAAGCCAAACAAGGCCGCGCGCCCAGCAGAGCCCTGCGCTCGCCCCGCTCCCCCGGCACCGAGGGACTCGGGGTTGGGGGCTGGGGGGCTGCTTCTCACGCCCGCTGTCCCCGGGCGCCGTGATGCGAGAGACCGTGCTTGTGGGATGTTGTTACCCTTCCTGCACGTGTGCTGCCGCGTGCACGGTCCCGCCCCGGTCCCGTGGGAACACGTTAAGGAGTCCCCGAGGGTCACAGTGGGCAGAATTGGCCACGCAGGTGACAGCTCCCAAGTCCGACGGGCACCGGGAGGGACAATCACCAGCAATCAAACAAGAGCAGAGGGGCGGCGGGTGGGGAGGAACGACCCGGCCGCCTTACGGTCGCCGACCTCTTCCTGCCTGCGATGGGGCTTCCGTGGAAGCCAGGCTGGCCCCCTGCCCCACTCACCTCTGGGGCCAGCGACGCCCCTCTGGCTCCGAAGGGACAGCGTCCCTGATGAGCAACCTTTCCTGTGTCCCCCGTGCCCCCCGTGCCCTGAGACCGTCCTTCGGGCCCACAGGACGCACTGAAGTGTTGCAGTAGGAGGCCGGCTCCTTCTCGGGGGCCTCCCGGAGGTCGCGGAGGCGGTGGGGGTGCGGGAGTCCCTCCGGGGCCCTGGTCCCTCGGCCTCGGGGCTGGGCTGCCGGCCCCAACCTGGGCCTTTTCTCCCCAGACGGGGGTCGGGGTCTCCCACTGGGCTCAGCTCCCCGGCGGCGCCTTCTCATCCCACCTGGCGGTGGGCAGGGGCTGCAGGCCTCCGGCTTCTGAAACGGACACGGCACCCACTTCCTCTCCAGCCGCTGACACCGCCGGCCCTCACCCCCTCCCCTGGGAGCACCCGCTGCGCTCTCAGCCCCCGCACGTCCGCCTCCGGAGGAAGTTAGAGCAGCCAGCCGGCGGGACAGGAGCTTTCTGCCCAAGCGGCCGGCCGGCCTTTGCCCGGCGCCCAGGGGTGCACCTGGGGCGCACGCGAGGTGCCCGGCCTGGCGGGAAGGGCCCACTCACTGCTGATGAAGCCGTGGAACCAGCAGGAGTTTCGAAGCCACGACTGTGTGGCTGGTGGCAGACAGGTCGGCGCGAGGGTCCCACCGCCGCCCCACCCGCTGGGGACATTCTCTCCGAGGCAGGACGTGGCGGCCTCCGGGCGCGAGGACCGGCCATGTGGGAAACGTACTCACGTGTCTGCAAACTGGCCGCGCCCGGGGCCTGGCTGGGGTCCCTCTCCTCCCTGCGCCGCCTGCCAGGCCCCCGAAAATGCTGAGGCTGCAGACGATGGGCCGTCACAGGAGCCCACACGTTGGCTCGGAAGCCGCCTCTATTTTTAGCGGGGGCCGGGGGGGCCGGGTGGGCTGCTCTACTTCCCTTTTTATTTTGGTGCTGAGCAGAGGCTGTGGGTGTTTCCATGGAGGGGAGAGGCTGGGAGAGGAGATGGGGACTGAAACTGCGCAGCAGCCCTGCGGCCCGTGCCTGTCAGTGGGGGCAGCTGGGGAGGGAGGGAGGGGTGCACAGAGCCTGGCATCACCCCAGATCCACCCTTCCTGGTGGCCCTGCCGCTGCGCCCACGAGACCACGGGTCCACCGGCCGCACTGCTCCCGGGAGGCAGCTGGTTGCTAGGAAATGCAGAGCCCGGAACGTGCCTGGAAGGTAGTCGTGGAAGCCCCACACCGAGGCCCCCAGAGCTGAACCCAGACACCTCCGCCCCCACCCCGTCTGCAGGGGGAGAGGGGCTCACCCCAGCCCCTTGGGGGGGCTGCCTCTAGACGCTGCCGGGGAGAGAGGGAGGGAGCCGTGGGTGGGTGGTGGGGTGCCCTGCACACCTAGGGGGGCCACAGAGCCCCGCCCCTTTCCTAGAAGCCTGCCTGTGCCCAGGACTGCAGCTCAGGGGGCGCGCGTGTCTCCCCGGGGCCTCCTGGCCCGGGTCTGGGGGTCAGCCTCTCGGTCCCGCAGGCTGCGGCCGTCGGGAGGGGAGGCCCCGCTTCCCGGCCTTTTATAAAAACACGCCCGCGGGAGCAGAGGGCTGCGAGCGTCTTCAGCATCCCGTCCAACGGGGCTAGAAAAGAGGACGGCCCTGAAGCGAGGCCCCAGGCGAGAGAAGGGCATGACCGTGACCCTAGAAAGCTCCCTCGGGACGTTTCCGTCCGCCCTCCGCCCCAGGCGCCTGGCTGCTTGTTTCTCTCCGCGCGACGGCCGGGGCCAGGCCCCGTGGGTCACCTGCTGGCCCCGTGGGTCACCTGCTTGCCCCCGAGGGTCACCTGCTCGCCAGCGGACGGGCGTTGGGGTTGCTCCCGACACTCCTCTCCAGGGGCTCTGGCTCCCCGCTGTGCCGGAGCACAAGTCATTCCTGCCACATAAGCAGCAAGGAACACAGGCGGGTGCGGGCCGAGCAGACGTGGGGCGGGAAGGCGCAGGCTGCCCAGGGCGGAGCAGGAGGTCCGGCCTTTCAGGGTCTCGGTGCAGCGACCTCATCTCCCCACGGCGGGGCTGCTCCGCGCCCTCAGCGGCCCTTTCCCCGCCTCCGCCCCGAGGCCCCCCAGTGGGGCAGCTCCCACGTGTCCACGGTGCAGAGGCGGGTCTGGGGTGCAGTGGGCGCGGCCCCACCATCTCACGCCCCTGCCCTGGGCTGGTCTCCCCACTTCTCTCTCCCTCCAGCGCGGCAGCTGAGCCTGCCCAGCTCAGGACAGGCGGCGGGGAGACCCCAGACAGCTGCGGGCAGCGGCCCAGTCCCTGGGGGCGTCTCAGGGGCAAGGTGCCCAACCGCGCGCCCCCCCAGCTGTGAGATCCTAACACGCCCCCCGTCGGGGAGACGCATGGTGCCCTTTTCCCTGACGGGTGGGCGCATCCAGGGTGGCACCCAGGGGAGATGCCACCTTCGAAAAGCAGCCACCAAGGAGAGGGGTCACGCTGGCCCCCAGGGGAAACGGTGCTCTGAGCCTCCTTGCAGGAGGCGGCCATGGCGAAGCCACACGTCAGAGGCAGGGAACCCCAGCGCCTCCTGCACGTGCACCCGGGGAGTGAGGCTGGAGTCAGGGCTTGTGTGTGTGTGTGGGGGGGGCGCTTTTCTAGAGCATCCCTGCGGAGCTGGAGACCCCGGAGACAAAACGCACCTGACTGGGGACTGGGACCTGGGGCTGCGGCGTCTGAGCCCCAAGCCCGGCCCCTCCAGGCGCAGGGGAGGGACCAGGCCCGTCCTGGAGGCCCCCCAGCCACCCAGGAGAGGCGAGGTGGAGCCGCGGGACCCCTCCCCCGCCACGTTCCCTGTTTCATTCTCTTCGCCTTCAAAGTCTGCTGTTCTAACCGGCGTAGGCCCTGACTGCTGACTCAGCTGCTGGAGCCAAAACGCATGAAACCCCATTTCAGAAAGGTCCGATGATTTTATTTCCTCATCATAAATATGAGATTTAATTAGCAGCCTGCTGCTAATGAAGGCGCGGTGGAAGCCAGGCGGGAGACACGGGGGACGAGGGAAGGACCACCACTGACCCAGAACCCGCCACCCGCCCTGGGCCCCGGGCAGCGGAGAGGCAGCTCCGGCCTTGACGGCCTGCGGGACGGTCCCCGCCCTCTGGCCCGGTCAGAGGCCAGCTCTGTGCCCACCCGACAATGGTCCTTCTTACGGCGGAACAGAGGGAGGGGCACCCAGAGTCCCTGTGGAGAAGCCACTGGAAAGGGCTGCAAAGAGTCCAGCTGTCCTGCTGGGCGCCGGACATCAGCTGGTGGACACGAACACATGATGCTGTGCCCCGACCCTGTGTCCCCGGTGACCCCTGGCCTCAGCATCCCTCTGCTAGGAATCTACGAATCGCCTGTGAATGTTTGGCTGTAAAATAGGACCGATAATACCCAGGGCTTGCAGAGGTTCTGTGATGGTTAAAAGCATTTCTCGGGCAGAAGGGGACCAGGAGGCCCAGGGGCTCCTCTGGCTGCCAGTACGGAGAGCGGGTGGGACCCTGGGCTGGGCAGGGGAGCAGCGAGCAGGACCAGGGGCGTTTGGTGCCAGGTCTTATTGCAGAATTGTGTTCATGGAGAGACGACCACCCAGAGACGGCTGGGCGGGCAGGCAGGGCAGGAGCCACCCCCCCAACCCCCAGCTTCCCTCCGGACAGCTCCTGGGGGCTCTCTCTGGGCCCCCTAGGAGGGCAATCTAGGCCCTGGACGCTCAGCTCACACCCTCAAACAAAAAGATGGGGCCCCATTTCCCTCCGCGGACAGATCGAGAGGGAACTTTGAATGTGGAATCGTAGCGGGAACTCTGTGCTGGAACACCTGTGTCTGGACCCCCGTTCTCTTACTGGCTGCCTGCAGCACTTTTGAAATACGACCCCTGTTCTGCTCCCCAACTCCATGCAGCCAGTGTAACACGGTGCCCTTTCTCCAGCCCACGGGAAACCCCCTCCATGGACAGGAACACGCTGCGTCAGGGTTTCTCAGACGTGAGGTCCGTGGTCTCCCGGGGACCCAGACTCTAACGCAGGGGGTCCGGGACTCCACGTGGCATGTGGTGCTGGCCCACCAATAGCGTGTTGGGTGACAAGGCCCTGTGCCCCTGTGTGGGTCCCCAGCAGCTGCCAGTAGCCACGAGCCTGGCCACCAAGAGGCAGCCTCTTGCGGAGCCCCTGGAACAGCCCTGAGGAAGGTTTTAGAATCAGCTGGAGGTTCTGGGGGTTTGTCTGAGGTTGCGGGAGAGGCAGCAGGGCCAGGATCGGACCCTAGGTCACCCCTCGGACACTCACATCCTCACTGCCCTCTTTGAAACACTGGGTGACAGGAGCGTTGCCCCTTCGCTGGGTTCCCCGGCCCCCTGTGTGCCGGCGGGGACACAAACCTGAGAAGGACAGTTCGGATTAGAGACGCATCGACAGCAACAAGACGGAGGTGACTTTTCCAGGTTTCCTCTCCCCGCCTGTGATTAATTCCCAGCTTTTTCCATGCTAATGTTTCCCTGCCTTCTGCCGGTAATAAATAACCAATATGCTCTAATCCCTTGTTATGATCCATCCCTCTCAGGGATCTGGATTTTGATTCTTTGCTGCAGCTCAATCGCATTGAATTTCTTTAACCAGGACAGCTCCATTAAGAGTCCCCTCCAAGGACATCCTGACGGGGCGGTGAAGTCATGGATAACGGGTGACAACAGACAGGGCGGAGCCGAGGCACGAAATACTGGCAGCCACAAGGAAGAGAAGGCGAAACCACAATCAAAAACACCACCAACTACATTTCAGGAGCATGAAGGGTGCAACACAGGCCCAGGAAACCAGGAGCCTTGCAGCTCTGCTGATGCACCATCCTCCGCCTGCCTGCAGCCCCTGGTCACCCGGCACCGGGCACCCCTCTGTGCCACGGGGCTCCCCACACCGGACGGACCGAGAGGGCTCACCAGCCCTCGCTGTGTGTTTGAGCAACTAACTTGGAGCTTCCTGCGTGTGCGCCTCCTCCAAGGCCGGCCCGACCACCACAGCTGGGTAGAAGGGTGTTCCTTGCGGAAGAAGCTGTCCAGGCCCTCAGGATCCCGGAATCTCCATCTGCCTCCGTCCAACTCCCGCGGTTTGGAGTTGGCTGAGGGCCGGACGGGACAAGCTCCGTCTGGCTCAGTGGCGGCTCCGAGCGTGAACGCCGCCCCCGCCGTCCCTTCCCGGCCCCCTGGGCAACCGGCTGTGGCCCCCTGGCCTGCGCTGCCCTCAGACCCTCCGCGGGGACCACCGGGATGTTTCCACTGCAGCGAAGCCTCCCCGGAGGGCCGGTGCTTCTAAACTTTCCCGAGTCCACCTGGTATCTGGGACCGTTTCCAGAACCATGTTTTCAAACACATGAAACAACACGCAGGGGAACCCATTAGACCAAAACAGGGCCTTGTCCTGTAGTTTAAAATCCGCGCGCGACACTCTGCCCGTGTGCCTCGTCCCTGACGCACCCGACGGTGGCTCAGGGCTGGAAACAGGCTGTGCAAACAGTGCGAGGAGAAGCCAGCGACAATGACCGGCTGCTGCGCTGCCTGCTGGTGACAGAGTTCAAGTGCCCGGCCCGACACCCCTGAGCACGTTACCCGAATCCATAGTTCGAGGGAAACGCCAAGATCCACGCGAAGAAAGAAGCTGTTTCTTCTATTCACGTTCCTGGGGCCCCCGCCTTGCCCTTTCCCTGCAGAACTGCCTGCCTGCCCTGCAGACCCCCGTCAGGACCCCCGTCTGCCGGTCTCAGACCTGCAAAGAGCTTGTGGTTTGGTGCGGAATGAATAAGCCTGTGGATAAACCTGTATGAAGAAACTGTAGCCCTGGCCGGTGGCACAGGGGATAAGGCACCGGCCTACGAACCCAAAGGTCGCAGGTTTGATTCCCAGCCAGGGCACATAGTCAGGTTGCAAGCCAGGTCTCCAGCCAGGTCCGTAGCACAACAGACAGGCTGGAGAAGGGAAGGGAAGTTAGGTTTCTACGGCCAGAAGTTCCCTCTAAGTGTGTTTAGCAAAAGACGGTGCAGCGCGGGGCATGAGGCACGGCAGGAAGGACCGGAAACCTGCAGAGCCTTCCCACGCCTCCCTTCCCCGGGGGGGCGGGCAGCCGGCAGCCTTCCCCAACTTGTCGGAGCACCGAACCCCTGTCCCACGAAGGAGCGCGCAGGCACACACTGGGTTGGCCAAGTGCTCCTTTTCTTTTTCCGTAGGGCGGTTCGAGCGGCGCTCAGCGGCCTTCACCCGGACGCAACCCAATTTCGTGAGGCTGGACGGTGGCACCTGTCCCGTCAGCTGCGTTAAAAACAACACGTATCGAAATCGGTGATTTTGTGTGTGCGGCTACGTTAATGTGGAAGATGGAAGGAAATACGCGACCTTTTCAGCCTACGGCGCTGTACCGTTTCAAAGGAGGTGAAAACGCCACCCAAGACGCGTACGGAGAAGGTGCTGTGGCTGCGTGAAGGCGTCAAGAGTGGTTCCCCGGGCTCCGCGGTGCAGAGCCTGGTCAGCGGGTCACTGCGCCGGCTACACAGCCTCGGGGTGTCTATTGCAGGGGGTGTGGGAGGATCAGTCCCTCCAGCAACCCCATTGCTTCCCGCGTTTGGGGGGTGACCCGTGCTGGGGACCACCGCATTCATGCCCCTCTCCTCCTGGCAGATGGAGGGTCAGAGGGTGGCCTTTTCTGAGCCCATTCCCAACAGTGGGGGGGAGCGGGGGTGGGGGCGCCACGCTTGGGTGGGGAGCACGTGCAACACTGGGGGCTGGCTTGGGTCCGAGAGTCCGACAGACCCCCCGACAGACCCCCCTCCAGCAGCTGGGCACCTTAGGCAAGGCGCTTACTGCTCTGTCCACCGGATCAAACGCCTACCCTCTCCTCCCCTGTGGTGCTGGATTCGCAAAGCGTCCATGGCAAACGCTTCCAGGTCAGCGCGAGTGTGTGAGCAAAACTACCCCTCCCCCCGGGACATCACCTCAGCGCCCCCTCCTCATGGCGAAACTCTCGCTCCAGGTGGGCAGTGCGGGCGGCGGCGCCATCGGGAGGCCGGACGCTGATCTGCCGGGCGCCACAGCGCGTCCCGGGTGTGAGAGCATCCCCCTGATTTCCTGCGATAACCTGGCAGGTAAGATGGTAAGATGTGGTCGCCGGCCTCCTCTGAGAGGTGCACTCCCACGCTGTGGGCCAGCACCCCGCAGGGGGGAGCGGCCGCTGCTCCTTTCCGCACGCGCTCACGAGTCAACCTACCCGGCTCGGGCCAGGTCTCGGGGCCCGTGGAGCGCGGGCAGCCCGCTGGCTGCGCCCACCACGTCGGGCGATGCTGTCGGCCAAGACATGCAGGAGAATCTGATCAGAGCGTCACGTCCCACCAAGTTGGAAGAGATAGTGCGCCACGTCCCACCAAGTTGGAAGAGATAGTGAGCATGATAAATGCCCTCATCGTTGTTCAAAGAGGGTTGACAGGCAGGAATGGAAGGCCCAAACCACAGATGGAATTCAATAAAAATGGGGGAAAAGTGCTTGAGATTTGCCTTTAAAAATGGGCCCCAGGCCGGGGGAGGGGAGCACTCCCATAATCCAGGCTTGCGGGGGGGAAAAAGGAAAGAGAAAATAAAGAAGAAGGGAAGCCTTGGGTTTTGATGAACTGGCTCTTCACGGTGTCCCAACAGTATATCTCGGGTACATAAGAAATGTCAGAGTGCATGAAGGGGGTCACTGTAGATGAGGCAACTCTCCCTCCCGCTCCCCAAATCTTCGGTTAAGACTGAATGAGAAATAGGTCCCAACAGGTACAGAAAGGGCCAATTCCACACTCGAAAGTGCCATAGGAGTGACCCTAGGGTGGCAGAGTCCTGTCGGGCCGGGGGCGGGAAGCTGGGCTGGCTGGCCCTTTGCCCACCGTGGGCTGTGCTCCCAAAGGCAGGGGCTGCGACCACAGGCCTGGGGTTAGAGAGACGGGGCAGGCCTGGGGTGAGCGCTGCGGGCAGGCGGCCTCTGAGCCAAATGAATCATCTTCTCTACAGCACACCTGGGTCCCCCCTCTCTCTAAAGGCTGCCGGGACCAGGTGCAGCTGCGGCAGCCAGGCCGTAGGGACTGCCCCACGCGGACTCTGTCCCCTCACCAAGCGACGCGAGACATTGGAGAGAAACAACCAAGTGCAACAAACGGAACCTCCACCGGGAGGAACCAGTCACTTGAACAGCCACCTGCCGTGTCCTCAGGAAGAGGCGGGAGCCCCCAGTCCCCCCCACGGAGACTTGAAACATCCCTGGCGTGGACATCGGCAGGTGGACTGAGTGTGTGGAATGGAGGGAGCTCATGGTGGGGTCGCTGGGCTGGAAGACTAGAATTCTCCCAGAATCCAGAAAAAGGGGCTGGGCAGCAGGAAGGACAAGTCAAGAGACATGGAAGACAGGGCCAGGTGTTCCGACATTTCTCTCTGAAGGGTGAGCCAGGGGGAGAAAACACCAGGATTGGAAGGGGACACGGACTTCACGGAGTTCCAGGGAAAGAGTCCGGGACTGAAACAAGACAAGTGTCCTCAGCAGCAAAGGGCACACGGAGCTCCAGAAGGCTGCGGGGGGTGCACATCTGTCCACGCTGTGATCACATTCAAGGGCACCAGGTTCTGGGGGAGCCCCTGGGAGCCCCCGGAGAAATGGAGCCAGGCCGGCCAATGGCAGCACCAGGTAGAGAAGGCAATGGGCCAGTCTCCCCGCAGTTCCAAAGAGAAACAATTTTTAAACTAAAATTCTACGTTCAGCTCAACAGGGACTCCGGGGTAAAAAGGGAAAAGAAAATGTTTTTTTACACATGCAAGGACTCAGAATGTTTATCACTCACAGACCTACAGTGAAATCACCACCAAACAATGTACATCCACAAAAAGAAAACAAGCCCCAAAGTGAAAAAAAAACAGAGGGTGGAAGACACCACAGCTCCCACCTGTTGTGATCTGAATCCGTGTCCCCCAAATTCACAGCGACCGCCCAGCCCCCTGCTCCTCAGAATTCAAGTCCACGTGAAGACAAAGCCTTTGAGGAGGGATCCCGTTAAAATGAGAGCTGCACCCTGCCGAGAGTCACCAGTGGGAGGTCAGGTGGCCACACTAGGATCAGACAAAACAGACTTCAAGTAAAAATTGGTATGGCACCAAGGAGGACATTACATATTGACAAAAGGGTCAATAAATCAATTAAATATAACAATTACAAACATATACGCGCCTAACAACAGAGTCCCCAAGGCGTCTGGTGCAACAATTGACTTGAATTAGAAGGAGAAATTGCTCCGCACTATAATAGTAGGGGACTTCAATAACCCACTCTCAATAATGAATACAACCACCAGGCAGAAGATCAATAAGAAGCAGTGATGAGCAACCCATTACAGGGGGAACAGAACAAAGCAAGCCGGATCAATCCTACAAAAGGCAGGAAGCTAAAAAAAAAAAGGATGAGGAAGACAAATCACAATTATTAAGAATATTAAAAGTGAGTCCAATGTTCTGTAAGTTACAGCAAACAGGAAAGGGTTAACAGGAAGCCAGGACTGCAGGGGAAATGCTAACAGGGACACAGGAGATTTTCATGCCGCAAAGGGGAACCGTCACCACCTTTAATATCCATGTGCCTCACAACCCAACTTTAACGCTGGGGAAGCCAAACCATGAGACAGGCATGACGGAACCGGCAAAGTCACTGTCACTGTAGGTGACTTCGTAAAGCCCCCAAGCGGGGGCCAAACACGTATCGTCAGAGTAGGGACAATAATGAGCATTTGCTCTCGTGGATTCACAGAACTCTGTGCCCAGCAGTAGGGAGGACAGGAAATTTTACACATGGAAATTTTACAAAAATTCACCAGGGATTAGCCACCCAAGACAGTTCAAGTGACAACGGAAAGCAGGACTCACATGGCATATTCGCTGAGAATAACGTGAAAGTGAAAAATCACAGGCAACTTCCAGTCAGGGTGGAGACGCCTCACCTCCCCGCGCAGCCATAGAAAGAATTACACCCGGATCTCAAAGCTGTAGCACCCAGAACAGTCAGCAGACCGAGCTGCATGGAAGTCTGACAACCCAGGATGTGGAGAAGGTGCTCATCCAGCGGCTAGGAGGGCGGGCTCACCGAGAGGGGCGGGGGGCGGGTGTGGCCCGGGACCGGTAGACCCCTTACGACGTCTGGTTGGAAAAGCGAGTGGGGTTGGGACAGTGGAAGAAATTGCCTGATTTTTGCCACTTAAAGGGCCAGCCCAGCCTTAGGATGTACGAAAATCCACCTACCCCGGGGCTCACCACCCAGGCAGTAGCTGGAAGGGTGTCAGTCACACATTGGAAGTGGGTGAAGTGATTGAAAATGGGGTGAGTGCCAGGCAAAATGTCGGAAGCCAGCATGGGCCCCTCTCCAAGCCCCCCTCCCCATTCACAAAGTGGTGAAGGGGGTTGCCCTGCCTGCCAATTACCTAAGGCTCTGCCCAGCACAGCTTACAGGTGCCTTTTCTACCATAGGCCATGCTCCTAAGACAGGGAGTCAAAGCAGCTCCACCTGATACATAGACGCAAACACAGGGAGGCTGCCAAAATGAGGAGACAAAGAAATATGGTTCAAATGAAAGACCAGAACAAACCCCCTGAAAAAGAACTAAACAAAACAGCCCTGGCTGGTGGCTCAGTGGATAAGGCACTGACTTGTGAACCCAAAGGTCGCAGGTTCGATTCCCAGCCAGGGCACATAACCAGGTTGCAAACCAGGTCTCCAGCCAGATCCCCAGCTGGAGGCAGGTGAAAGGCAACCATACATGGATGCTTCTCTCCCTCTTTGCCTCCCTTCCCCTCTCTCTGAAAATAATAAATAAAATCTTTTAAAAAAAGAACTAAACAAAAGAGAGACAGCCAACCTATCAGATGCAGAGTTTGAAACACTGGTGATCAGGATGCTCAGAGAACTCATGGACTACCGCAAAAAAATAAAGGAAGAAATGAAGGTTACACAAAGTAAAATAAAGAATAATCTACAGGAAACCAACAGAGAAGGGAAGGAAGCTGGGATTCAAACCGACAACTTGGAACATAAGGAAGAGATCAAATTCAACCAGAACGAAAAAAGAAACAAGAATTCAAAAGAATGAGGAGAGGATCAGGAGCCTCTGGGACAACCCCAAACTTACCAGCATCCGAATCACAGGGGTGCCAGAAGGAGAAGAGCAAGAGCAAGAAATAGAAAACTTTTCACTTACGTGAAAAAAATAATGAAGGAAAATTTCCCTAATTTGGTAAAGGAAACAGACACACAAGTCCAGGAAGCACAGAGAGTCCCAATAAAGTTGGGCCCAAAGAGGACCACACCAAGACACATGGTCATTAAAACGCCAAAGGCTAAAGAGAGCACAAGTCCCGCGAACAGCTCAGCTAGGCGGGGAAATCTGGTGCGTGATCCTGGTGACACCGCCAATCAGCGTGAAGGTCAAAGGAGTACTCAACACCCCGGGGGATGATTTGCTAACAACTTGGGAAACGAATATTGCTCCCTGGCCACCTTCGCAAATCTACTTTGTAGGTGGATGAATGACTTAAAAAAAATAAATCATGAACTCCAGAAATATTAGCAGCAACAACTTTTAAAGTTTGCCTATAACCTTGGGACAGGAGAGCTTCCCCAACAAGCCGTAGGTGGAGAATGTCACTGGGCCGCAGTGCGGCAGGACCGCAAGGGACCCCACCTCCTGGGGCCGCTGTGGGAGTGGAGCCGCCCACAGACACGCCCGGAGCCTGCGGCCGGCCTGCGAGTATGGCCAACCGTCCGCACCAATAGCCGCTATTCCCTTCAGCAGGTTCTAGCCGTCTGAGGGGCCAACGTTTCCAGCCTTGGTGAGACCAAGTTTTGTCAGGGGCGCAGGAGAAGATACGCTCATGCTGAGTGAGACGGATCACACGACACTCAGTGCTTTCCCCCCATGAAGACCTTGACGGTGTGCGAACGGGGTGGGGTTCACACGGGCACGGAAGGAGCTCCAGGGCACATCGAGGCGGGAAAGAAAAAGGCTCAGAACTGGGAGCCCCGGACGAGGTCCCCAGACAAAAGCACGTCTTCCTGCAGCGCATTTCACACGCCTGGAACACGGTCTGGCCCGAGACACGTCTGGCCGCCAGCCCTGGTCCCCGCAGCAGGCCCCCAGCCTCCACGACACGCCTGTCAGAGAGACAGCGGCTTTGGCTACATTCCTCGAGAATTTAAAAAGGATGTTTTCATGCATGAATTTTAGAAGTAAGAATAAATAAAATCCATGCCGGGCTGAGTGGCTCAGGGGGTTGGGCATCATCCGGCAGACCGAAAGGTGGAAGGTTCGATTCCCGGCGGCACCGAAGGTGGGCGGGGAGCCCTGCACCTCGGGGTGGGGGCCGGTCACCTCAGTCAAGTGACGGCCCAGAGGAACACGCATGGTCAGAGGTCCATGTGACCGTGGGCAGCAGGAGGGCCCTTGAGCGGAGGGAGGGCTCAGGCAGGGGCCGCATCCTGACCCCCATGGCCCTCTGCCTCTAGGTGGGTCACGGGGAGCCTGCAGAGAGGGGCAGCAGCGGGCGGAGGGCAGTGGGCTGCATAACGAGGCTGTTCTTCCCTCCTGTCTCTCCCCGGCAGAGAGGACACCCATCTTGTCACCCCGAGTTGTCACCTGTCTGCTTCCAACTGTCATAAAAGGTGGGGAAGAAAGGAAACTGGATTCTGAGGGCAGCGGGGCGGGAGCTGGCCGGCTCCCCCGCCCTCCCTCTGACTTGACAGTGGACTCCGGCAGTTCCCACGGCAGAGCCCGTCCTCGGAAAATGAGCTCAGCGCCCCGGCCGCTAGCCGGGACAGCACCAACGCCTGTGGCCGCCCGCCAGCGCTGGACCCCCACCATGTGGGTGGGAACAGAGCCTGCTGGACCCCACGCGCGCGGCCAACGCAGGACCCAGTGCCAAACCACGCTTTTGGGGGTGGATGACCGGCACAGGTGGGGGGCGCGCAGGAGTCCCACGGGAGGGCGGAGGGTCTGCGGGACCCCACGTTAGTCTCCCCGCTGCAGCTTCAGCCACAGAAACGAACTTGCTCTCAATCCCGAGGCTCCGGGCGTCAGGACGGCTGGGCTCTCCTGAGGCCTCTTCACTTGACTTCCAGACGACCTTCTCCCCCTGTCCTCACACGCTGGCCATCTGTGCCTGTCTGTGTTCTAACCTCCTCCTATAAACACACCAGGCACGTGGGCTTCGGCCCACTCCAATGACCTCATTGTCGCTAAATGCCACTTTAAAGACACTGTCTCCAAGTAGTGTCACATGCTTAGATTCCGGGAGCTAGACATCCGCAGATGAAATTCGGGAGAAATTATTCAGCCCAGAACAGCTCCAGGGGGCAAGGCCCCGGCGCTGGTGCGGCTTCCGGGCTCTGCTCCCAGGGTCCCCCTGGGGAAGTCCGTCATGCGCCCAGACCCTGACCCCAGACAGCAACCCGGGGTCGGCCGCTGGCCGTGTCCAGGAGCCTCACACGCCCTTGGTGGCCCCTTCAGTGACAGCTGACAGTGTCACTGGAAACGTGGGCAATGCGTCCAGTTCAGTGGAGACAGGGGTGGTCTCCGGGAGCCGGGCTCTGAGACCACCCACCTTCCTTGCTAGCTTTAGGGTGTGGGCCTTTGAAAAAAGGTAAAACCAGGATGGGGTTGGGGGGTCAAAGAGGACAGCAGAAGAGCAAGACAGGGGTGTCCAGGGAGGAGGATTGGGAGGGAGCAGAATTGGATGGGCTCTTGGTTCCCACTAAGGCCCTGGACCAAGTGACCGGTTCATTGGATGACATTGTCCCTGGAGCCTGAGTTCAGCCGTGAGCCCTGGTGGGAAAGACGGGGACCCCGCGGGGGACACAGCACGGAGGTGGGTGAAGGGGGGCGGCGGGGTGGTGGGTGCTCCTGCAGTGACTCCAATACTCGTTCCCGGCTCAGTACTGCTCCTTCCTCTCCCCACACTCGTTCGTCTGTAGCTTCCTTTGCCTCGCTTCGGGCTGTGCTGCTTCTAGTATTTATAGCATTCCTGGCTTGTCACCTTTCTCCAAGGGAACTCAGGTTGCAGCTATACCGTTAATGTGCATAGAAAGTACCTGGGGACCCTGTGAACATGCAGAGTCTAATTCAGTGGGTCTAGGGTGGGGCCCCAGAACCCACACTTTAACCGGCTTCCAGCTGAGTAGCCCAGGGGCAGGGGCCGGGTTGCGGGTGATGGGGGGGCGGGTTGTGGCCACGGGGCATCTACGTTCATCAAAACTCACTGGACTGCATACTGGAAGGAGGCACCTCATATCCTACGTAAATGATACTTTAATACGGTAGATTTAAAGGGAGCGTCCCTTCCAGCGGAGTTATAGATCTGACTGTAAAAGGTGAGACAGCAGAGCTTTTCAAACCTGGGGGTAGGCAGATCTTTCTCAAACAGGGCTCAGAAAAAGTGTTCACCACATGGAAAAAAAAAAAAAATCCCGTGGTAAAATGAAAACTCCTGCTCATTGCAGGCTCTATTACGAAAGCTGAAAGGCAAGCCAGACTCCAGGGAGAGGAACCTGCAATAGTGGACAAAGGACTCCTCCCTGGCATCTAGAAAGACCCACCACGACTCGACGGGGAAAACAGGCCGAGCGCGGCACAGGCACTTCCCGGAGGGACCCCCCCAGATGGCCAGCTGGCACGGGAGCCGGTACCCAGCTTAGTCAAAAGCAAAATGCAAATTTAAACCTCACAGTATTTGTTGTGACGGTACACCCACCCGAGGGGCTCAGGTGAGGAGACCACACATCCGTGCGGAGGGGGTGTCGCCGTGACCACAGTCTCGGGACGCGGTTGGTTGGCGTGCGTGAGCCCCGCACGGACAAGCTCTTGGGTGGTGACGCAGAGGAGGGTCTGTGTAGGGGCCCCCCCTGCAGCCTGTGCGCCACAGCCCCGCACCCTTACCAAGGCCGCTAGCCGCCAGCAGCCACGGAGCTAAACGGTGAAATATGTGTAAAATACGCGCACGAGGGCTACGGACAACGCGGGGCGCCCGCTCGCATCGGGGATCAATGACCAAGCGGGTGATGGCAGCGATGGCGGCTCACGGGTGGGGGACCAAAGGCTTCCCAGGTGGACGGGACCCTCTGAACTTGCTCGAGGTCACCCTGCCCACGAGAGGCTCACGCCTGGGTCACGCGTGTGCACGATCGTGCGAGTCCCCGAGGGGCTCACCGCCCGTGCCGGATGGCAGCGCGTTGAATTTCCTGTGAGAAGCGCTGTCACCACGCGTCCCAGCCGAGGAGGGGGCGGCGCGATCAGTGGCTGGTCCCAGGTCGCACGGCTGGTAGGAGGTGGACCCCACACCAGCTACACGTGCTGCTCCGTGAATAACGGACAGAAAGGCCCAGGAGCCAGAGAGGCGAAGGGGGAGGTGCCGGAACCCACTGGCCTCCGAGCGGGGTTTCGCCTCAGGCGGCCCCCCTGTCCCCGTCCCTGTCCCCTCAGTGGCCGTGGGGGCCGCAGAACGGCCCGTGTGGGAGGCCCTGCGCCCCAGACCCTGAAACACGGCTCAGCTCGGCCCGAGGCTGCCAGGTTAGAAGCAAAACAGAAATCTGATTCACTGTTTCCAGTCCTACAGGAAACGCAAGCCCTTCATTCCTCTGTCACCAGAAAAAGAAAAAAAAAAAACAAAAAACAACAAACCAACCATCACCCCAGAAGAAAAAAAACAACCCTTGATGTCTTAGAAGAGTTTGACACGCGGCTCATGGCACCCGGCAGTGAAGAAGGCGGCAGCACAAAGCCCCCGTCGGCGACGGAAGGAAACAGGACCCGTTACATGAAACACCCTCGCTGGTGCGCAGGGGCCGGCGGCGAATCCCACCCGGAACAGACAGGCGTCGTGGGAAACGGAGCCGGGGCCCTGAAGCTTTGCTCACACCAAGGGACGCCGACGGATGGCTCCTGGGGGAAGTCGGCGCCCGGAGGGGCCCGCAAACAGAGGCTGTGCTCGGGATTTTGGCAGAAAACTCGGGGCGTTGGGTGTATTCGGGGCGGAAAGGAGCCTTGCAGGTTCAGGTTCGGGGATTTTCTTCATTGGGGGTGGAAATGGATGTGTCTGGGTAACGGCCCCGGGTTCCCAGGCACCTGCCGCGGCTCTGAGCCCCACTGGGGGCTCCTGGCTCTTCCCTGCCCACCCGGAGGCTCCCCCGAACCTGCAGACCCCGGAACGGAGCGCGACCCTGAAAGGGACCTACCCTGGGAAAAAGGTGTCCCCCACCCTTTGTGCAGAAGCGGTGGGGCCGCGGTGGAGGCTGAAGCGACGCGGAGCTGACAGGCCGGGAGGCGCTGGGCTGCCCCCTGCCCAGGGGGAGCTGTTCGGAAATGCACCCCACACCCAGCCTCCACAGGCCCCCCAGCCCAGAGCGCCCGAACCCCCAGGGGGAGGGCCAAGCGAAACGAATCGAGCAGAAGGCGTGACTAACAGGAATTCACGCCCCGCGAGGTCAATTAATAACAATAAAACCCCAGGTTTACCCAGCGGCCTGTCATTTCCAGAGCAGTTTTGCACCCGCGACCCCCTGGGCTCCTCGGAGCAGTGCCGCGCGGTGTGAATTGCTCATCCCGGTCCAGGCGCGGGGGACAGACCTCGGCCGGGCGGTCTGCTCGGGCTCACGGCCCAGTCATGGCTTTTTAAAGTTGGGGGGCGCCGGGGCTGCCCAGCAAGGGCGCAGATGACTCATCGCAGGCACCGGGCTCCAATTTTCAGTTCCCCGCCCGCAGCGGACGTGGGCAACCAATCACGGGCTCTCCAGCCGCCGGCCCTCCAGGCAAGACCGCGTGCCACCTGCGATTGGCCGGACTGGTCCTGACACATCACGGACAAGGACCCCGGGATCAGAGGGGAACGGGGGTCTGCCACGGGAACCCACGTCTCGCCGTGCGCCCGCCCGCAGGGTAAGTGTCACTGCGTCACCGCCGAAGGACGCAGTGACAGGCTGGAGGACGACACCGGTCCCCACTGAGCAGGGGCCCGCGGCTTTCCATGCTCAGCACCGGAACCCGGTCTCACCTCGAGGAGGGAATCAATTAAAGCCCCGGTTTTAAGCTGAGTGCTGGGCGGGATGGACGGGAGGACACGGGGGTGGAAAAGCCAGACGTTTGACCTTGGATCTCCTCTGTGTCAGGAAGACGGCAGGACAGTTGGTTACGAACGTCTAGAGCTCAGGAGGGGCATCGGGGCAGGGGACACCCATCGGGCTGGGGTCAGGAGCCCAGGGGTGACTGGACAACGTCACCCGGGAAGGAGGGCAAAGGAAGAAGAGGCCCTGGGCACTGTGACCTGAAAGGTCAAGGTCGTGTGGTCATCAGAAAAGAGACAAGAGAGAGCGTCCCCAGACAGGAGCAAAACGGAAGTGGGGGCGCAGCCATGGGACCCCCGTGCCCCACAGGAGGGAAGGCTGGGCTGTGTCCCGTGCTGCCTCGGGGCCGGTCCCGTGAGGGCTCCGTGGCCGTGGCCGTGGAGGCCACCAGTGGGGCGCAGAGGGTAGGCGTCTGCATCTGGGGACAGACCGAAGACGCCAACCGCAGCATGAAAGCAGGGGTTCTCCCTGCGGGGAGCAGCCCCCCATTTCTGCTGCGGTCGGTGGTCTCCGGAGTCAGGGCAGTGACGGGAAACTGCCCCTCCTGCCAAAGCCACTTTCCCCTGTGACCTTCAGCCTCTTCGCACTCGGCACCCACGTGTCCCCAGGGCCCTGGGGAGACCCTGCCCTGACGCCCTGACAGCGGGCGGGGGGCAGACGGGAGCAGGATCTCCACGTGCCTCCATCGTTCACCAGCAGCCTGGGGCGACCTTGGGCTCAGCTCCCCAGGCCCCACGGAAGCGACAGCTTGGTTTTCAGAACGTGTCTGAGACGTGAAGACGGGGCCCCAGAGCGGAGGGCGAGGTATCGTTATGAGTCAACGAACGGTGTCCCCCAAACCAAGCACCCCGAACCCCTTTAAGAAAAGGCCGTTTCTCCTTCGGAAACATCCACGAACCCCATCAGCCTTGCTGAGGGGCAGGGGACGGAGGTCGGTGAAGGTGGCGGTGTTGCTTCGCGCCCACGCCCGCCACTGAAACAGACGCCGGCAGGAGGGTCTGCCCGTCCCCGGGTGAAAACCAGGGGTCCCGGCCACCAAGGCCCCCCAGGGGCAGCCGCAGCAGCCTCATCGGAACAGCCCGGACGGCGAATAGCGCAACGGTCTTTGGCGGTCGGTGGACGAATACATTGCGGCAAAGCAGACAACACGCAACGGGACCCCCAAGTGACCGCTACCCAGCTCGTGACGGCACCGCACACTGGCCACGGGCGAGGGCGTGGGGCCGGCGGGTGGGGGCGAGGACCCCCTGCAGGGCCCTCGGAGCCGGGAAGCCAGCCGTGCGCTGCGTCTCCGCACAGGACGTGCTTCCGCTCTCCGATGAGGGTCGCTGACTTCCCCGGCGGGGACCTGGCTGCGGTCGGAGTTGCTACCGAGGAAAACCTGTCCCGTCAGCGGGAACGGGGAAGCCGGGACTGGGCCGGTGGCGGAAGATGGGGGCACACGCCCAGGCCCCTCTTCCTGACCTTGCTTCTTGCTCATAGAGATAGTAGGGGGCCTCATGGGAAAGCACCCAGAGGGAAGGCCCCACAGTCAAGGCCAACATTCTGCCCCTGGACCAGGCCGCCACCCCCTGTCTCCAGATGTCCCACCCGAACCAGCGCCTTCACCTCCGTGTGGGGGCTTCGTTCTAGAAACTTCCACGCATCCCCTCGATGGGCCCGTCCCGGTCGCAGGCCGGCCTCCCGGCATTCCACCGAAAGATGGATGCTGCCCGTCAGGAGCGTTTGTGGCCCTGAGCTTGTCCCATAGTAAACAAGGTGACAAGGGACATCGACGTGCAGGCAAGGCGCAGGGCAAGGGCCCGTCCCGTTTGGCTTGTTTTCCGCCTCTGGCCAAGTCGGGCCTCCGGATTGTCTGCAGCTGCTTCCGCATGGCCAGCCGGGACCGGGAGGAGCGGAGAACTAGGAGGCGGCTGGTGTGCCCGGTGGAGGGGGACCCCAGCACCAGGGCAGGGAAGACAGGGCCGAGCCCGGGCCACCGACACCTGTCCCACGACCGGGCAGGGACCCTTCCAATCTCAGAGCCCCGAGCCCATCACCGCCGGAAAGATTACCCTGTGCAAATCGTCACCCCATAAAACCGCGGGCCGGGGGGCGCCTAGCTCAGGGAGCGGCCGGGGTCACCCCACGCTCGGAGCGGCGCGGGAGGGGCTTGTTTTCTTGGGCAGAACCGTGGTTTTAGGGGCTCCATGGAGGTTGGTTTCTCCTCTCCTTCCTGCCCCAGTGTTGACATCCCTGCCCGGAGTTCCGAGCAGATGACACGGGGCAGGGCGGCTTCCCTTCGCCCGCGGGCCGGGCTGGAAGTGGGGGTGCAGGCCAGGAACTAGGTGGCCCAGCACCCCCAGCCGTGCGGGGAGGCCGCATTCCGGCCGCTGGCCGGACCTCACCGTCCAGCCTCTTACTGTCCCCAGGTCTCGGGAATGACAGCAAAGGCAGTGACATGCCACATCTTGCGTTTTCTCATTTTATGCTTCGGGCAACTGAAGGGCCTGAAAACAACCAATATTGGCATCCTGGTGGCGCCGGGGAGAAACGAAGGCCACAGGCCGTCCAGGGCCCAGGATGAGCACAGGGGCGCGGTGGCCCCCCGAAGCCACGCCTGTGGACCGCAGCGTGAGGCGCCCTTAACCCTCCCCTGGCCTCGGACCCAAACGGCGGCGCACGGACCCCTGACTGTCATCTCCCCACAACCTGACTTTTGTTTGAAACAGGCCGAGCCAGGGTGGCCGTTGGGGGACTCAGCCCTGGTCCCCGCTCCCAGGGGTGCTGGCGCCAAGGCTGAGCATGGGGGCCAGGCTGGATGGAACAGGCTGTTTTAAAACGGATCCAGTCTCCAGCCTTCGATGCTCCTTCTCATCACAATCCTCCAGACATCAGGGTCCCTCCGGCCTGTCACACACGCGGAGGCACCAGGAGCCATAGTCTCGGAAGTGCCCTGGCCTCCATGGTCCACCCGACCACTCGGTCTTGTTCCCAGAGCTGGACCAACGCCATGCGGGGGAGCAGAGATGCCAGGAGGCACCCCGGCAGCACAAGCTCAGCCTGGACCCTCTGTCACCATCCGGGCCCTCCGCGCCCCACACCTCGCCGATGGCCGCCCGCCCCTGTCCCTTTGCCTGTAATTCTTTTCCATCCGTGTGAGTCTGGGCCACACGCCGGCCGGGGCACACGCAGCCTGTCTGGGTCTCACTTTCTTCCCCGTCCCCCACAGTGTCCCCCAGAGGTGCCCACTGACTGAGTCAAACAGGGCTATCCCTCCTCTTTAGAAGAAGAGTTAGGGGTACAGGTCATTTAAAAAGATTCCCTCAAGGAGCCCTGGCTGGTGGCTCAGTGGATAAGGCACTGGCCTGCAAACGCAAAGGTTGCTGGTTCGATCCCCAGCCAGGGCACAGAACCAGGTCTCCAGCCATGTCCGCAGCTGGGGGCAGGTGAAAGGCAACCACACATGGATGTCTCTCTCCCTCTCTCCCTCCCCCTTGCCCTTCTCTCTGAAAATAATGAATAAAATATTTAAAAAAAAAAGATCCCCTAGAGGATGAAGGGGCAAGCATGATGGGCCCCATCCAGACCATGGAATATTACTCAGGTGCAAAAAGGAAGGGCACCCTGATGCCTGGTGCCCATGGATGGACCCTGATGTCATTACCCTCCGTGACATCGCCCAGCACAGGACACTTACCACGTGACCCCTCATACGAGGCACCTAGCGTGTCAGTTTTCTACACAGAAGGTGGAGGGTGGTGGCCAGGAGCCGGGAGAGGGGAGGGGTGTTTAAGGGGGACAGAGTCCCAGCCTGGGAGGTGGAACCTGCGGACAGTGGTGACACGCATGCAACACAGCGCAGGTGCTGAGCTCCCCGAACAGGATGCTTCTAGGAGGCTGAGATGCTCACTGTTACGTTGTACGAATTTCACCCCAACTTGAAAAACCACACAGCGAACAGCCCTGTGCAGACTCAAGGCAGCTCAGGCTGCGGGCGCCCAGCCTGTGGCGTTGCTACCGGTGCCGACGAAACCCACCGAGGCCCAACGCGCCCCAAACTGCTTTGCTGGGGTGATGGGCCGGGTGCCCCCTGCCTGCAGGTCACCCTGGGCCCACGCGGAGCCACCACCTGAGATGGAGAGAAGCGGAGGTCTGGAAAGGACAGAGCCAGGACCTGGGCTGGCGGGAGCCCCGGGCACCCCCCAGAGCAGACACCGGGGCTGCCGTCCAGCACCTCCCTCCTCTCTGCCGGGCTGGCCACCTTGTCCCTGCGGACCTGTCCCCGTCAGGAGGGCTTTTAACCACAAATCAGGCCCTTGGAGAGGAGGGGCACACCGGTCGGCCCGGCCAGGAGCAAGTCTGCCCAGGTGGTCAGCACCACACTCCGGAGCCCGGATGGGACGCAGCCTTGACCAACTTGTGCCCCCGCCCCAGCCTACCCCCCTTCCCCGGGCAGGCCCAGCCGCGCCTTCAGCGTAGCCGCCTCCCTGCGCCCGAGGGAAGGGTGGGCCTCTCCTGCCTCTGAGCTCCCTGGGCCCCCACCTGGCTCTGCTGGGGCTGGGGGCCCCTCCACTCCCTGTGAGCGGGGCTCTCCTTCCCTTCCTCCCCCCAGGCCCCGCTCTGGGAACCTCTGAGTCAGGCCCGGCTGTGGTCTGGAAACTTCCTGTCCTTTCAGGTGTCTGACTAGATTCTTTTCCTCCCTCTGGGGCAGGTGCGCAGACGAGGGCCCTGCCCGGCCTCCGTGCGGGACCCTCATCACCCCTTTCCTCGCTCAGGGGCGGGCACTTGGCCGGGCGGAGACCCTCCCAGATGCAGGGAAAGTGTGGGAAGAGAAGGGCCGGGAGGGAAGACACAGGGGCAGGGGCGAGAGGGGGAGAGACGGGGGAGCGGTCGGGCCCAGCGCCGGGACAGCAGAGCCAGCCACTCCCCGGACCCCTCGCCTCCACTCCCGCGGAGCCTCTCCCAGGCACCCCCCTCACCGGGGAACCCTGTAACCCCGGCCCGTCACTTCCCCCAACCATGGTTGCTCTCCTTTCCCTGCGCCTCCCCCCTCCCACCCCGTCCCCCCACCCCCACGCGTCCACCGTGCCTACCTGGGGCGCTCATGCTCCACCAACCGCGGGATGCCTCCTCCAGGCAGGCTGCCTGGGTCTAGGTTCTGCGGGGCGTAGCTCAGCACCCCCCGGGGGGGCTGCAGGGCCGGGAGGGGGCAGTGCACCGCCCAGCCCAAGTCAGACTGCAGATGAGTAGGTGCAGGAGAGAGAAAAGGAGAGAAAGTGTGCCACAGGCTGGGAGGGTGGGGGGAGGGAAATGCAAAACCCGACAGGAAATGAGACTAAAAAAATGCAAAAGGTTAGAAAAGGAGATAAGGAAGGGGGGAGGGGAGGAGTTTGGGTCGCAGGCCTGGGAGGAGGGTGGTAAGGAGGTGGGTGTGGCGGGGGTGGGCCCTGGGGTGGGGGCTGTGGGGAACGGAGGCCCCCGGGCAGACAGGTGGGTGGTGCGCTCTGGAGCCTGGACTCCCGACTGGGGCCACCAACCCCCATCCAGCTGGGAAAACCTAGCAGAACCCGGGTGTGGCCTTGGGAGGGATGCCCCTTCAGGGGTCCCACAGGACTGTGGGAAGCAATGAGTCCTGCAGCCTGGGCCCCTCCAGGCCTCCTCCCTGCCTGAGCCTTTGATCTGGAGGCTCCCAGGGGCTGGCCTGGGGTCAGCCACCGCCCGGGCCTCTCCCCGGAGCTTCCTGGTGACGAGGCTGCGGGCGTCCTCCTCCCCCGCGGCCTTGGCCCCAGCCCTCGGGTCCCGCCCCACCCGGTCGCGCCCGCCGTGCTCTTGGGGCTCAGGACCTGTAGGAGAAACGGATCCCTGCGTCCTCAGTCCTTACCTGCCCTGACCCTGCGTGGGCTGCGTGCGGGTGGCAAGGCCCTGAGGGTCTGTGTGGATCCGGATGAGCGGGAGAATCCTGGGCTCCGGTCTTCCCATGGTCGGTTTACCTCTTGGTCTCCTCTGCCTCAGTTTACCACCCCTTCTCCCCACATCCCCCATCAGCTAGAGAGCGCACCCTCCCGATTTCCGTGCCAAGTTCTCTGGGAAGCTCCATTCTGTACATTCACCGGCTCAGCTGGGAGGTCATCGGTCATCAGACCCCGGAGGGGAAGGTCCCGAGGGAAACGCCCTGGGCCACATGGGCAGGCCTCCCCCACTGGGGCTTCCCGGGACCCCGCAGGGAGCTCCCGCTGTCCCAGCCCGTCCGCTGGGCAGTGTCCGTCACGGGGTGAGAGGCGTGGGGCCGGGGTTGCCTTCCAGCCACAGACCGAGGGCCGAGCTGGGCTCCTGCACCGTGGAAGTTTGAGCGAAACCACACTGGTGTCAAAACCCAGGGCAGCACGTCCCGCAACTCCCTCCTCTGCCTCCTTCCTGCCACCCCGACCCCGGGATGACGCTCGGAAGCGTCCGTGTGATTGAACAGGGGGCACTTACACGTCCCTCCGGCCATGCTGTGGTGGGGGCCTCCGTCCCCCGGCTTTATCACCAATCACCCCTTGACCGGCCCCGGCAGCCTCGGTGACTCCACCTGAGCGCCCCGCACCGTGAAGGGCAGGCGCCCGCCCCCCGCCGCGTGTTCACCAGGGAAAGAAGCCCCATCCCTGCGGCACTGGGCAGAGGGACAGCCTGCGGGGACCACCCTCTGCCTGGCTCCCTGAACCCCTGAGCGGTCCGTACTGACGGACGGTGCCCCGCACACCCCGCCTTTCACACGATGTCTGAGCTCCCGTGGACGGACGACCCTTTCATAGAACGCGGCCCGAGTGGTTTACTAGAAAATGGAGCTCACAGGACTCCAGCCGGCCGACCACGCCTGGTGCCAACGGGCTGCACAGGTTTCTCGACTCTCCATCTGGAGTTTTGCTCTCATCCCGTTAGAACTGGGGGTGGGCAGGACACGGGCCGCCGGCCAGGTTTAGCCTGTCGCTGTCCTGGAGTCGGGGGGGCCCGTCCAGACGCCACGTGTGCCCCGAGAGCCCAGCCCACAGACGTGGGTCTTCGAGCGTCTGCCAGGGTCCAGCCGCTGGAAGGACTGTGGACGCAGAGCCCCCGTCTCCTGTGGGTGGACAGCTGTCCCGAGTGCCGGAGAGGAAATGGCCGCAACCCCCCAGCGTTCTCGGGGGGGGGGGTTGTGGCAGAAACCCCCGCAGAAACGAAGTGGGGGAGAAAAGGTAAGACACCAACAATCAATTGGAAAAGGCCAAGGCGCATGGAGGAAAAATCATTCCAGGCAGGAAAAGCGAGCCTGGAAGGGGAGCTTCCTCACGAAAGGGTAATGGTGTTGGTCAGAGACAAGGGTGGTCCTGACTCTCCCGTCATGGGGGGACCCAGGAGACCCCACGTGATGCAGTGCGAGAGCCGCTCCTCAGGGCGCCCCACTGACATTGCAGGGAAGAAGCAAAAGCCAAGGGTCACGAGAGGACCCCAAGAAAGCGGCTGAAGCTCAGGGGACCCAGGGCTCTCGGTGGTCGCCCTGGTTTGCCCCTCGGCAAGGATGGTGCGCAGTGACACCGCCGCCTTCCGGGGAAGTGGACGCGGAACGGCGTGTTCCGTAGCCGGCCGGAGCTGGAGAGCGGAACAGCGGTATCCCTGGGTGGGTGGGGACTTTGGGACGTGTGCTATCTAGGCCTTGGCCAGGAAAGAAGTTACCTGAGGCTGTACAAGGACAACGTGAAAAAAATCTAAAACGAAGGAAGACGCAGGATCAGAGGAGTGAAAAGTGCCCAGGGGCCGAGCGCAGGAGCAGGGTGGGGGCCTGGGCCCAGCGGAGCCCCCTGCTGCAGAAGAGCCTGAAAGGACCGTCCAATGGCTGGGCTAGGGGAGTCCTGCTCCGGTTGATCTCAAAGTCTTATGTGGTCAGAAACGCTCGTTCCAACGGCGCTGAGCTGGGGAAGGCGTGTCCAGGGCCCACACGGCTGGGTGTCCTGCTGGGCCTCAGGATGTGCATGTCCACGAATTCTTTTACAGTAAAAGCTGATCGCTTTTCCAGCAGAGAGGGGGGCCCTGAACAACAAAACCGGGGGGGCGTCCCGTGTTCTAGCTGACGATGCCTGTACCTGCGGTGGGGGGCTGACTGCCCACGCACCCCCGAGAAAACCTGTGTCTCACCTGGAAGCCATCGTGTCTTCTGTCTGGGACCCTCCCCCGTCCACAGGACAAACACAACGGGTAACTTCATCTCTTCTGGGGCGGCTGCTCCCTTGCCCCCTCCCCGCAATAGGTCTGAGGGGCAGAGAAGAGTGTCTGGTGGGATACACAGAACCCCAAGTCTCGGACTCCTGGGAGCCCAGAACAATGTCTTTCTGGCCCCACCCTCCTGGGGTTCACGGGTGACACGCAGCTCTCTCTTGGGGTGGGTGAGTGTCCTGCCCAGCGTCACCCGGCAGGAGGGCCACCGGCAGTCCCTGCTGTGGGGCTGTCTCGTGTCACGTCAGACTCCCGCTTGCTTCCAGACTGTTCCCACGCGCGCCCGTCTGTGGAGATGGTTCTGGACCAGCATCGAGGCAGCCATGTCTCCCACACGGGTCAAAAACAGCCCTCGGCAAGGCCCGGCCCCTCTCCTGCCTGCCGAACCCCTGGAAGGCCCCTTGAGGTTGTTTCTGGATTCTCCAGGACAGCAAGCTTAGCCCCACGAGGAAACCGGTCCCGTCTGCGGGCTGGGAACTCGCATCCCACGGTGTGAAATGGGAGGGTGGCCGTCGATGCATCTTTGGAAGTGGGGGGGGATGTCGTGAACTACACGTGGTCCTGAGGGGCACATGCCCGAACAGCCGTGCGACGTGGGGTGGCCCCCGGGGCCCCGCTGCCCTGGACGAAGGTCTTCGGGTCCAGGCCCAGGACGGGGCCCAGGACGGGCTCCACCTGGTGCGACCGGCCGGTGAGGAAAAGATGTGGCATCAGCCCACTCGCCACAGACGCCGGTCTCTGCCCCTCCTTCCTCTCCGAGTTCTCTCTGTTGATCAACACCCGGGGAATTGGCACATGACATCCATCTTCCCGTGCGGCGCCCGCTCGGGGCTCTCCATGCATAATGGGCCGTCGCAGGAAGGGCCAGCGGTCCGCCGAGCCATGGCAGCCGGCGCATGACGGATGCTTTGTTTGTCCCCGGAAACCCGGGCCCCGCGCGGGACTGATGGGCCCTCAACGTGCTCTGGGTTACCTGGTGCCTGAAAGTCGCTCCATCACCCCCACGTCGCTTCCGGTGGGCACGCAGCGCCGGTGCGGGTGTGCGCGCTAAGATCCGCGTAAAAATGGGACCTGCTCAGCCCTGCCCATCAGCCCCCCAGCCTGCCGACTGCTCCCCGCCGCCCCGGCGTCCGCGGAAGCAACGGGACACCCGGGCGGCACCCACAGCCGTGACTGATGTCTGTTCTCAGCACACATCGTCCGAGCGCATGCGCCACTTTAAACACTGCGGCCTGCACCCCGGTGCTTCTCGAGCTGTTTCAGAGAACCGGGGCTCCCCGGGGCGTCTCCTTCCCCGTTTCCCAGGTCCCCAGATGGTGCCAGCCCCGCAGGGAGGCCCCTCCCCGCCACCGGAGTGCAGCACGCCCGCCCCGGCCAGCGCGGACACCCACGTGTGCGCATCTTTGAGCATCCCCTTAGCTAATCCTTTCGGCTCCAGCCTTGGAACACTTTATTTACATCGTGCAAAATGAGGTGCAACACGAAGTGTTGTTCGTTTTTGGGTTTAACAGAACGATCGGGGATAGGAAGAGTGAATGTCAGTATTAAAGACGCTCCAAGCCGGAGAAAGGCCTCATGTAGGAACCGAGATCTGTACTCACCGGGTCTCCTGCGGCCGGTTCCACCAGGTAGAGGTAAATAAACCCGCAAGTGTGGGCGGCAGCGCCGGGGGAAATGCCCGAGCCGGCCGGTAGCCTTGCCGGACGCTGCAGAGCTGCAGGCAAGAGCTGGCGGGAGGGAGCTCACGCCACCCTGAGCTTTTAGGGACCTTTTTATTTCAAACAGCTTTATGGAGCCGTAAGTTACGTGCCATAAAGCTCAGCTATTTAAAGTGTACAACTCAATGGGTTTGAGTGTATCCGCAGAGTTGTGTAACGGCACCGCAGCCTCATTTAAAAGCGTCCACGTCACCCCGCAAGCAAACCGTGGGTCCCCCGCAGCTGTTCTTGGGTCCCTGGCAGCGCCCCCCGCCCGGGCCCCCACACCACACCTCGCCAGCCCCTGGTCCCCTCTTTGCCTCTGGCTTCTTGCCCTTGGCAAAATGTTTTCAAGGTTCCCCCGTGTTATTGCATGTATCAGAATTTTTTTATTGAGAAATATTGCCTTCTATCAATATACATGACCGAGGGTCCCACTTTCTCCATTTCCTTGCCAACACTGTAACAGTCTTTTTAAAAATGATAGCCATGCTAATGGGTGTCAAGTGGTATCTCATTGTGTGTGTGTATGTTTTAAAAAAGATTTTATTTATTATTTTCAGAGAGAGGGGAAAGGAGAGAGGCAGAGAGGGAGAGAAACTTCTGCGTATGGTTGCCTTTCACCTGCCTCCAGCTGGGGACCTGGCTGGAGACCTGGCTTGCAACCTGGTGATGTGCCCTGGCTGGGACTCGAACCAGCGACCTTCGGGTTCGCAGGCCGGCACCTTATCTACTGTGCCACCAGCCAGGGTTCTTTGTGGTTTTGATGTGCTAGTGATGTTGAACATCTTTTTATGGGTTTACTGACCAAGTTGCGTATTTTCGTGAGAGAAATGTCTATTCAAGTCCTTTTCCCATGAAAAAATAACGTTGTCTTTCTTTACTGAATTGTAAGAATTCTTTACACATTCTGGACACGAGTTCCTTATCCGATGGAGGGTTTGTAAATGTTTTCCCTCATTCTGTGGGTTGTCTTTGCACTTTCCTGATGGTATTCGTTGCAGCACAAACACTTAATTTTGATTCAGTGTGATTTACGTTTTTCGTTCGACACCTGTTCATTTGCTGGATTGTCTAAGAAATCCTTGACTAACCCAAGGTCACGCATATAGATTTCCATGTTTTCTTCTAAGAGTGTTAAGAGTTTTAGCCCTTACATTTAGATCCATGATCCACCTTGATGTAACATTTGTTTATAGTGTGAAGTCCAGGTCCAAATTCAGTGTTAGGCATGTGGATAGATCATTGTCCCAGGACCATCAAAAAGACTCTTCTCTCCTCATGGAATTGTCTTGGCTGCTTTGTCAAAAATCAATTGACCATACTTAGGGGCTCCTCATTTTACTTAATTCTTATGCTAGTGCCATGCTGCCTTGATCCCAGTAGCTTGGTGGTAGGTTTTAAGTCTGGAGGCGCGAGTTATTCTACCTTATTCTTCGTTTTCTTGGCTGTTCTGGGCCCTTTGAGTTTCCGCATGAAATGAAAGGGTCAGCTTGTCAATTTCTGCAAAATGGCCAGAGGAGGGTTTGACAGAAGTTGCGTGGAATCTTCAGGTCAATTTAAGGAGTGTGAGCATGGGATGTCTTCCCATCCACTGAGATCTTTTTAAATTCCTGTCAATGATGTTTGATAGTTTCTGGCGTGCAAGTCTCCACTTCTGTCATGACCCACCTTCCCAAGCATTTCAGCCCTTTTGGTGTTCTTGTCAGTGAATTGTCTTCCTGGTTCTGTTTTCAGGGTGTTGATGACTAGCGGAGGCAAATGCCGTTGGTTTGTATGCGTTGTATCTCTCCGTGTGGCTGAATTGATTAGTTCTAACCGTTTTTTTGTGCATCCCTTGGGGTTTGCAGTGTACAAGAGGGTGTCATCTGCACACAGAGGTAGGGTTGCCCACCCCCTGCCCGGCTCGTACGTCTTTTGGTTCTTTTCCTCGTCCGGTTGCCGTGGCCGGACCCCAAAGGGGAAACACCAGGCCAAGCAAGCGGGTCTCATTCCCACGGGCACGCGCTCACCCGGAGCAGGTCCTGTGGCTGAGCGGGCTAGGTCGGGAGCAGATGGGGGACAGCGTGTCCTGACGTTCACGAGACAGAACCGGGCTACCCGGGAGTCCGTCCAAGGCCTCGTGCGGAATCGCTGGTCCCCTCGGATCCCAGGCACAGACAGACTTTTCGCTGGTCTGAAACTCTCTGCAGACTCGTGCCCACTTCTGCCCCTTGGTGCGCCAGGGCCCCCCTGCTTTCCTGGTACCCCTGAGCCCTGCTGCGGTCCCCACCTTTCTCTGACGCACACGCTCAATCGCCCGGGGACATGGCTGCGTCTCGCCGTATCTGGCTCCCTGTCCCCCGTGCCCAGGGGACCCGTCACCAGCCGAGGGGGTTGGGGGCGCCCTGTGCTCTGGCTGGACACTGCTCTCAGCCGTGGAAGGAGTGCCCGGACGGGAGTGCCCGGGGGGCCGCTGGGCTGAGCCTCCCCCCGGAGCCAGCCAAGGCGTGGGGACCACCGGGCTCAGCGGTCCGTCCGCTCGTGACCGCGAGCCCAGCCCCGCAGCCCCTTCAGCCCCGGTCCTGTGGGTTGGACCTGCCGCCCCCACCGTGGCTTCCGCCCCCTCGGGGCTCACCTCGGAGTGGAAAGGTCTGGTACCGCGGGTTAGTCCCCCAGCTTTTGAAAAGGGTGCTGTGAATAAAGAGCGGGAGAGGAAACCTCTTCTGTCTTTCCTCCTCTCCGGAGTCTCACATCCCTGCCCGAAGGAGAGTCCAAAGTGTGTTTCATTTTCTCACCCGGGTGGGGGAGGTGGACCGGGTGGCTGCTGGACCCCAGCCGCACGCTGAGCTCAGCGCGTTCCGTGAAGAAGGGAGACCTGTTCTGGACGAGGAAGAAGGTCCCAAAGAAGCTCGGGTCCCCTGCTACGCACCCCCTCCGGGTACAGGCCCCTCCATTTTTTGCTTGACAATTGACCATCGGTGACAGTCGGGGGTCGGTAAACGGCAGCTTAGGGACCCACCGGACCCGGGACCCGCGGTCGGGGAGCTGAGAGCTGTGCGCACAGTTTTGGTTTTGTTCCGTTTTGCGGTGACCTCACCCTCCAGAGACGTTCACTCTTGGGGGTCTCGCTTCCCTTCTTCCCCTGCCCCCCGGCTTTCTCGAGGTGTAAGTGACACGGGTCGGGGAAGGTGTCCGAGCTGCACGCGGGGACCGACAGGGGCACAGGCTGTGACTTGGGCGCGGGGGGTCAGCGAGCGTGGCCCGCGTTTAAAATATTTGGGTGAAAGAAACAGGCCCTCTCACCACACTGCGTGAAAAGTCAGGCTTCTCCCAGGTGGATCGGGGGTTTGTTTGGAAAGATGGTGCTTAGTTAGGCAGGAGGCGTGGGGGTAACCTCACAGGCCCGGTGGGACGCCCTTGGGGAATGGGGGTCCCGTGACCTTGGCTTCCTCCCGGGAAGCTCTTTCCCATGGCCGGGGACGGGGACCATCGTGCCTGCCACCTTGGTTTGTTGGGAGAAGTCTCCGGGGACCGGGCGCCCCGTCTCCTCCCCACTCACACTTGCCTTTGGGAGGAGGGGCAGACGGCTTCGTGGGACTTGTCAGCATCCTCGGTGACCTTCCCGGGAAAGGCGGTGGCAGATGGAATAGGCGGCTCTGATTGCAATCACGCTGGGCGCCCAAGGCCCCAGGAATGACAGCGCCAACAGTGGAGGAAGGGAAAGAAGGGTGTGACCTCGGTGAGCGGTCACCTTTCCCTTGTGGCCTGCGGCGGGGGGGAGGTGACAGGCCTCCACGGGGCGGAGTGGCGCGGAGGTAGCGATTGTGAGCAACTCAGCTCATCCCCACCGGCCTGTAGGGGCGTCGGGGTCTCCTCTCCCGGGGGGCGTTGGCCCTGGCTTCCCCGACTCCCCTGCCTGCTCTGCCCCTGCTCCCGGGTGGCGCCCGCCCCTCGGCTCTCTTCTCCGCTCCCTGCAGGCCCCACCCGCCCAGGGTTCGGAGTGCTCCCCAGATTCCTGCAGCAGCGCCCCACGAGCCCTTCACCCCGAATCTCCATTAACCTCAGTTCATGAGCTCCGCGTCTCACCGGGCTGAGCGGGGGGTGTCAGCGCAGGTGGTTTATCGGGGAGCTGATCCCAGGAAACTCTGGCAGGGGCGGGAGAGAGGGTGCTCGCTGAGCTGTGCCCCCCCGGGGGGCCCTGGAGGGCGGCCTAGAATAGCATCCGCGGGTTTTCACCCGGAGCACAGGAGTTATTTATGTAACAGCTCTCCCAGCCTCGGAAAACATCCCTTGGGCACAGAAAGGCGGGGGATTCACACCGAGGGGAGCCAGCAGGGGCCCCACTAAGCCGCAGGTCCCCGGGAGGCTGCATCTGCCTCAGGCTCGGGGGGGCCAGTCCCTGTTCGGCAGGTCAGGAGCCGACTGCTGAGCGAAGCCAGTTGTTCCCGGCACTTGGCCACGAGGTTGGGGGGTCGGGGGGCGCCCACAGTCCCCAGAGCTCAGGGCCAGGGGAGCGGGTGTGGAGGACGGAGCAGGACGCTGTCCACGGCCACACGCCGGGTAAAGCACAGACACCCCCGGCGGGCAGTGCGGACAGGGGACCCGCTGCCTCCCTCCGCCCAGCAGTCCTCGCCCTGCGGGCCCAGCCTGGTCCTCATTGCGGTAAAGCAGGACGGTGGGGACAGAGCTGCCCTGAGTTCCGGGAGCTGTTCTGGCGCATTAGGGACCCCGAGGGAGCCGTGGGTGCTCCAGGTTTGTGGCCTGGGGACCTCAGGGCGGGTGGCTGGTGCCTGAAGTGGGGACCCTCCTAACCCCCGAGATCCGACCCCCCCGGGGGGTGACTGTCAGCATCGCGTGGCCCCGAGCCCCCTTGAGGCTGCAGGGCGCAGCGGAGAGGAGATCCTGCCGTTCTGTCTGGGGGAAGCACGTCCAGGGCGGCCCTCGCTTCGCTCCCGTCCGAGATTCCTCTGAGACGCTGGGGTTGCTTTTGCCCAATGATGAGAATAAGGGGGGCTGTTCTGGAAAACCGGGGCACGGGGAGCGGGCGGCCACAGAGCCCGGGCACCTCCCATGTCCCGGTGGAGCGGACACCCCCGAGGTCGTGAGGAGCCCAACCTCCCGCCACAGCCGCGCCTTGAGGGGCCGCGCCAATTCCTGCCCCCATTCCTGCCCCGGCCCCCACCAGCGAGGGGCTCCCGTGTCCCACGTGGCAAAGGCCCTAAAAAGGCCCACTTGGTGTGGTTCAGAGCAGCTAGGACCGAGCTGGGCTTGGTCCCGTTTGTTCACGCGTGTCCAGGCAGCGCAGAGGATGAGGGATAAAAGGTGCACCGGCGCCCTTCGGCCTGCTGGGGACCAGGTTGCAAAGGTAGTAAAATACCAGACTGACCGCGGCTGAGGGCTTTTAATACCAAGGACAAGAGCAGTAGGGAGAAGCTCACAGGAGGGTCCGCTGACCAGGGCCAGGTCACGCCTCTCCTTCCAGGCCAACGGTCCCCCAGCAGGTGGCTGTAACCGTGACTCCAGCGTGGGACTTGGGGTCCTTTGGGAAGATTCGTGTCAGTCACGCAAAAAGCACTGAGCTGGAACGGTGCCAGCAGACCCTGAGCACTGTGCTGGGGGTCTTGGCTCACAGGCTGCACCTGCCCTGTGCTCAGGTGGGACAGAGGGAGCCCCAGGAGTGGCCGTCAATGACGGAGGGGGGTCAGTGATGAGTCCCCAGCGCGGTGGCTCCGAGGTGATCCACACGGTCCCCTGGCAAGGTGCCCAGTGGGGCTGAGCCCGTGGCCCACGCCGGTGAGCTCCCAGCTGCCTTCCTGCGGCAACCAGAGCAAGTGACCACACACGCAGTGGCTCACGGTGACAGGCACTGTCCTCTCCTAGGTCTGAAGGCCAAAATCAGTGTCATGGGGCTGAACCCCAGCTTCGGGAGGCCACACGCCCTCCTGCAGCTCTAGGGACATCTGTCTCCACCTCTTCCAGTTTCTGGCAACCGCCGGCCATCGGGAGGGGCCTTGGCTGTGGCCACCACACTCCCATCTCTGCCTCTGTCTTCGCATGGCCTTTTCTCCTGCCGTGGAGTGTCCCCCTGCTTCCCTCTCCCGGGGACACATGTGAGTGTGTTGAACGCCCACCCCAACAGCCCAGGAGAACCTCTCCCTCAAGATCCTTCAGCGCGTCTGCCGTCCCTGTGGCCATACCGGTGACATTCCCAGGGTGCCGGGGTGAGGAGTGGGACATCCCCTCGGGGGGCTGGCATGGCCGGACGGCCCTCGGTGCTCGCCGGGCCCAGTGTCCCAGGAGATGCGTCACACTCACCTCCCTGGCCCACCCAGGCTGGTGCACAGCCCCTCTCTGGGTCGCGTGGAAATTCAGGGGTGCTCCTTCGGCCCCCCCCCGCCTCCCGCACACGCTCTCAAGCAGATGAACGCCACCCCCACATCCCGGGAACGGGCCAGATGAGCACTTAGCCGGGAAAGGGGCTCCTGTGTCTTCCTTTTCTGAAAATCATAATTCTAAATTACCTTCAATTTCCTAAATGGCGTTTGGCTCGGGATGCACTCTGGTACGGAGGAGTCTGTAATGAGATTATATTATGTTGGGAAGAAAACATGCAAATGACCGAGATAATTAATTTCGCATAGCAACCTACACAGAGCAGGATCCAAAGCCACAGCTCACCGTCCGCAGCCTGCCTGGGCCTCCGGGGCGCCGCTTCCTTTTACCCCGGAGCCACCGAGCTGTTCCGGGGGGCCTGTGACATGCAGGGGCTGAAACGCTGCCCCTGTCAGGTGGTCTTCCTCTCTTTTCTTTCTCTCGTGCTTCTTTTTTCCCGTTCTGCCCACGAGGCTCGGATTTTCTCAGAAGCTGTCATTTCTCGAAGGGTCCCTGTGGGGCTGGGAAAGGCGAGATCACCCTCAGACACGCAGGAGCAGCCGGGAGGCGCCTGGCTGGGGGGTGTCCTTTGAGGGCCGCCCCCCAAGTATCCAGGGTGTCTGGTGTCCTTTGAGGGCCGCCCCCCAAGTATCCAGGGTGTCTGGTGCTGGTCCAGGGCCCCGCGCAGGGTAGGATGCAGCACGTGTGCCCGTGCACTTAGCTTTGAAAGAAAAGAATTAGACAAAAGACGATCTGGTTCTTTGCTTCCTCCCTGTCGGGTGGCTTTATCGGGACGGTATTAGACTTGTCTGAACACCTGGGAAGCATCCGAATCAGCCGCAATTTTCTGGTCGCCAGTCATTGTGAAAGTCAGCCCGGCGGTGGCCATGCCGCCCGCCCCAGCCTCGGCCTCTGGGGTGCACTGGGCCCTGACACGGTCCAGACACGTGTGTTGCCGCAGGAGCTGAGGGCCCACAGCTCGGGATCTGCTTCTGAGCCACTGCGCAGCCTTGAATACGAACCCCTGCACCCAAGGGCCCGTCCGTGGACGTCCGCACGTGCACGGACGTTCGCCGTGGCAAGCGGATGCGGGCGGCCCGTACATCTGTTGGGGGGGAGAGGACATCCAAACTGCAGACACCCCTGTGCCAGGAAACCGCCCCCACACGGGCGACCCTCCAGGGCGTGTGCTTACTGAGAGGAGCCGCCCACAAAGTCACCCGTCGTACCACGCCTTCTACACGGAACACTCAGGATGGGTAAACCTCCGGAGACAGAAAGCTGGGGTGAGTGCCAGGGGCCTGGCGCCTTCATCTGGGAAGATTGGGGTGCTGGGCCACCGACAGATGCCGCACCTGCAGGCTGCAGGCCCAACCTGACCAGCGGATGATGATGGATGGGACCTAACCAGTGGTTTTAAATTCTGAACCTGAACTTTCCTCTGTGGGCATTGGTCCCCAAAGCTGAGCCTCCCCGCTTCTGCAGGGGGCAGTCTCCCATCTTCGTGTCCTGTGGAGCCCCCCGCACCGGATCCTGCTGGCCCTGTGGTTGGCTCTGACCCACTGAGGCCGGCAAAGGGACCCCCCAAGCTGGGCCCGCAGCCGGGTGCAGTTCCGCTCACGGGGGCTCCCTCAGAATCCAGAGGCTACACGGGCCTTGGGGAGGATCCTAGGCAGCCCTGGCCGCCAGCCGTGGGGCGGGTGTCCCGCTGCTCCAGCGCAGTCGAGCCTTTGGAGGACCCGGCCAAGGTCCCCCCAACCCCCACCCCGTGGGGCTGGGTCCAGATCGAGGGGTGCATGCCGATCCGTGCAGCCGTGCGTGCGATCTAGCAACACAGACGCGTAGACAGCTCTGTACGTGATCTCTGTGGGCCAAGCTCTGCAGCTACAGCGGCGCTGCATCTGCCCAGGTGGATGGGCAGGGACACGTGTGCAGCTGCCTGTCCATCCAGAGCGGGGCGTCCGCCGCAGGCAAAGCTAACGCAGACGTTCAACCAGCAGACGCTGGGGCCTCAGGACGTAGCAGCATCTCCCACCCATCCGTCATCCATCTGTATCATCTATCGGTTACGAGTGGGCCGCACAGTTGTGGGAGCTGGCGGGTCACACCAGGCCTGGCTGGCAGCCGTCCCCTTGGGGGGAGCTGATGTCCCAGCCCAGCCCCCCGCTCCTCCCGTCCGGGCTCTCCCGGGAGCCCCGCCATCCTCCTCCAGGCCCCGCTTCTGGGAAGCCCCCTGGGAGGCCCCTCTGACACGTATGGGGGAGAGGACCACCACGCCACACACTCACCGTTCCAGCCCTCGCTACTGAGCACCTGCTCTGTGCCCAGTGGGGCTTCTCAGCGCCGGGGACGGTGCAGACGTGGAGGGACCAGGACAGCCTGCCATGGGGCCGTCCCTACTCTGTTATCCCTGTCAGTCCAGCCGTGTCCCCACGAGGCCTGCAGAGCCCGGAGGAGGTGCCCCTCAGAGTCAGTGCTGCGAGTGCGCTGTCCTCATGTTGCTCCCTGTCTTGCTGGGACCCGTGGCAGTGAAGGGCATGTTACCCACAGCCACCAGTGGGACGCGGGCCCGTCCCCAGCAAAGCGTCACCGAGTGGGGCGCACTGTGCCCCTTGGGCCGGTCCCCCCGTCACACCGCCTCCCGGTGACCCATCCCCACCCAGCCACACAGGACGTTCCCGTGGGAGCTGCATGTCCCTCCCCGCAATCACGGGTGCC
>PVIW01000661.1:271997-425651 GCA_004026585.1 Noctilio leporinus | reverse complement strand
AAGGCTGCCAAAATGAGGAGATAAAACATGGCCCAAATGAAAGAACAGATTAAAACCAGAATAAGAGCTAAACGAAATGGAGATAAGCAATCTCTCAGATGCAGAATCCAAAACACTGGTTGTAAGGACACTCAAGGAACTTCGTAAGGCCCTCAATAGAATAAAAATGATCCAGTCAGAAATGAAGGATACACTAATTGAAATAAAGAACAATTTATAGGGAAAAACAGTAGAGTGGATGCAACTGAGAATCAAATCAATGACATGTAACATAAGGAAGCAAAAAACAATCAATCAGAGCACCAAGAGAAAAGAATTAAAAAAAAAGAAAAGAAAAAAGCAAAGGTAGTACAAAGAGCCTCTGGCACAACTTCAAGAGGCCCAACAGTGGCATCATAGGGGTACCAGAAGAAGAGAAAAGAGCAAGAAATTGGAAATCTATTTGAAAAAAGAAAAAAAGAAAAGTTCCCCAATTTGGTGAAGGAAATAGACATGCAAGTCCAGGAAGCACGGTGAATCCTAAACAAGATGGGTGCAAAGAGGCCCACTCCAAGACACATCATAATTAAAATGCCAAAGCTTAAAAATAAAAAGAATAAAAAAAGCAGCAAGAGAAAAGAAGTTAAGTTACCTAGAGGGGAATTCCCATAAAACTATTAGCTGGTTTCTCAAAAGATACTTTGTAGGCTAGAAGGAATAAGCAAGAAACATTCAGGGTTATGAAAAGCTGGGACCTATAGCCGAGACTACTCTACCCAACATTGATATCATTGAGTCAAAGAGCAGATAAAGACCTTTCCAGACAAGAAAAAACTAAAGGAATTCATCATCACCAAGCCATTATTATACAAAATGTTAAAGGGACTTACTTAAGAAAAAAAAAAGATCAAAACTATGAATAATAAAATGGCAAAAAAGACAAATCTATTAACAATTGAATCTAAAAAAACAAATTAAGCAAACAAGAGGAACAGACATAGAATCATGGATACAGAGAGCATTTTGATGGTTGCCGCATGGGAGGAGTGTGGAGGAGGATGGGGGAAAAGTTGAGGGGTTAAGAAGTAAAAATAGACAGTTATAGAATAGCCATGGGGATGTAAAGTACAGTATAGGAAATGGAGTAGCCAAAGACCATGGACATGAACAGTGGTGGGGGAACTGCCTGATGGAGTGTAGGGGTGCTGGGTAGAGGGAGGGCAAAAAAATCAGGACAACTATAATAGCATAATCAATAAAATATAACAATAGCAAAAAAGAACAGACTCCCTCCAGCCAGTAAGGGTCAACCTCTCCTTGGAGTTGGCCCGCTCCCATGTTCTGTGGAGTGACTATCACTTAATAAAATCTGTTCCCTCTCTCTCTTTGCTATTAAAAAAAAAAAAAAAATGAGTACACGTTTAATGAAAAATCTGAGTAAGGTTGGTGAACTGTTCATCACACTGCAATAGTATATAAATACATCAAATCAAGTTATACTTTGTAAACTTACACAATGTTAATGTCAATTATATATCAATTTTTTAAAATGAGCCAAAGGAAATAACTAAAGGGAAATTTAAAGCATTTTGAATGGAATGAAAATGAAAACACAACATGTATGTCAAATTTGTGGGAAGCCACTAAAGCAGTGATTTTCAATGATGTGCGGCAACACATTTTAAAACGTGCAATGCCTGACTGATGTAGTGAGTGGCATGGACCTTTGTACCTTTAGATTGTCAAATTAAAAAAAATGACAGGTGGGATTGACTTTGGGGGGAATGGGTGGGTGGGTGGGGGGACAGAGGGGAGCAAAAAGGGGATGGATGTAATACAACAACAATAAAATTAAAAAAAAAAAAAAAAAATGACAATAGCCAACAACACAACAATAGTCATCCAGTCTAAATGCCCTAGGTTGAACCATAAATATATAAGTCATATAATAAAGTTGCATCTTATTAGTCATGTCACATAATAAAGTTAAGTCTGATTGGTTAATTCTTGGGACCAGAAATCCTTATATACAAGTATAGGCACCTGTTTTTTTTTAAAGTCACTTTAAAGCAAAAAGGATAGGTAATTACTATTACTATTTTCTTTGGTAAATCAATCAAAATGATACCTATTTTTTGTCACATCAGCAAAAAAATAATGTATTTTTTTGGTGTGTCAGAGAATTTTTATAATATTAGCTTACTGCACCCTGAGATTAAAAAAAGGTTGGGCCCTGGCTGATGGCACAGTGGATACGGCGCCGGCCTGCGAACCCGGGGTTCGTGGGTTCGATTCCCCAGCCAGGGCATGTGGCCAGGTTGCAGGCCGGGTCTCCAGTCAGGTCTGTGGCTGGAGGCAGGTGGAAGACAGCCATGCATTGATGTCTCTCTCCCTCTCTGCCTCTCTTCCCTTCCCCTCTTTCTAAAAACAATGGAATAAAATCTTTAAAAAAAAAAAAAAGAGGTTGAAAATTGCTGCACTAAAGGAGTACTTAGAAGGAAATTTACAACTGTAAACACAATTAAAAAGATATCAAATCAATGACTTCAGCTGGCATCTTAAGAAACTAAAGAAAGAAGAGCATATTGAACCCAGAGTAAGCAGAAAGAAAATAATACAGGTCAGAATGGAAATCTATAAAATAGAAAACAATAGAAAAAAAGTCAATGACAAATTGATTGTAGTGACGGTTGTACACTATTCTATGAATATACTACAAAAACAATGAAATGTACACTTTAAGTAAGTGAATTATATATGTAAATTATATCTAAAGAGCTATGACTTCAAAAAAACCATTTTCAAGGGTTTATCACCCCTTAAAGAATGCCTCTTTTGTTCTGTTCAAATAGACAATATTCTACAGATTTATTAACCATCAGTTTAAACGTCAATTACCTTTTAAAATCAGAACACATGACTCAAAGAAATCTTGTATAATAAAAAGTAGTGCATTCTTCTCTCCTACTGGTTTATTTCCCAGTTGGACCCACATTGTATTAAATCTTGTCATAAGACGAAGATAGTTATGTACCTGGCAATCAGACTCTATGTTAAGAAATATTATTTTTTAAAAGTGTAGCACATCATTAGTTTCACATTCATCATGATATGAATTAATCCATTTCACCAATAATAAACCTAGGAATACAGCATTTAGGTAATTCCCCCATTTCCCATGTCCCGCTATGCTGCCAAGGAGCTTTTTCTGTGTTCTCTCTTACCTGGTTTCAAAGGTGTGACAAGAGCTTGCTGAGGATTTGCTTTTCTCAAGAGAGTTTTGTCCGGGAATAGCCCTGTCCCATTCTTCCCAGGAAATTTAATCTCCAAATTGGCCTTCTCCTCTGTGAAAAAGTAAGCGTGTCATCATCTAAACAAGTAAAATATGCACTTAAAATGGAGCCTAATGCCCCCTACTTGTACACTTCTAACTCATTTGGCAAGTACGAGCAAAGTTCTAGAGATTAATTATACCTCAGAGATGGAGCCCATCACTAAAACAGCGGCAACACTGAACAATGTATAATGAAAAAGCGCAGTCTCTGCACTGTGAACCGCTCCTTGTCTTTACTGATGCACAGTTAGGGCGTACAAGCATGACTGGCCTTATCTACCACCTAAAGACATCATGTTCCTTCTAAAGAAAACTGTAACCACCAAGCCCTGCAGGGATTACAAAGGACATTTTATAGTCAGAGTTGAGGTTTTTCTTCAGCTGGGATGGTGAGAGGGGAGTGTGGGATATTTGTGAAAGAAGCCGAGTTGGGCCCTATGCAGGATTTTATCTTAGGTTCTCCTGTGCCCAAAAGTCAGCACAAGGCAGTGTGCCTGTTCTACCAACAGCCTACTGATACACAGAAGTGTCAAGAATGGAGTAAGCCCCAACAAAAACAACGGTACATGTAACACTGATTGCAACTGTGCAAAAAGGAAAAAAAAGAAAAAAAAAAGTGTGATAATTTGGAAGAAATTAGAAAGTAACATATTACAACTAAGGTGGATTTGAAAAAACAGTGGGATTAATTTTTCTTTCAAACTGTATTTAATAGTTTTGTTATATCAATGTTACCTTTTGGTTTTAAAGAGAACATTAGAAAAAGGTTACAGACAACCCAGACATTCCATCAGGGTTTCAGTGGAGCAAGGCCATGGGTAACCCCCGCAGGGCAGTGGGCCCTCTTGTCTACCTTTCCTCTCACACCACTTCCAAAAGACTTCTCCCCTCAGGATCCCCACTGGGTATCATGAAAGTCCTCTTCCAAGAGAATGGCATATGCCCTCCCATTTGGACTCTGGATTATCAGTGCTGAATACAGTTGCAATGTAATCATTTTTATCCTTCATCAATACTGATTTATCTTATCAAGGAGTAGAAACATGAGAAAGAATAAAATAAAGGGGCCCCAGTAACTACTATCCTGATATATCAGTGGTCTCACATATTATTCCAAAGTAATATAACAATATAACCATCTTTATTGTTGGCCTGGTGTCAGGGTTTGTGTCCTATCACATGACCCAACATCGGGCAATCCTATTTTTGTTTAGGGACTGTTTTCTGAGTAGCATAATCAGTCCATTTCAAAATGAATTGAGGAGGGCTTAGCAAGAGGAAAGTGAATAGTTATGAACGGGCAACACAAGGATCCTTGTATCTTGACAGTGATGGTAAATACATGAATGTACACAATGATAAAACTGCACGCAACTTAATACACATAAAGATGAGTACAAATGAAACAGGAAATGTGAGTAAGACTGGTGGATTGTATCAATGTCAACATCCTAGTTGTAGTAATATATGTACTCTATGCCCAGTGTCAAGTAGAGCAAGTTTTTACATGGCTGCCATCACTACAGAAATATTTTTGAGTCCTAGAGTTTCACTCAACTTTGCTTCATCCTATTTTAAGGAAATATGAATCCCTATATTTTCCCATCTGTCCCTAAAGTTTAAATGTTTGTCATTCTTAACTATAAGATAACAGTAACTTATATCGATAGTCCACGCTCAAAATACTGGGCACTTCAAATATTTCTCTCATCTCATAGATGACAAAGTATCTTAGTACAGTCAGAAATTAGAATTTTAGTTATTTTCTTGCAACCCTCTCCCCCTCCTCCCTTTTTTTAAAACAGTCCTCAGAACAAAGCAAGCCACTAACCCTTAAAATGGCCAGAGAAAGCAGAACTTACCAAACCAAGAATCTACATTTTGGGTGTCTTCCTCATCATCCAAAGATGTAAAATTGATGAAGTCCGTGGGAGCATCATAGGAGTAAGAGGCTTTAACTTGCGACATTGTCCCCACCTTGGCACAGAAGAGCAGGTTTTTCCCAATATTAGTGTCACTTTTCTCAACAGTTCACCTTCCAAGTAAAGAAATGGTCCAAAAATTTGACTGCACATGTCTTACTTTTCATATCAAACTAAGTTAACTGGTTTTATGGTAACTTGAAGATACTCCTTAAGGTAAATATGGTGGATTTAGAAAGAGGCAAAGTTTGAGTACCTACAGCATGCCATGTACTATGCTAGATGTTTTACGTTCATTATCTTATTTTCCCCTCAATTTACAGTTTTCTCATCTAATTTACTCTCTCTGCCCTGAATAACCCAATTCAATTTACTCTCTGTCCCAAACAACCTAATTTCTGAAATACACCAGTTGATTTTATACCTACCAACTAAATCCTACTCGTCATTCAAAGTCCAACTCAATTCTCTATAAACTCTTTCCCAATTTCTACCTATCATGCATAATTTTTGCCTCTCCAAACCCATAGTGCTCTGCTTACCATCCAATTTTATATTGGTTAACTATTCAAGTGCCTCTCCTAGTAGACTATAAATTCCTAACAAGAATGGATTTTGGCCCTGACTGGTGCAGCTCAGTTGGTTGGGCCTGGTCCCACAAAGTGAAAGGTCACCAGTTTGATTCCAGGTCAGGGCACAGGCCTGGCTGCAGGTTCAGTCTCCAGATGGGGCGTGAGCAAGAGGCAACCAATTGTTTCTCACATCAATGTTTCTCTCCCCCTCTTTCTCCCTCCCTTCCTCTCCCTAAAAAGAAATACCAGCAAAAGGAAATGAATACAGAATGATTAATTTTTAAAGTGTGGACTTTATTCATTTCTGTATACCTCATCTACTGAGGTGCCTAGAACAGTATCTTACACATAGTAAGAGTTCAACCTAGTTTTTTCAAGTATGGTTTTCTTTCCTTATTTTCATAGAAATATTGTTCCTAGGCATGAAGAAAGTCTTTAAAATACATATATAAAAGGTACAACATGCAGATTACATAAAAGATATGGGCCCATCCCATGTACTAAATTCTATACACTGTCCTGTGGAAACCTGTGTAGGTTTGAAGTCAGCTCTCACTCCCACACTGTAATAATTTAAAAAATATAGTTGGAAGTAGACTGAAAAATGGCCTAAAGGCCATTCACTGGCAAATATTGCCTATGAAACTCAATGAGCCATTTGTCTTCATCCAGGGAACAATATGTACTTAAAAGTATCCTGTATCTTGGAAGAGAAGTAGATACCAGTATTTACTGCATACACATTTACCAAATTAAGTATCTCTCTTTAAGCCCTTATTTTATTATAAAAATTCATGCTCATTAAAAAATTAGAGCACAAAAAAGCTTTTTTAAAAAATACAATGCCACACTATTCTAGCCTTTCTAGCCCCTCCCCCACCATGCTACACACATATATATATATATATATATATATATATATATATATATATATATATATATGTATGTGTGTGTGTGTGTGTATAAACTTTTTTAAAATGGGATCAGGGCCCTGGCTGGTGGCACAGTGGATATGGTACCAGCCTGTGAACCCAAAGGTCGCTGGTTCAATTTCCAGCCAAGGCATGTGACCAGATTGCAGGCCAGGTCTCCAGCCAGGTTTGTAGGTGGAGGCAGATGAAAGGGAATCATACATTGATGTACCTCTCCCTTCCCCTCTCTCTAAAAACAATAAATAAAATCTTTAATAAATTAATAAAAACAAAAATAGGATCAACCCTGGCTGGTGGCACAATGGATAAGGCACCGCCTGCAAACCCAAAGGTCGCTGGTTCGATTCCCAGCCAAGGCACATAACCAGATTGCAAATCAGGTCTCCAGATATGTAGCTGGAGGCAGGTGAAAGGCAACCACACATTGATGTCTCTTTGCCTCTCTGCCTCTCTCCCTTCTCCTCTCTCAAAAATAATAAATAAAATCTTTTTAGATAAATAAATAAAGGGATCACTGATGTTTTGCATATGCTTCAAATATTTCCATGTCAATAAATATCAATATATCACCAATTGATGACTATACCATAGTTTACTTATCCCTTATTTTTAGGCTTTTCCCATTATCTTCACTTTAAAGATACTATTAGAAAAATATCCTCGGAGCTAATTTCAGTACACATTCATGATTCTTCCATTAAGATAAATTTTTAAAGATGGACTTGCTAGCTCTTGATATAAATTGTGAAAATGCTCCTCAGAAGAGTAATACCCACTTGTATTACCAGAAAGGTGCGCCAGTTCCCCAAACTGTCATCAATTCTGGGCACTAACAGCCCTTGGTGTTCATTTTCTCTATACTCCACTACTCCTATTCTCAGAGAGAAATCATAAGATTAGTTATATCCAACTTCATTGCTTCTCAGTGGTTTGACCAGCATTTCATTAGCTTCCCTTAATGTCCTGGGATAATTCAGAAGGTATTTCAGATCCTCAGACACATTTGTTCTGGGACATCTGGTTTACCTAGTGACATCTATCTATACACTAAAGAATGTATGTCATCAACCTATGGTCTCCTATGAAATCAGAACTCCACAGATACCTTACCTTTAAATAATGCCCCAGCTGAGGTACTTAGTTTAGAAACAGGACATTTTCAAATTGGAAGGAATCTTAGATAACATAACTTTTGTGGTTTATAGATAAGGATTAATTGATGAAAAAAGGGGTCCTCCCAGATCACACAATAATCATACCAATGATCATGGTAAAACAGTTACCAAAGGCACTTTCATGTGCCTGGTACCATGAAGTACTAAATACACACCATTCCTAATACTCTCAACAATCCTGTAAAGCAATAATTTCCCTGACTCAGAAGAGAAACTGAAGGTAAGAGAGATTAAATGACTTGTCCAAACCCTGACTGGTGTGGCTCAGTGGGTTGGGCATCGATTGCCCTGCAAACTGAAAGGTCCCCAGTTTGATTCCCATTTAGAGCACCTGGTTAGGTTGTGGGCCAGGTCCCAGTTCGATGTTCCTCTCACACATTGATGTTTCTCTGCTGTCTTTCTCTCTCCCTTCCCCTCTTTCTAAAAATAAATAATGTATGTATGTATGTATCAGTAAATAAATAAATAAATAAGTGGCTTGCCCAAAAGCTCCTAATTATGTAAAGGCAGAATTAGATCTAGACCTGAGGCTCCTGACTTCAGCACAATGTTCTTCCCATATTGTTCTGCCCTCTCACCCTGTGAATTGCAGAAGCACATTAATTGTAGTTAAGGTTTCTATTGTCACAGAAAGTAGTACTGTATTTATTTCCAAGTAGATTCATTCTCCAAAGTTTTTTTGCCCTAAATAGATGATTCCTTATTATTCCAACTCTAAATTTTTCACTCCCTCATTTCTATTTTCAGTATTCAATTCAACTCAATAAGCTACTTCTAAGCAATCCACTCACATTATACACTTGCTAAGAGCTGTAAGATGTGAGACTGATGATATCAAAGGTCCTTTTTCTCACTAACATTCAAAGATGAGACACCAAGTAGTATACAAAAAGTAGATCTAATCTCAGACACAAAGGAATTTAAAATTTAGACAGTAGCCAAAGTCCTATCTTCTCAATAGGTAAGATAGTATACAATATTTAAACTATATAGGATGAACTTTAAGTATAAAAAGAATTAGGTATTAATATGGCTTAAGTCAAGCCATTATTTTAATATTTTTCATTAACACCACCAAAACAATAGGAAGGACTATGACGGAAGTCACCTCCTTGACTGCCACATTCCAAGCTTGAAGTAGCCACCAGACAGTTCTGGCTGAAGAGAAAAAATCTGCTATGGGATTTATAGGAAAACTTACATCCCTAATACAGCTTCAGTGCCCATTCCTGCCCTTTACTTTCACCTTCCTTCTTGCCTTGAGGGCAGGGACAATGGCTAGAATTTTAGCAGCCACTGTGCACAGTGGGTAGCTAAGAGCAAAACAGACCCTGACCCTGACATCACTGAGCTAGTGATCACCAATGATCAAATATCAGCAGCCACCTGCCTCCAGACAGAAATACTACTTCTTCTAGGCTATTATAGTTACATTTTCTGTTACTTACAGCCCAAAATAATCCCAACAAACACAGAAGTCCAGAATTCTAGCCATCTCTGGCATTCACTACATGTATATGGCAATAGGTAAGTCAATCTACCTCTCTGCCTACCTACTTCCCGTAAACAAATGAAATATTTCCAATGCTATGAAACATATAGCCGTAAAATATTTTCAAAGCTTTTGACCTACTGATACCTTTCCCCTCCTTGACCAAAATTCTATCCAAAGGACCCTTAATGAAAGATTCCCCAGTGACTGACAGTGGTTGAAATTCCCCTTCTCTAAGGAGGAAGTCTTCCTGTTCTTCTGAACAAACATGCTGGAAGACATGGGAAAATCTTGGATTCCCATGATCTTAATGCCTAACCCAGGTCACTGGGAACACTTCCCAGGCAGGAATGTAATGAAGACAACTAAAGCAGGGGGAGGGAAGAGGCAGGAATGTAATTTGCAGCAACCCCACTTAGCCTCCTAAAAACCATGACTCTCCCAAAGCATGAATCATGACTCCACCAAAGCATGCTGCTGAAAACCACCTGGAAAGTATTCAAATTTAACCACTTACACCCGTTTCTTTTTAGTTATGGAGCTACGCTGCTAGCCTCTTTGGAGGGAAATCCGCAGTTTTCTTTTTGGGATAGCTTACCAAATATATAAATTTATCTTATAGATATGTATTTATGCATATACATAAGAATGTTCACTCTAGAATTGTGCATAAAAGCCAAGAACTTAAAACCCAAATTCCACCAATAAGAGATTTGTTGACTAAACCATGGCACAAACATATAATATTAAGTGACTTTAGTATATTGCATTTATATGTGCAGAATGAGCTCCAAGAGCTATTAAATGCGAAAAGCAAAATGCAGAAATGTATGTTCCTGTTCACGTTAAAAAGAGTCAAAAGGGTAATATTTACTTATATCTTTGTACATATATAAACTATTGTGGAAAGAAACTTTGGTCTGGGAAGAGGGCTGGGAGTTCTGGGTCAGAAGAAATCTTTTTATTATATGAATTTTCATACTCTTTGAATATATTTTCTCATATAAATGCACATGTTTTCAGTTTAAAGAATTGGTTAAGCAGTATTTATTTCCCCCTAAATCTATGTTTATAGGGCTTTCTGAAAATTTCATTAAATTTTCTGAAACCCAGCAATAACTGTTAAAACTCTTGGTTTCTAGAAATAATGCTTCCCATTTACATGGTCTATAAATAGGCTGCTAACTTTCACATATCCAAATGTTATATATTCTCTTCTTTTGTATATTTCTGTATAAAAATAAAGTGTTCTTGGGTATTGAGTTACTAAAAAGGTATGTAAACTTGAAAAAAGATAAAAATAATAATAGCTATTAATTAGTGAGTACTTACAACATGCCAGGCACTGCTGGCAATGTTTTCTATTATGTCACTAAATCTTCACTATTACCCTATGAAGTAGGTAATGTTATTACCTTCACTTTACAGAAGTGGAAACTGAGGGGCAGAGATATTCATTGCTTGTTCACAATCACAACCCAGCTAAGTAGCAGAACCAAGATTTGAACCCAGACAAGTCATAAAGTGTATGTCCTTACCCACTGCACCATCTATTGCCTCTCATATTTACTTAAAAATAGATATTTGTATAGATCAATATCAAATGCCAAGGAGCAAGAGACAAAATCACTTATAAGTAATAACTCCAAATGCTGTCTACCATAAGCCAAGCAACTCGCCAAGCACTTTACAGAAATCATCTCATTTAAATGATATTAACAATATAAAAGCTAGATATCATCATTTTTCAAATAAGGAAGCTGGTTCAGACATGTTAAGCTTCTCCAATTACCAATAGTGTAGCAGTGCTAAGTTTTAAGACCAGGTCCGTAGGGCTCCAAAATCAGGAATCAGTATAACATGCAGGGTTTCCCTATAAATAGTGTATAAAAAATGAGGTCAGTGACCAAATCTTGCTGATCTGTTAGACCTAAATAAATAAAGCTCTGCTCTACACAAAAACTAAAAATCCCTGACATGTTGTTCCTAAAGAACACTGATAACTAAAATATCCTATTCAAAACATAGCAGAAAAGCTCAGTGTTGGATCTTCCCATAAAGTAAACATCACCCATTAATTTCCTTTTCTAAGTTTGTACTCTTGCACACAATGTTTTTGCTATATGTAAGGGGAAGGTGAGCCTGAACCTCTCAGCGGATATTCTCCAGTGAGAGACTATTAAGAGGTTATTCAACCACCAGAAGGAGGGGTGTCCTCGGACTTATTTAATTGGTGGGGGTTCAAAGGCAAGGGGTCTAAACCCCAATATAACTAATCTTTATTTATGTGAAATTTTAAAATCAAAGCACTATTTTTAACATGACCTCTTTTTTAAAAAAGCTTCTTTTGAGCAACCAACTCAGGAGACCATCCCCTCATTTTCAAAATAGGAGAACAAATAAGTAAATATTTATCCATTGAGAGGTTTGACTCTCCTCAATGAAGCGTGATAGCACAAGAACATGAACAAAGCCAAAAGTAACTACAGGGTTTGCCAGTTTCACCATACTGCTTCTCCCATCAATAATGAATATTAGGATATAAAAGCTTCAAACATTAGCCCTGGCTGGTGTGCCTCAGTGAATTGAGCACTGACCAGCCTGTGAACCAAAAGGTTTCTGGTTCGATTCCCACTGAGGGAATCGAGCCTGGGTTACAGGCTACGTTCCCAGCTAGGGGAATAAGAGAGGGAACCAACTGATACTTCTCTTGTGCATTGCTGTCTCTCTCCCCACCTGTCTCCCTCCCCGCCCATCTCTCTAAAAGTAAATAAAATCTTTAAAGAAAGAAAAAAGAAAAAAACCCTTCCCAAATTAAGGAGCACAAGGTGTAGTGCTAAACAGAGTAGGCCAGAGCCAAAGCTAACTGTTTAAATGCGAGAGCCTCATGCATGGTGGGAACTGGAGGCCTTCCTGCACCCCTCAATCAAGACTGAATTTCTGTCAACAGGTCTAAAAAAAAAAAAAAAAAAAAAAGCCCAACATGCGTCAACCACATTCCCCCAAACAAATTAAGCTGCCAAGTAAGTGAAATCAGCATCACATTTCAAAATTATCTAAATCCACTATAGCTTCAGACTCCTGCAAATCTAGAAACGTTAACTAAAAAAAATAACTCTTTCTGACCAATATACCTACAAAAGACGTTGAGAAACAGAGCCTCTCCTGTACGTTATGAACTAGTTTGCTTTTAAAAACTGCCTTTTAAGAGCCATCCATCATATCATATACTTACTTTTGTTTCCAAAAAACAAAGAAAGATTCACAGTTGAATGGAGAAGACAATCACGATCCTTGCTATAATGGGGGATAAACCAAGGGCAACTAAGGATAAATTATGGAAGTGCAGTGAACAGAGTGAGGAAGGGTCACAGCACACTTCCTGGTAAAAATGATACCTAAAGGATACACAGAGCTGCAGAGGTCTGTAGGCTAAGGATGAATGTTAGCTTTTTCTAGGGGAAGAAATAGATGGAAAGAGGAAACAAATGGGGGTAGAGGAAACAAATGGGGGTAACGTATACAACTGAGGAAGACTGCAAAAGAAGCAATGTAACCTGTTTCCACAGTCATCTGAAATTAACCTCTGTCACCTCCTGTCTCTCTCCACTTTCAAACCAAAAATAACCAGCCTTGACAAGCTCTATAAATCAAAAGGTGCAGGTTCAGAAACTCGAGGGGGGAATGGCAAAAGGGTGCATTCTAAGCAAGGCTGAAATAGACTGGCAGCTCCTAAACAAAACAAAGACTCTGGTGTGGTAGATGTTCTCAACTGAGAACCTCAGTATCCAGCTTTAAAGCTGTGTCCTGCCTATTTCTACTGCAGGAAAAAATTAAGTTAAACAACTGATAATGTCATAGAGTAAGCAGAGCAACTCAAGACTTTATTAGAAGTGTAGTTAGTTAAGATGGTTTCATCCCAGGCAACGCCATTTTCCCAGAGACACCCTCTCTTACTTTCACAAGGGATAAGAGATCCTGTTACAATACCACAAGTTAAATGGAGTTGAGTTATTTTCATCTTACCCAGGGAGAAAACATCTGCATTTTTTTTTTTGTACCTAGAGATCAGCAGGCGTCAGTAAATGGCAACATAGTCCAGCATGCAATTTTAACTATTAATCTAAGTCACAAACCAAGACTGAAGGAAGTTAATGGACTTTGTTTCCACAACTATGTTTGCTAACTTCTGTGTTGAAATTGGATCTGTTTACAGAAACAGATCTTTGAAGCTTCCAAAATTGGGTCAATTTAAAATCCAATGACAATCCTTCAATGTCCAAGCACTCAGAAGTCAGCACAGGACACACAGACACTTGTTTTAATTCATCACTGTCCAGAAACCTCAAGCAAATATATTTTTCTACCATATCTCTCCCAGACTTGTTAATTTTCTATACTCTCTCAGGATTACTAACTCAGTTCTGCTTTATTTAATTTATCCAGACTCTACAAACCATAATCCACTCACACAACTAATAATAGGACCTGGATAGAAATCAATGACGTAATTTACTTCTAGGCCAAATAGTGACACAGACCTTTGTAAGATATCAAAGTTCCAAGAGTAAGAAGCTGAAAGAATTTGTAAGGGTTGACAGTGGGGCTGCCGGTTATAATCCTTATCAAATTTCAATCATGCCATTTTGTAGAGTTATATCCTTCAAAAAGGCTGGTAGCACAGTGGATAAGGCGCTGGCCTGCGAACCCAAAAATCGCAGGTTCGATTCCCCAGCCAGGGCACATAACCAGGTTGCAAACCAGGTCTCCAGTCAGGTCTGTGGCTGGAGGCAGGTGAAAGGCAACCATACATTGATGTCTCTCTCCATCTCTGCCTCTCTCCCTTCCCCTCTTTCTAAAAAATAATGAAATAAAATCTTAAAAATAAATTTAAAAATAAATAAAAAATAAAATAAAATAAAATAAAAAGGGGATGGATGTAATACAACAACAATAAAATTTAAAAAAAAAAAAAAGGTTTGGGAAGTAGACAGACACACACACCCCCAAGAAGCTAAAAAAAGTGATTATCTATGGAGTGACAGTGAGGTAGACAATTATAGGGTTGGAAGATCTTTAACTACTATAAACATTTTTACATTATTTTGATTTTTGCATAATGCAAATGTATTAATGTTTTTCATATATAAATTTGTGCCAGTATGAATATATTGTACATAGTCAGTGGGTATGTGAATCAGCATAATTTTCCTAAAAGGCAATTTAATTTAGTGTAATGTACCAAAGTCTTAAAAATATGCATTCTTTCTACCCTAGCTGGTGTGGCTCAGTGTACTGAGTGCTGGCCTGCAGACCAAAGGGTTGCCTGTCCAATTCCCAATTAGGGTATATGCCTGGGTTGTAGGCCAGGTCACCAGTTGGGGGTGTGTGCAAGAGGCAACCACACATTGATGTTTCTCTCCCCTACTCCCTCTCTTCCCCATCTCTAAGAAAAAAATAAATAAAATCTTTAAAAAAATGCATTCTTTTTGACCAATGATTTCACTGGGTAAAACTACTACAGTAGAACCATACAGTAATGGAATACTATATAACCATTAAAATTATGTTCTACAAAATTGTAATGGCATGAAAAAACATTCATAATCTATTAAGTGGGGGGAAAATGAAGGTTTTCAGTGCATGATTTTTTAAAACCAAATAAAAAAACAAAACAAAACAAAAACAAAAAGCAAACAAACATTGCAAAGAAACCTGTCAAAATGTTAGCTTGTAGTTAATGGGAAGTGGAATAATGAGTTATAGTTTTATTTTACTTTCTCAGCATGAAATAAATTTTGTCCCAAAACATGTTACTTTATTAATATAGGTTAAACATATTCAAACACTTTTAAAGCTAATATATTAATGCTTCCCTTACTCTTTTTTTTTAATGTAACTCACTGGGGATACAACCTTACCTATGGTTTAATCTGTCAGTCCAATCAAAGCTGCAATATACTTTCACCTCTCTTCTGAAATCTTGAAGTCTAGCAAGTACTTGTCAATAACCTGGAAGAAACAGAAAGATGATGAAACAGGTTCAAGTTCTCTGTAGTAAAAATGGTTAGCAGAGAACAGGAAGGAGCTATAACACCAAGGATACCCATTATTGAAACCAAAGAGTGCTCTGAGAGCTAAGTTCTAAATTGCATAAATACCCAAAATGCCAAAATTCTTGTTTCATCAGTGTAAAAGTGTCTTAAAGGTTTTTTGGTGTGCATTTGCTGTCTCCTATTTCCTTCATAGGGCCTACTCCCAAATTTATAGAAACCTTTCTGAAACTTGCAATTTAGGCATGGTAATGTGTACTTCTATCCTATTCAAACAGGACAAATATGACACACTTAAAATATGAAAACAAATTTACTACATTTTTGTATTTTAAAAAGTAGATATAGCATTTTTATTTTTATTTTTATTTTTTAATTTCCAACCAGGCTGGTGTGGCCCAGTGGATTGAGCGTTGGCCTGCGAATCAAAAAGTCATTGGTTCAATTCCCAGTCGGGATACATGCCTCGGTTGCAGACCAGGTCCTCAATTGGGGGTGCACAAAAGACAACCACACATTGATGTTTCTCTCCCTCTCTTTTTCCTTCCCTTCCTTGCGCTCTCTAGTCTAAAAAAAAAAAAAAAAAAAATCCAAAGTAAGCTCCTACTTACAACTTTATACCTTTTTTACTAATCATTACTCTCCCCCTAATCAAGTTTCTCTATGTAAACAGACAAAAACAGAACACCACCTGTTATCTACATCTTTTTTTTTTTTTTTTAATTTTATTGTTGTTGTATTACATCCATCCCCTTTTTGCTCCCCTCTGTCCCCCTACATCTTTTTCACAAAGCACATTGGGCTGCTGCTGTCTACATCCCTGTCTCAAACACGGATCTATTCACCACACGGATCTATTCACCAAACTGCTTGACCTGTTTGATCTCCTTGACACCAATTCTACTTCCTACCTTTACCCATGACCAAGAAAATTAAGTTTGCCAAGGGGCATTTGAATCTTTCCTCCTCCTTTCTTCCCCAGCAATTCAAAAAGAATTAGGGAAGAGACCCAGAAAAGGCTGGAGAAAAAAAAATACATGGGGGATATAGTGGCACTCTGAACCCCTCCCGGTTACTGAAAAAGAAATGAAGGACCTTCCCCACTATCCCATCTCCTGAGAAGCTTAATTGCAACTATAACAGAAATTAAGGTTAGAATACACAGACTTAAGCATAAGGCAGGTCAAAGTAACCATATTTTTTTAAAGGATATTTTATTGATTATTCTATTACAGTTGTTCCAATTTTCCTGTTGCCCTCTCCACCCAGTACCCCTTCTCTCCAGCAATCTCTCCCCTTCGTTCATGTCCATGGGTCATGACATGACTTCTCCATTTCCTACACTATTCTTAACATCTCCATCTATTTTAACCTACCAGTTACGCTTCTTAATCCCTGTATCTTTCCCCCATTTTCCCCCTTCCCTCTCCCCATTGATAACCCTCCAAATGAGCTCCATATCTATAACTCTATTCCTGTTTCAGTTGTTTGCATAGTATGTTTTTGTTTTTTTAGATTCAGTTATTAATAGTTGTGAGTTTATTTTACTATGCATAGTTTTGAGCTTCATTTTCTTAAATAAGTCCCTTTTACATTTCATATAATAAGGGCTTGGTGAGGATAAACTCCTTTAGCTTTATCTTGTCTGAGAAGCAATTGATCTGCCATTTCATTCTGAATGATAGCTTTGCTGGATAGAGTAATCTTGATTGTAGGTCCTTGCTTTTCATCACTTTGAATACTTCTTGCCAGCCTCCTCTTGCCTACAAAGTTTCTTTTGAGAAATAAGCATAGTCTTATAGGAACCCCTTTGTAGGTAACTGTCTTTTCTCTTATTGCTTTTTTTTTTTTAATCAATAGCTTCATTTTTCCTCAATACATAGTTAGAAAGTAGGTCTGAGAAGAGGCTTAAAAATATGGAACATAAAAAAAAAAAAAAAGGAATATTTCATGAATTTGCATGTTATCCTTACACAGGAGCCATGCTAATCTTCTCCATACTGTTCCAATTTTAGTATACATCCTGCCAAAAAGAGCACTCTTGTTGCTTTTAAGATTCTCTCTTTATCTTTAACCTTTGCCATTTTAATTATGATGTGTCTTGGAGTGGTCCTCTTTGGGTCCAACTTGATTGGACTTACATGTCTATTTCCTTAGCTAAATTAGGGAAGATTTCTTTCATTATTTTTTCAAATAAGTTTTCAATTTCTTGCTTTTCCTCTTACCTTCTGGCATGGCTATAATTCAGATGTTGGTACTTCTGGAGATGTCCCTTATTCTCTCCTTTTTTTTTTTTTTTTTGTTTGTTTGTTTGCTTTTAATTCTTGTTTCTTCATTCTGTTCTAGTTGAATGTGTATTTGCGCATACAGTAGTTCTTCAAAAGGCAATTAATTAACTAATTGAGCTGGGAGCTACAATAATTCTTATCCCAAGAGGGACAACTTAATATTGAGCTGTCACACTCAACAGTGCTACCTCAAAACAACCAAGGTTGGTGATATACAAGGAGGCTTCTTGACCAGGGGAGTTTAACACAGAGACCACAACACAAGAATATCCTTATTATAACAGTAAATAATTCAATTTTTAGCTTCTGATGAGACAATTTTTTACGGTCATAGGATGCCAAGACAAGGTAATGCTGAACTGGGAAGTACACCAAGCAATGGCCTTAAAGCAAAATCAGTAGAACACTCAGATGCTGTCTTGTCCTAAGCAGCACTGACTTGGGAGAAATCCTTGGTACTTAATTACTAGAAAAAACATATGCGAGGAAAAAAACTATGTATCAAGAAAAAGGGGGCAAACAATCTTACAATATTATAACATGGCTCAGTTCTATCCTATCTACACATGTTCTAGGGCAAGAAATTAGAAAGGCAGTATCTAATTTTTTAAAAAAGATTTTATTCATTATTTTCAGAGAGGGAGGGAGGGAGAAAGGGAGAGAAGCATCAATGTATGGTTGCCCTTCACCTGCCTCCAGCTACAGACCTGGCTGGCAACCTGGTTATGTTCCTGGCTGGGAATTGAACCTACGACCTACGTGTTTGCAGGCCGGCACCTATCCAACTGAGCCACCAGCCAGGGCTTAATATCTAACTTTTAAGTACAAAGGGGAAGAGCTGGACAAAGATGGATAAAACAATTAATTTAAATTGCCAAGTTGAAACATAACTCCAAGCGGAATTAAACTCTCCCTTAAGTGTGTTCTCACACCACCTCATCTTTCTATCTCACGCTAAAGTTCTGAAATGTAGTTGTGACCCCATCTGTTTTCCGCCACCAAATGCCACACTTCTTGAGGGCGAGGCTACCGTTTCACCCATTCCTCTAAGTTTATCTAGACTGTGGGCCTCAGTTTCCTTCTCTACAAAGTGGGGCTAGGAGTAGCACCTACTTCATTGGCTTGATGTGAAAATTGAGAGAGCGCACTCAAGAGTGGTTAGCCCGGTAAATGCTTATGTCATGCATGCGTGGTAATAATACACTGTTACTTTAAGCCTATTGCTTCTCTCAACTTCTTCTTCCCCCGTTTCCCACGGCCGGCCCCCACCTCTACCTCCAGATACAACCCACTAGACTTGGTAATCTTCTCGGGAAAACCCTGTAATGAAAAGAAGGGTGGCCGGAACCCCGGCTCCCTCTCCGCCCCGGCCCGGACAGCACCCCACAACAAAAGCCTCAGAAGCCCGAGCCTAGAAACGCGGACCGAACTAGGTTTTTGGAGGCGACCTCCAACCGCTCGAAAACCAGGGGAAGGCATCCAGCTGCTCCCCTTTCCTCCCCTCGGCTCACCTTGTCTCAGCGGTAACAGCGCAGCGCAGCACCCGCAAGAAACGCCGCGGGATTCATTGAGTACCGTTGAAAATTTGAACCCAGGCTCTCCAGTCGAACGCACCAATCAGACTTCCAGGACCCGGCAGTCCCAGCCTCCCGATTGGCCCCAGCGGCAGCACAACGCCGGAAGTCACAATAGTGATCAAGCCAACAACCCGTCCGGAAGGCCTCTGGGAAACGTAGTCTCAGGCGACTGCGGGCGCCCATTGAAACCTCTCTCATAAGGAATTTACTACAACAAAGCCCAGAATGCTCGGCTCCAAACTATTTGGGAAAGGTAGTACCAACTGTAAAGATAGGGAGTTGATTTCGGTAACAGAACAGCATCAATCCTAGACCTCCCCTAAAAACATTCCCTAAAAAAAATAATAATAAATCCTAATTTAATATTCTTCTTATAGTTGTGCACTGTGCCTTGAATATTCATAGGAATTCACTCCGTTTTAATATAGACTCTCCTCCATGCAACATAGACTCGCCCTCAACTTCCCTACCAATAAAGGACTCCCTCAAATTCTTTACCCAGTCCACGCCCTGATGTTACTAGTTTAAAACGGCAGTATAGTGGGTGTGCCGTCCTTCCGTTTTAATTCCAATTGCATCGCTCTTGTATTTATTTTCCTAGAAGAGACAACAGATTCAAAGAAATTAAATAAATTTGTCTAAAGTCACGTGATAGGCAGAGATGATGGGATTTGAATTAAGAACGTCTGAGCCTGTACATCATAAGTAATCTACTAGAAAATAACGACGGAAGCCCTGGCTGGTGGCACAATGGATAAGGCGCTGGCCTGGGAAAACAAAGGTTGCTGATTTGATTCCCAGCCAGGGCACGTAACCAGGTCTCCAGTCAGGTCTCCAGACAGATCCGTAGCTGGAGGCGGGTGAAAGGCGACCATATCTTGATGTCTGTCTCCCTCTCTGCCTCTCTCCCTTCCCCTCTCTCTAAAAATAATAAAAAATCTTATAAAAATAAATTTAAAATAACGACCAGAACAAAAAGGTCGCTGTCCATAATAACAACAAGCTACAAAGTATTTTAAATTTAGCCTAGTCTGATGTGGCTCAGTGAGCGCGGACTTCTGAACTTAAAGGTCATTGGCACGATTCCAGTCCCCCCAAATGCCTGGGTTTCAGGTAGGTTCCCCAGTTGGGGGCGTGTGAGGGGCAACCCACTTTCTCTCTTGCACTCTTGCTTCCCCTCTCTATAAAAATAAATAAATAAAATCCTTAAAAAAATAAATAATAAACTCAAGACCTTCAAGGGGAAAAAAAACTAAAGCTTTTATGAATAACTAAAAATAAATAAGGTGGATGTACACTATAAATGGGTGAGAAAACTCAGTAAGATGTTAATTCTCCCTAATAAAAAGCTCAAGGCAATTCCAATGAAAATCTCAAAAGGTTTTGCTATAAAACTTGCCAAGTTGATTATGAAATGTATACACAGAAGAAAAGCACAAGTGGCATCTGAATTTTGAAAAAATATGAGGGAAATTGCCATACCAGATCTCATAAACATTAACATTTAATGAAATTATAGCACTTTTTGAAGTATGATTCATGGACTCCGTGGGGATATGATCAGAAAAATCCAGATGAGAAGACTACAAAAGGAAAGATCGTTTTTTCAAAAAATAAATTGCAAGGGTCTTTTGTTTGTTGCAATTTAGTTTGGTTTTTTTAATTTTTTTTTTGCTACTTATTTTGAGAGATACACAAAAAATGGAAGGGATTAAATGACTCTAGAATTTGCTTCAAAACAATTGGAAGTAGGTAAAGGAGGAAGATAGGTGGGAATATAAGTGAAACAAGATTAGCCAAAAATTGATAATTGTTGAAGCTGAGTGACAGGTTCATGACACATATATACATATACATACTCATATACAGATATGTTTTTGAAGTTTTATGCAAAACTTTTAGAAGTAGGATATTACCATAGAAACTTTTTAAAATCAGTAGAAGGCAGACCTGGATGGTGGCAAAATGGATAAGGTGCCAGCCTTCAAACCCAAAGCCAGGGCACATAACCAGGTTGTAAGCCAGGTCTCCAGCCAGGTCTGTAGCTGGAGGCAGGTGAAAGGAAACCGTACATTGATGTCTGTCTCCCTCTCTGCCTCCCTCCCTTCCCCCTCTCTAAAAATAATAAATAAAATCTTTAAAAAAATAATAAAGTTGCTTGGCCTTACTAGTAGTATGGGAAATTTAAACAAAGAGGTTCATTTTTCACCCACTGGATGGACCAAAATTAAAAGTTGGAAAGTATGAAAGATTTGCAAGGTAACCGGCAGGTGGGAAAATGGATGGGTTCCCTTGCTTTAGAGGGCAATTTGGTAACATCTACTAAAATGACAAACATGTAAGCCTTGCAACCTAGGATTTCTATTTCTAGGTTTCGTTCCAAGAGACATACTTGTCCACTTTCTCACAGAGGCACAGTCACTACAGCAATGGCCCACTCTGTGTCAGTCACTGTGCTAGGTGTGGATATTCAGTAATAAGAAGACAGACAAAATCTCTGTCCTGAAGGAGCTGACATTCTAGTGAAGAAGACAAACACTAAATAAGGTAAATAAATAAATGGTGTAATGTCTTAGGAGGTGATAAATGCCAGCTTATTCACTCCCAGGCCCCAAAGAATGGATAGTGGGAGAAAGAAGGAGGGACTGGACAGAAACAAAGGGAGGGCAGGGTCTGCCTGGGCTGTCACTGCCCACTTTCAGCAAACACATCACCCAAGTGCAGGGCCACAGAGAAATCAGGCCTGGGCTGAGGGTAGAGGCAGAAACAGCTTGCTTGATATTAGGAGGGAGAGGGCATCAGACCTATGTTGTCTCCAATGCCTACTAGGCAGAACATGCCCAGTGGGTGGGTGAGTGAGTGAGTGAGTGAATGAGGCAATGCCAGGAAGCCAGAGTGTGTGCAAGAACTTCCCAAGTCCTTCCAGAACTAACAAGAGGTAAGCCTGGTCCAAGAGATTCCTCTCTTTTCATTCCGTCTGCATTGATTACATTCTAGGCTGTCTCAAGTTCCCATTCTTCATGAGTGAGAGACTGCAAGGTCTGAAATCGCCAAAGCAGAATTTTAGAGCTGGAAGGAGGCACAGGCACATCAGATCCACTCTAGCCACACTTTCAGCGGTCACTGTTTGGGCCTTATCTCTGTAAACGAGTTTTGCAATTTTCAATATGGTGGGTCAGGGGCATTTGGGCAAAGACCTGAAGAAGATGAAAGAGTGAGTCATGCAGGTAACTGAAGGAAGAGTGTTCCAGGAAAGAGAACAGCAAGTGTAAAGGCAAGAGCGTAACAGGAATGTTTTAGATATAGCTAGGAAACAGGGTGGCTGGATCAGGAGTTGCAGCCAGAGATATTTTGAGGCAGGATGCAGACCAACTAAACCATTATAAGAACTTTGATTTTGACTTTGAATGAAGTCAGCATTGATTTACTCTCCGTTTTTAATCAAATAACTGGCTTCTATGCTGAAAACAGAAGGAAGGGGAATAAGAGTGGAAATAGGGAAATCACTTAGCAGGCTGTTGCATTATAGTTGTGAGAAATTGGAAACCACCTAAATGTCCATATTCAGGGGGTTATTTCAATAACTTACCCGTAGCGCTGGTTGACATAGCTCAGTGGATTGAGCACCAACCTGCAGACTGAAAGGTCTCCAGTTTGATTCACAATGCCTGAGTTGTGGGCTAGGTGCCCAGTTTGGGGGCGTGTGAGAGGCAACTGATCTCATACATTGATGTTCCTATTCCTCGCTTTCTCCCTCCCTTCCCCTCTCTTTAAATGTGAATAAATAAAAACTTTAAAAAAATAACCTGCCTCTAGAATGGGACGCTAAGATAAGCATCTGTTCAAAGAGTTCCATAGGTCTGGACTAATTGGGTGGTATCTTTGAGACACATTTTTGAGTTAAAAAACAAATTGCTGATTGATATAAATCAGCAATTTTTAAACGTTTTCATCTCATGGCACACAGAAACTAATTACTAAAATTCTGTGGCACACCAATAAATGCATTTTTGGCTGACCAGACAAGAAAAAAATATAGGTACAATTTTGACTCATTCACACCAGACAGCCTTTTGTTGTGTTGACTCTTGTCATCTTAGTCAGATGTTGCATGTTTTAAAGATACTGTGGCACGCTGGTTGAAAATCACTGACATAAATGCATTATGAAACCATTATAATTTTTTTTAAACTGCAAAACAGTGCTCCACTTTTTCCATGGGTGTGTACAAGTAATAACACTTAGCACTCGTCCTGTGCCAGCCACTTTGAAACACTTTATACATATTTATTCATTTCATCTTAACGTTAACCCTATGCAGTAACTAACGTTATCATTCCCATTTTATAGATTGAGGAAATTGAGGCCAAGAGAGGTTAGACAACTTCTCCATGGTCACATACTTTGTGTGCAACACAGCCAGGATTTGATCCTGAGAAAGCCATCTCTAGAGACCAAACTCCCTAACCATTGCTAATACTGTCTCTCCCAACATGGATGTGTATATAGAGAGAAAGGTATGGAAGAATGTCAACAAAATGACAACTGTGGAAACTTTAAAGGGAACTAAACTGGATTTATAAACAAAAAGGATCGATAATGGGAGCTTTACCTTTTATTTTTTTTAAAAGAATGTTGCCATGTATGATTTGTGTTTTTTATGGAAGTCTGGTAGGAAAGAAAAGTCTACAAAGACAAGAGGAGATGGAGACAGTTGGGTAGAAAGTTATTTGGGTTCTTCAGGCTCTATTTTTGAACAGTGAGAGAAAAAGAATCAACTTCTGCCCCTTCCAAATCTTCTCCTTCACTTGGTGTCTGCCACTCCTGCCCCCTAACCAGGCCAGAAATCCGCACCTGCCTTCTAGGTCTATGGAGACCCCCCACTTCGTGGGAAGAGGCCCAAGCCAGTCGTTGGCTCTGGGTGGCAATGTAACTGTCAGACACCTCCAGGTGAGGTCGCTGGGATCACCCAAGGACACTCCCTGGAGAAGTTTGCGGGCATGAGCCACTGATGACAGCCATCAAAAGGAAATTATAAAGAAGTGTTAGGGAATCATAAACACGAAGTTCAAGATAGTCATCGCACATCCTAGAGGAGTGTACAAAATAAACATGAAGTTCAAGATAGTCATTGCACATAATGGAGGAGTGTACAAAATAAACCAGGGAACAGGATAAGATTGGAAGCTTAGAAGGTCATGGGAATGTTCTCGTTAAATTAAATTGTATATATATACACAGAATTTATTGCCTCATTATTCTTAATACCATTCATACATTTTACATATATGTGTGTATATATTTATAATATACATTACACACACACACACACACACACACACACACACAGTATTCAATATCTAAGAAAATTAATTTTTAAAAGACAGGAAGAGCCCTGGCTGGTATGGCTCAGTGGATTGGTGCCGGCCTGTGAACGCAAGTGTTGCTGGTTTGATTCCCAGCCAGGGCACATAACCAGGTTGCAAACCAGGTCTCCAGCCAGGTCTGTAGCTGGAGGCAGGTGAAAGGTAACCATACATTGATGTTTCTCTTCTCTCCCTTTTTTCCTCCATCCCTGCCTTTCTCTCTGAAAATGAATAAAATCTTTAAAAATTTTTTAATTAATAAAACATAATAATAAAAGACAGGAAGAAAATATACTAAAATGTTAATAGTGGAGCTATTACAGTCAAATGAGCAGCCAGAAAGAAAACAAAAGCCCTCACCACTGCAATCTAACAGAGAACTTAATACAGAAGGTTAAAAGCAAAGGGAGACACGTCTCACCCAGCGACCCAGTGATCCTGAGGCTGGTCCGATAAGGCTGTCAGGCATTCTGAATAACACAAGTAAACTGTGATAGTGCAGGACGGGGGCAGTTCTTGAAAGTCCGAGTGAGTGCAGGATGAGGGCAGCTCTTGAAAGCCCGAGTGTGTCACCTCCACAAGCTGGGAAAAGGATGTGTATTCATCCCAAGGCCTGGAAGGGGAGGGGAAATACAGTGCCCAGGGAAGGGCCCCTAAACCTTGCTTTGGTTAACTGCCAGCCTCCTATCATGTATTATGCAAAATGAACAGCCTAGGGCAAGATAAGGATTCAGGTCAAAGGACAGCCACCCATACTCACGTTTGAGCAGTCATATCTCCCTGGGAAGGCACTCGCACCACCTTCACCCTCCAATCAAAATATAACTCCCTCACCCCCACACACCTACACATACGTATAAGTCCTCAGAACAAAGGACTTGCTCTCTTCTCTCCTCTTCTATTGGGTCCCCTCTTGGCCCTTTTGCCACATGGGGGACACCTGGCCTCTCAGCCTCTGGCCACTCTCTCTCTTGGCCCTCTGTCCACCTGGACTCTGACCATATGAGCGCTAGTCACCTGGCCTTTGGTCACCCTAACTTTTGCCAGCCTTGCTTTTGCTCTCCCATTCACTAATAAACTTTGTGTATGTGTTAACAGGCTCATTGATCTGTAATTCTTTACTGTATTAGCAAGAAGAACCAGGGTTTCTCTGGTAATAGAAATGTTGCCTCTAAAGTCTAGGTTATAGTTATTTTTTCCTTTCTTCTTGATTATTTCCAATGTTTTCTGAATACTTATAAAATTTAAAAAGCATTACTTTTGAAATGAAAAATATTAAAATGTATTTAAAAACACACAGGGCCCTGGCTGGTTAAAATGTATTTAAAAACACACAGGGCCCTGGCTGGTGGCTCAGTGGATAGGTGCCAGCCTGCGAACACAAAGGTCGCTGGTTCAATTCCCAGCAAGCCAGGGCACATAACCAGGTTGCAAGCCAGGTTTCCAACCAGGTCAGTAGCTGGAGGCAGGTGAAAGGCAACCATACATTGATGTTTCTCTCCCTTTCTGCCTTTCTCCCTTCCCCTTCTCTAAACATAAATATTTTTTAAAACTATTAAAAAACACATATATAACTTTCCACATAGATATATATCCCTGTGTCAGTTATCCATTGCTGAAGAATAGGTTACCCCCAAATTTAGCAGCTTAAAATTACATTTATTATCTCACACAGTTTCTGAGGGTCAGGAATCCAGTTTACTAGAATGGCTCTGCTTCAGGGTCTCAAATAAAGTTGTATTCAAGCTGTTGTCATCTGAAGGCTTGACTGGAGCAGAAGGATCCTTACATGACTGCTAGTATGGGCCTCTCCATAGGGCTGCTCACCATAGGGAGTGATGGGGGAGGGGAGAGGTGTAACCTAGTCTTGGAAGTGACAAACCATCATCTCTGCCATTTGCTATCAGTCACACAGAACAAAAGTGGTACAATGTGGGAGGAAACTACACAGGGTGTGAATAACTAGAGGCAGGGATCTCTGGGGGTCATCTTGGAGAAGGCTGGTTACCACAAACCCTCAACAGTATGTTGATCAGTTTTTCCTGTTTCAAACAATATATAAATGTAATTATACTGTATTTTTTTTTTTTTTTGCATTTTTTCAAGCAATGTGTTTCTGAGATCTTGCCATGCTCTATGTAGCTAAATTCACTCAGTTTCTTAGTGTATCATGTTACTATGTATAAGTGTACTACTATTTGTTTAACCATTTTGCTATACTGAACACTTGGGTAGTTTCCCAATTATTGTTATTACAAGTAGTGAGGCTATAAACATACTTATACCTATGTCTTGTACACATGCAAGAGTTATTTTAGGACTCAGAACAAAGAATAGAATTGCTGAGTCATGGGTCATTGGTATTTTCAACTCTGCTAGGTAACAATAAAATGTTTTCCTAAAGTTATTGCACATTCTTGAACCACACTTAATTTTTTCAGATTTTTCCTTTTTTTTTTTTTGCCAATCTAGTGGGTGTGATATGGTATCTCATACCACACCCACTGTGAGATTTCGATCTGCATTTTTCTTGACAACTGGTGAAGTAGAGCATCTTTTCAGATTTATCGATTATCCTGGTTCCATTCCTCTTTAGCATCTGTGCAACAAGGGGTTTCTCTATTTTAATTTTGTGTTTATCATATTGATTTCCCAACTTTTTCCTATGTATGGTATTATTTAAAGTTAAGAACCTGTCACACATCTAATTTTATGTACTTTTATCTTCACCATTTTCTCATCTAAATTTCAGTGAACTAGTTTTTTAAGTAGTTTTCCAATTTAAAAATACAATCATGTTTAGATAATAGAGAAAAATATTAAAACATAAAATCCCCATCCTTAATTTTATTGCCCAGCAATAACCACCTTTTAGCATTCTGATATGATTCCTTTCATATTTTGCATGTGATTGTACATTTTTTTAAGATTCTTTATTTATTATTTTATTTTTTAGAGAGAGGCAGAGAGGGAGAGAAACATCAATGTATGGTTGCCTTTCACCTGCCTCCTGCTACAGACCTGGCTTGCAACCTGGGTATGTGCCCTAGCTGGGGAATCGAACCAGCGACCTTTGGGTTTGCAGGCTGGCACCTTATCCATTGTGCCACCAGCCAGGGCTCATTGTACATTTTTTTTAAATTAGAATAATTCTCAGTATAGTTTTATAATTATTTTTTAAAAGAGTTTATTACTTTTTTAGAGAGGGGGTAAGGGAGAGAGGCAGAAAGGGAGAGAGAGAAACATCAATATATGGTTGCCTTTCTCTTGCTTCCAGCTATAGACCTGGCTTGCAATCTGGTTACATGCCCTGGCTGGGAACTGAACCAGTGACCTTTGGGTTTGCAGGCTGGCGCCTTATCCACTGTGCCATCAGCCAGGGCTATAATAATTTTTAAAAAGATTTCATTTATTATTTCCAGAGAGAAAGGCAGAGAGGTAGGAAGAAAGGGTGAGAAACATCAATGTATGGTTGCCTTTCACCTGCCTCCAACTCGAACCAGCAACTTTCAGGTCCCCAGGCAGGCGCCTAGCCACTGAGCCACCAGCCGGGGCCTTAACCTATTTTTTACAGTGTTATGTTTTGAGCATTTTTCCATGTTATTAAATATTTCTCAATTATAATTTTAATGTGTGAATTTAACCCATATAAACAATAACTTTGAACTTTTCAGTTTTAATTTATTTCTTTTGTTATTTGGGTTGACCAAGAAGTTCATTTGTTTTTCTGTAAGATGGCTCTAGTAAGTGCTTAGTTGTCTTTAACTTCATATGAACCAATTTTGTTAGATTGCATAGTGACAGCTATCATATCAGCATGCATTAAAAAAAAATAACTTACCAAAACGGGTGAATTTTTATGTAACCATTTTAATATTGAAGATAGAAGACAATACACAACATTTTTGGCATAATATGCTTTATTATTACAAGAAAGGTAAAAATGCAACTAAAATGCAATGAAAGATTTGTGCAGTGTATGAAGAAGGTATTGTGACTGATCGAACATGTCAAAAGTGTTTTGTGAAATTTCATGCTGGAGATCTTCTCACTGGATGATGTTCCATGGTCAGATAGACCAGCTGAAGTTTATAGTGATGGAATCGAGACACTAATTGAGAGCAATCAACTCAATGTTATACCATGAGTGAGATAGCTGACATACTCAAAATACCCAAATCAATTAAGTTATTGGTGAAAATGAAGGGTGTCTTTTTTTTTTAAAAGATTTTATTTGTTTTTATTTTTATTTTTTAAAGATTTTATTTCATTATTTTTAGAAAGAGGGGAAGGGAGAGAGGCAGAGAGGGAGTGAGACATCAATGTATGGTTGCGTTTCACCTGCCTCCAGCCACAGACCTGACTGACCTGGTTTGCAACCTGGTTATGTGCCCTGGCTGGGGAATCGAACCTGCGACCTTTGGGTTTGCAGGCAGGCGCCTTATCCACTGTGCCACCAGCCAGGGCAGGGTGTCTTTTATTTATTTATTTAAAAAAATTTTTTATTGTTGTTGTATTACATCCATCCCCTTTTTGCTCCCCTCTGTCCCCCTCCCCACCCACCCATTCCCCCCAATGTCAATCCCACCTGTTGTCCATGTCCATGGTTCCTTTATACTAGATTCTTGTCTAAGCTGCTCCCCTTCTTTGCCTCTTCTTTTATGTTACAGAAAACATACAGATTTTTTGTTTAACCCAATAAATAACCTTGCATAAACATCTCTTTCAAAGATAAATCTTTGGCTGCATTTCAGTTCTTTAGGTTCCAATCACTTTCAGTGTTATGCCTGATGCATAGAAGACCTTCAATAAATATTTATTTGGTTAAAAATTAGTAAAATAAAATAAATTAGATTCCAATCAAAGATAATTTCTTAATGATCTTTCAAGTTGTGCAAGGCTCTTGATTAACATTGCAAAGTTTCTTTCATAAAAGACTGTATCCACTTTCTCAAAATACATCTCTCTCCATGGCTTTTCTGGTGCCTTCTTAGAATCCTGCAGACTTGCATACACATTTCCATTTAGTCTCCTCTGCCACCACGCCCCTGAGTCATTTCAGTTTATGCCCCTGAGTCATTTCAGTTTACTTCTACAACATAACATGGATTTATACATTAGACTTCCACACCTTTTCTCAGACAGTGCCTTCTGCTTAAAATGTCTTTTACCTCCTTTCTCTCTCTCTCTCTCTCTCTCTCTCTCTCTCTCTCTCTCTCTTTCTCTCTCTCTCTCTCTCTCTCTCCCTCCCTCCCTCCCTCTCTTTTTTTAAGAGTTTATTTATTATTTCCAGAAAGAGAGGAAGGGAGAGAGGCAGAGAGGGAGTGAAACAGAGAAACATCAATGTATGGTTGCCTTTCACCTGCCTCCAGCCACGGATCTGGCTGGCGATCTGGCTTGCAACCTGATAATGTGCCCTGGCTGGGGAATCGAACCAGTGACCTTTGGGTTCGCAGGTCTCTCTTTTCTTTAAAGGGCCAGTTAATACATTTCTTGTCTCTGGGCAGGGTTGACCTGCCCTCTGCTGGGCTCCCAAAGCACATCATAGTTGTCCCTAATGTTGATTTTTACATTGAATTGTGACACCACAAGTTTTAAAAATGAAAGCAAATCATGTCCTCCCAGTTTAAAATCTTTCCATGGAACATAATGGAAAGTTCAGAAATCAACCCAAATACACTTGGGAATGTAAATTATGATAATAGAGACATTTCAAATGAGTGGGGGAAAGATGGTAATATTGAAATAACAGGTTAGTTATTTGACAAAAAAATTTTTGGATGCCTGCATCACAACATACACCAAAGTGAACTTGTGGTGGAACAAGAATTTGAATATAAAATATGAAACCATATACTAAAAACTAGAAGAAAACAGAGAACTACTTTTATAATATAGAAGAGGAGAAGGTCTCCCTAAGAATGACGTAGAATCTAGAAGCCACAAAGGAAAAAAAACAATAAACTAAAATACATACAAAATAAGAATTTCTCCATGGTAATAAATGATAAACTGAAAAAATATTTACAACTTATATGTAGAAAGGATAAACATTCCTATAAATCAATAAGGGAAAAATATTCAGCACAAAGACCAACTGAAAAAAAGGAAAAAAACAAACCAACAACCAAATGGATTAAACAGAGAATTTATCTAAACAAGAGTCTCCCTAAGGGGGACAGAGGGGAGCAAAAAGGGGATGGATGTAATACAACAACAATAAAAATTTAAAAAATAATAAATAAAAATAAATAAAATTATTGCCATGACAAAAAAAAAAAAGTCTCCCTAAAAAAAGACTCATATATATGAAAAGTTGCTCAATTTCACTCCTACTAAAAAGAAATGAAAAATAAAAAGTGCCTCTCGGTTTTTATCTATCTGACTGGCCAGGATAAAAAGGTTTGATAACACATTGTGTAGTTCAGGATGCAAGGAAATAGGCATTTTCACTGATGGAAGAACAAGCTGGTGTCACTGCTATGGAGAGCGCCTTGCCAGTATCCATTAAAACAAACCCAAAACAAATTCATATGCTCATTTACTGATAATTCCATTTCCAGGAATTTTCCCAGCAGGTAAACTCTCAAGTACGCAAAATAACAAATGGACAAAGTTATAGCATTATTTGGAAACTACCTAAGTGTTCCAAATAGGAGAGTAGGCAAATAAATCATGATATGTCTTTATAAAGTTGTTGTTAACTTAAAATTTTGAGAAAGATCCAAGATGTAGAGCTCAGAAAAAAACAAAAAGCAAGTCACATAAGTATCCGTGTAAAACATTTGTACATATACATGTGCTTGTGAATACAGCAACCATCTCTGAAAGACTATAGAAGAAAGGAGTTAAGAATGATGGATGACCTCTATGTGGGGAACTGGAGACTGGAAAGCAGGATGAGAAAATGACTCACTTTTTAACTCTGATATATACATATATATATAAAAAAAAAAAAACCACTGGAATTACTTTCTGGAGGGTGGGCACCTTATAGTACAGGCTTCCCCTGTTAGATGAGTGTTCTAGGAACCCATCTGTATCGGTGTATCAACTGGTGTTGTTGTGAGAGGCTGCGTTCAGCTTCAATGAATTATGTTTTGAAGACTCAATGCATTTTCCCCTTTCATGGTGGGTGATTTATGAGAGCATCTGCCCATATAGCACTGAGTGTTCAGCAGTTTTTTACCAAAAAGAGCATGCCCTCCCTCTGTGTTCCACGTTCCCTGTTCACCCAATCTCACTCCAAGCAACTATTTTTTATTTCTCTTGATGAAAAAAGAACTCAAAGAGAAACATTTTGCTGATGTGGAAAAGGTGAAACAGAAAGTGGCAAAGGCACTAAAAGGCACCAAAATTGATGAGTTAAAAAACTGTCCTAAGCAGTAGAAAAAAATGTCTTGATAGGTGTATTGCATCAGATGGAGAGTACTTTGAAGGTGACTGAAGTTTAACATGTAAGAATAAATACACAAATTTTATAAATAAATTCCAGTTTTTTGGGTCCCCCTCATATGTGTACTGTATATACAAGTATTAATCTTCACCCAAGAACATATTTTTAGTGATTTTAGAGAGAAAGGGAAATGAGAGAGAGAGAGAGAAACATCCATCAGTTGTCTCCCATAAGCACCTTGTTTGGGATGGAACCTGCAACCTAATAAGTGCCTTGACCTGGACAGGAGCCCACATAACCTTTTGGTGCATGGGAGGACACTCCAACCAACTGAGCTACCTGACCAGGACTTTAGTAAATTCTTAACATTGTTTTCCTGTATATCTAATTTTTAATCAATTAAACTAACACAAAACAAAACATTTCAATGTTTAGAGTCAAGTGCAACTTATCTCCATGATCAACTTTCCAACCCCTCTCACACCACATTTGTCCTTCGTCACTACCATCCAGTCACACTGCTTCTCTTTCAGCTTCCAAAAACTTGACAAAATCCTCCTGCCTCGGGACATTTTGCACAAGCTATTCCCTATGCCTAGGCTGATATTCTCTAGGCTTTACTGATGGGTTAGCATTTTCTTATACTTCTAATCTTGGGTCCTAGATTTTGTGTAGGTGCCCTCCACAAACAATTGTTGAATAAATGCCTCTTTCTTTCATTGGGCAGGGCTTACATCCCTGACCACCTAGTCTAAACTAACATTTCTCCCTTCACTTTCTTTTTGACAATACCACGATTAACTTTCTTCATAGCACTAGTCACTATTTGAAATACCTTGTTTCTATATTTTCTTAGTTGTTGACTGTCTCTCTTCCATCTAAAGGGTTTTCCCCATGAATGCAGAGACCATGTTTTGATTTGTCCCCAACTGTATCTTCAGTCACCCAATAATAAACATTTGGTGGATGGATTTATGCAGCATATATTATGAGCCATACACTGTTCTACGGATTTTACAAACAATTTTTAAAATCTTCATAGTAACTTAATGATGGAGTTTGATTATTACCTATTTTACAGTTAAGGAAATTAAGGCACAGGGTTGTTGATTAACTTGACCAACTGGAGCTGGAATCCCAAACACAATGTCCTTAGTCACAACAAGATGCTTTTTCGATATATAAGCTAAGGGATAGATGAAACTGACTCACTGATGAATGAATGGAAATGGAAATATAAACGTTACCATTTTTTTTTTTTTTTTTTTTATGTCTTCGGGTTTGTGAGATGCAACACAAGGGGGCGCTCTCTCCCCAGTGTTGACGCCAGTCCTCAAAGCGCGCACTCCTTTTGCGTCTCGGGCTCGCGCCCGCTGCCGCGGCACCGGAAGTGACTGAGCTTGCAAGTTCTCCAGGTCTCTTCAGGGGAAACTGAGGCCGGCTCGTTCGGAAGAGACAGAGCGAGCCGTCTACCAGGTAGGCCAGCCCGGGTCAGCGGCGTGGAACTCGGCTGCGAACAGCCCTGGCGTGTGGAAACGACCCGGCCAAGGAAGGGGGTAATGTGGCCCCCCACGACTCTCGGGGCTCGCAGGTGAGAGCACCGCCTCCCTGTGCGTGGCAGGCGCTGCGCCCAATGGGAGTCCTCGCCGTCCCGCTTCCGTGCCGACTGGGCTTTCTGATTGGTCACGCCGGGCGGGCCGCCGGGGGGCGAGACCCCTCCTCCCAGAAAGGTCTAAGGGGCGCCCCAGAGGGAGAGCGGTTGCCTAGCAACCGGGCGGTGGCCCGGCGGGTACCCGGCCCAGCGCGCGCGAGCTGCTGAGAGGCCACAGCCCACCCACCCTGGGCTCCCGGGAGGTTCCTCACCTGGCCCCCTATTCCTCCCGGGAGCGCCAGGAAGCTGCTCCGGGCCTGGCTCCAGGAAAACGTGGTCTCAGCTGTGGGGGTCCTCGAGCAGGCCTCAACCTTTCTCCCTGACCCGAGGAGAGGCCCGGCGCCTCACCCTCACCCAGTCTTTGTGCTGGGCGCCGGCGGCCATTATGTCCATGCGGGAAATGGAGGACCCGGCAATCCCCTACCGCCACCGCCGCGTCCAGGGTCTTTGGGGAATTCAAAGAATACCAGCGGCGTTTCTGGGGGGTCCCCGGCCTTCAGCCTCCCGGAAAGGCCCGGGGATGGCTTTTCCGAAGTCAGACCTCAGGTCTGAGGCAGTTTCCCCTTCCCTCCGTCCCTCATGGAAACCTTGAGCCCCATTGAGAAGTCCCTTCAGGGTTTCGGAAACCTCACCCTGGGCCGGTACTTAAATAGAAACAACAACAACAAAACCGTAAACCCCACACAAGCCACCTCAGGGAGAATTCTCCCTGCTCCCAGTAGGAGGCGGAGAGCCAAGGAGCGTGCAAGAGCGAGGGGGCTGGGCTCCCGGCTGGCAGGAGGCCGCCCTCATTCTGGGCGATGGAGGAGGAAGCAAGCGAGGTGGCCGGTTCCTGAGCTTCGTAATTCCTGTGTCGCCCTCTGGGCTCCCAGCCGGCTGGGTCGCATGATCCCTTCAGCCGGGACTGGGTTTTTTGCCAGCCACCGCGGGGCCGGCTGAGTTACTGGCATCCCAGCTGCCACCTCCTCTCCCGACCTATGATACAAAAGATCTTCCGGGGGGCTGCACCTGCCTGCCTTCTTCTGAGACGAATTTGAATGTAGGTGGAGCGGGTGGTGGGGATGGGGGGCAGATAGCTTTGGAGAAAAGGGGGCGGCTGGGATTTAAAAAAAAAAGCCGGTCTGATGATTCAGAGCCCACTGGTTCTTTCTATTTGACTTCATTGAAGTCTGTGGGAAGCTAGAGCCACAAAGAAACCAGTTCTGGTATCCGGAGGTGGAATGTGATGTTGTAGGTTAAATGGCTTGCATATTAATTTTTTTTCCCTGAAGCTCTTTCTCTCCCCTCAGAACCTTATCTTGGCTTTGGATCTCAGAAGACAACCACTAAGTAGAGACCAGACTCAGTGAGTGAGCAGGTGTTTTGGACAATGGACTGGTGGAGCCCATCCCTATTATAAAAATGTCTCAGAGCAACCGGGAGCTGGTGGTTGACTTTCTCTCCTACAAGCTTTCCCAGAAAGGATACAGCTGGAGTCAGTTTAGTGATGTGGAAGAGAACAGAACTGAGGCCCCAGAAGGGACTGAATCAGAGATGGAGACCCCCAGTACCATCAATGGCAACCCATCCTGGCACCTGGCGGACAGCCCCGCAGTGAACGGAGCCACTGGCCACAGCAGTAGCTTGGATGCCCGGGAGGTGATTCCCATGGCAGCGGTGAAGCAAGCGCTGAGGGAGGCAGGCGATGAGTTTGAACTGAGGTACAGGCGGGCATTCAGTGACCTGACATCGCAGCTCCATATCACCCCAGGGACAGCATATCAGAGCTTTGAGCAGGTAGTGAATGAACTCTTCCGGGATGGGGTGAACTGGGGTCGCATTGTGGCCTTTTTCTCCTTCGGCGGGGCACTGTGTGTGGAAAGCGTAGACAAGGAGATGCAGGTGTTGGTGAGTCGGATTGCAACTTGGATGGCCACTTACCTGAATGACCACCTAGAGCCTTGGATCCAGGAGAATGGCGGCTGGGTAAGAATCATACCCCTTGTGTGTCCCTCTTCCATGGCCTTTGGTCAGAGTGACCCTCAACAGCTTTTCTCTGTATCTTTCTGTCATGCTGGGTGATTACTACACATATTGTTTGTTAAGGAGACATGACTGGCCTCATTGCACCACAAGAGGTTAACTGTTCTGAAATACAGATGACCTAGTTAGTTCTTGAAGGACCAGGCATCTTTCATTCTGGTCACCCTCCTGACCCCACTCTTTCATACTTGTGTTCTAGTTTCTCAGTGGAGGAAAACATAGCCTGTTTGTTCATTTGAGAGTGGGAAGTTAGTGCAGTGTTCCCCTCACCCCGACACAATGGCTCACCACGCAAAGGGATGATGTGTACAATGCCTAGAGAAGATAGTGAGTGTCGGTGATCCATAAGCCTCTCCATTCTTACTTCCCCAGGGATGTCGGTCTGCCCTGGGCTTCCCTCCCCCGATATCAGGTTCTCTTTATTTCAGAGTTTGCATACCTGATATTCTCTCAGAAGAGGGCATGGCCAGGTATGAGTTCCCACTGGCTTGGATGGTTGAGGATTGTCTGATTTTAGGGCAGTGCCAGTTGTGCTTGTGCTGCACCCATATGTTCGTTTGCTCTATCGTGTGCAACTTTCTGCGTGGTTGGCCTGTTTGCTGAGCTCTTGCTGTGTCACGCATTAAGCCTGGACTTTGTACCTCACTGCCTAGGATCCGTTGGGGAGCTCCAGCTGTTCTGCCTGTTGCTTTCTGGCCAGGGCCGTTCAGCCTGTTCACTGAGCACTGTTTGCTGGCAAATCAAGAACATAGTTTGTGGGGCCCTGTGGGACATTGAGATACAGTGACTGACTTCAGAATCAAACCGTCATCTGTGTGAGTCCCAGTACTGTCTCTTAAGTAGCTGTGTGACCTTAGACAGACGAATTTACCTCAAGTCTCAATTTCTTCCACTAAAAAATTGTGGCAAGCCCTCCTTGACTTGCAGGGTAGTGTAAATCTTAAAGCTAGTATGATCCAGTGACTGACACCAACAAGTTTGTTGTAGAGGTTGTTCTTGGTCCCAGGCATACTTTCTGGGCCCAGGAGTCAGTCATGCCTCATTGCTTTCCTAGGAAAGGAGAATTCTCTTGCCTGTCACCAAGTCAGGATGAGATAGTGGTGAGAGATTCTGTACATGTGGTCGTTGTAGACAATGTTTGCTATTCTGCAGTGAACTCAGTTTTATTTCCTTGCTACCTTCCTACCTAGGAAAGTACAGGGCTTACGAGAGGTTTTCGATCCCCTCAGAATACTCCTAAAATTGAGCAGGCTGTGGAAAATAAGTCATCTATTGAAGGAGCTGAGGTGGAAGGGGCCATGCACCAGGGACTCAGGAATGTCAAGAATGCAATTATCCATGGGCTGGGCCTAGGGCGTGGCAGGCACTTCAGTTTACCACTGAGCAGAGACCTCTTGAATTTGCCCTGGAACCCCACCTCCTGTCTTATTTCCCATTCCTTTACAACTTCATCAACTCTTCCCTCTGCCAGTGCTTATACAAGATAAAGAGAAGAAGTCAATAGGGGGGTCAGATGATTGGGGTAGGATTAGGGGAGGTAAAGGTAGAGGGCTCTCTTGAGCTAAGGCTGTCCAGACTTGAAAGGCATTCTGTAAATGAACTCCCTGGGGGGATAAATGATTAAATAGTTCCTGTTGGTTTGTTCAATGACCTCTTATTCCCTCCTGCTTTGATTTTCTTTGGAGGCAAATATTTGTTCAGCTGATTCCGGGAAGGACAGGATTCCAGTGCTTTGGACACACCCTCTGAGGCATCTCCAGGTAGACTTGGGCTGGGCCATTTGCCTGTTTTGCATGACTGTTGTCTGGCCAGTGGTCCTAATAATGGGTAGGTTGTTGCCAGCTATTAACAAATGGCAATCTGGAAGAGGTACCTGGTCTGCCAGCCAGCCTCTGCAGCCTTCCACCTGGGCCAGAGAATTTCCAGTCTCCCAGTGTTGCATGTGAAAAGAGGTTTTTGACACAGCAGGACTGGGCGAGTTTATTAGCCACTGGATTGAAGTTCCGTTTTCTCTCTCTGCTTAAGAATGAACAGAGCCCATTGGACAACACACTATATATTACATCCTCTTGGTAAACATAGGGGATGTGTGCAGATGAGCCAGTTATGTTAGAACCATTTCTGGACATGCATTTTCCCTGAGGTCAGAAGACATTGATTCAGGATCCTTTGGATAGAAGGTACCTACCACTTCTCTCTCAGGTACCATTCTGTTTGAGCTACACAGATGGTCGTGCGGTGGCATCTCACAACCTTCCTAGACTGTGGTTGGAGGCTCCATAAGTGTAGGAGTTATAGGGTCATTCTATCCTTGGGTATTCTCTATATTTAACATCCTTACAGGAAAAAGAAAGGAAATGAGCTTTTATGGAGTGTATCTTACATTCAAGGCATTCTGTTAGTCAGGTCTTTTACTTAGGCAGCCACAATTTATTGAGCATCTAGTGTGAGGCATGTACTGTGTTAGGTGCTAACCATAAACCTTTCCTCATGGAAATGACATGCTATTTTATAGATTCCGTACAATAACCTTCCAAGGTAGGTAGGCTTATTCCCAGTTTACCTGTGAAGCTAAGTGACTGGCCTCAGGTTTCCCATAGCCAGTTAAGTGACTGAATGAGAAGTTACATGTAGGTTGGCCTGACTTCAAAGTCTAAATTCTTCCCATCCATATCGAGTTCTCCAAAGAGTAATGAAGTGACCCCAGCATACTAGCCCAGAAAGCCAAAGATGCTGTTCGGCCAAATAAAACATGCCTGAGGAGGTGCTACTCTGGTCTGTGATCCTGGCATTGTTTGTCCTTTAGGACGGATAGTACCTTTGTCAGCAGTAGCAGATTCTCAAAGGCATGTGTGTAGCCTCAGATTCTGGCACTGGTAAAACTTATGTGGATATCCAGGGTTTGCCCTGTCAGAGTGGGCTTCATATGCATTTTTTCATTGTTATAACCCTCTCAGGTCCTAACAATAGATAAGAATTACATGCATGTGGGGAGGAGGTAACCTGCTCCAGGTATGTTTACCTAATTGTGGGGGATGCTCCAAGGAGTGGAATTCCAGAGTCATAGCCACGCCACCGCTTGCCAGCAGTCACCTGGCAAGATGCTGAACCTGTTTGTCTCTTGTCCATCCGTCTCTCCCGCCCATAAAATGGAATAATGATAGTCACCTGCCATAGCTTGACTCTAGTAAAGGATTTAGACAAAGGCCCTTGCTGGGTCTTAATTGTAGGGTGGATGGAAGCACCTCCTTTTAATGAATAGATTACCTGTCTCAGGAGACTGAACTTTGCCCCCCATTGTGGCTGAAGAAATCAAGTCAGCGCCTTAGATAGTCACCCAAAATGGTGTGTGATGTGACCTTTCCTGGAGGGATGGTGTTTCTGGAGCTTTCCAATAGGAAAGGAGACAATTACAGGGTGAGGATCCTGGTGGGCCAGGCCATTTGGGGATTACTGCCCCTGGGAAATCCCATAGCTAGGTGGAAACCCCACTGTTGAGAACAGTGAACAGTATGTGGGAGAGACAGCAATTTGGCCTTTCCCAGTCTTCATGGTTCTATGGTATTCTACTTTATGTAGGTTTCTTGCCTTTTCTGGGTGCTTTGGCATACGTATATAGATGCACGTTTAGCTGAAATACCTCAGCAACCTTTTCAGATTGTAGCAGTTTTGGTAGTTCTGCGGTTTTCTTGGGGAAACCCCATTAGAAACCCCAAATGTGGAAATTTTTAGTAATCTCATTCAGGTTCCAAAGTAAGATAGAAGTATGGTGGGCTCCCCCTCAAAGTACCCAGTTTAGGATGTACATTTGAGCTTGCTGTTAAAACTCTCATCACAGGGTTTTCCAGACTTTCTAAGACGAATCTCCCCCGTAGCCCTATGAAGCCCTTCAGCTTCTAGTAGAAAATTACCCGGGTATTTTTTCAGGGGGCCCCAACAGAACCCAGAGGGTTTTCTTGACTTTTGTGTGGGCAGTCACCAGATGTGTTTGGGCTGCAGGAAGCAGCAATTGTTAGCTGTCTCTTCCCATACAGGTATCTGTCCTGAGGCCAGTGGGCTTGAGTGTCTGTCATCTTCTAGGCCCTGCCTCCCTGGTTTTTCCAACACCTTCAGCCTTTCATCATGCGCTTTCTTTCAGCAACTGTTTTTTTCTGGGTTTAGTGTGGATAGGTTTAGAAGTAATTCCCAGTGAACTGCTATTCTACAGAAACATAATCTCCTACAACGTTAATTAGCAAGGCCCTGTCCCCATCCCCAACCCCCAGCCTAATTCTACTGAGTCCTCCCTAAGGGCACCCTCTCCTTTCTTTAAAGGAGTCACTCTGCTTCTGAATCTGCTTCTCTTCTGTTCTTCCAGCCGACAGTCTGTCTTCCCCATTCCCAATTGGCAGACCCGAGTCACTCAATCCCGCTGGGTCTTTTTGTTTAGCCTGGGGAAGAGAAGACCCAGGAGAATATGATCACCCGTTTCAAATATCTGAAGGAAGAGGGGCTTAGCCTTTTGATTGGTACAGTACCCAGCAGAACTTGTATAAATGAGAGAAAAATAGCAGTGGTGGAGTTTAAATGAATGTAATGAAGACATTTCTCAAACTGCCATCTGTATCAGCTTTAGGAGCTTCCTGAGTGTCCTAGTCCACACTGTTTGTCCATACTTATTTCCTCAGCACTGAGCAGAGGTCTTAGGACATAGCGGATGCCTAGTGAAAGAGAAACCCACTGAATTTCTGAAGAAATAGCCACTTACCAAACCAGAATAATAGTAATTATGTATTCATTGATGCAGACAGTGTTTATTGAGATTCTGCTGTGTCAGACTATCCTAGGTACCAGAGGTACAGCATTAAATAAAACAAATTTTCTGTCCATGTGGAGCTCACATTATAGTGGGAAGAGACAGACAATAAACGTGTAATTTCACATATGCATATATACTCGTATATCTTTGTATATATGCATATACACTATATACACACACACATACACTCGTATACATATGTATGTGCATATGTATGATATATATGTTAGGTGATAGTAAGCACTATGAAGAAAAGAGAGCAGATTGAGGCATAAGCCATGCTTAGCAATGGAGGTGGGGCTGCAATTTTAAGAGTGGTCAAGGCAGGTATCACCAAAAGGTTGTATTTGAATCAAGACCTGAGGAAGATGAGGCAGCAGACAATGTGGCTACCTGTAGAAAGGGTGTTATAAGCAGGAGCAACTGCTTACTCTTGGACTCAGGAGTAAGTTTGTGTGGCATGTTCAAGGATCAGCAAGAAGGATTACTGCACAGCTGGAGAAGAAACAGTAGAGGGAGGGTGGTAGAACAGAGAGTGGAGGGCGGTGGGGATTGAGGAGGGAGAGGTAGTCGGGGCCAGATCACGTAGGGCATTCATTATAGGCCTTGATGAGGACTTAGCTTTGGATGAATGGCAGAGGCCAAGTTTGGAGCAGGGGTGAAATGATCTGAATTCTGCAAGAGTGGTGGCTGGGAGCCCCATGAAAAGGCTGGTGCGGCTGTCAGGTGAGAGAAATAGTGGTTTAGATCAGGAGGTAAAGGTGGAAGTGGTGAAAAGGGACCAAAAATAAGACCAGGCTTGCACATGGCGTATTGATAGGTCCAGCCACTTTGGAAGCCACATTTTAACCTGAGATCACAGAATGAGGGCTAAATAAGGTAAATGTTCTTCAGGGATCATCTTTCCAAATGCAGTATCCTGGGTGGTCCTCCTCCACTCTAGCAATATTTTTGTCTGAATAACTATCAATGTCTAGATTCAGGTTACAGCTTACCATACCTAACCATGTGAACTTGGGCTGGCTAGCTTCTTAAATTTTTCTGAATCATAGGGCGAATAACACCTCCTCAAAAGGTCATGGCAAAGACTTAATGAGGTGTGCCAGAGATGCATAGACCCTGGCCCATGTTGATATTGTAGTTACCATCTTGGCCACAGAAGAACCCACGTTAGAAACCCATTCAAAGGACCATCAGTGTCCATTCTCCCTTTTTTGGACACATTAGTGACCCTCCAGCACATCCTCTGGGCAGACAGGCCCTACCAGTGTTCCTGTCAGAGCAAGAACTCCATCATGTTTCTGTACCGTGTTGATACAAACCCTGGTCTTAAGGGTCAGGATCCCAGTTGTACACTCAATCTGCTCCAACTCACTGCCACCCTGGCCAGCTCGCTTCAGCCCCAAGCCCCAGTTTCCCCTCCAGCAAGATGGAGGGTTGAGGTACGCAGTTTAGGAGTCTGGGTTCTTACTCCCCTTAGCCATGTAGCAGATTCAATCATTATTGCGTATTTCATGTTATGTTTTAGGGTGGCTCTTTTCTATTAGCAGCTGCAGTACTTTAACTATAAAAATTAATCTCAGTATTAATGTAGGGTAGTTTATCACTGACCCCCACAGTGATAACATTCCAGATTTATGTGGCACTTGACTGGCTTAGCACTTTCATATCCACCATACCTTTTATTTTTTTAAGATTTTATTTATTATTTTTGGGAGGGTGGGGAAGGGAGAGAGGCAGAGAGGGAGAGAGACATCAATGTATGGTTGCCTTTCACCTGCCTCCAGCTAAGGACTTGGCCAGAGACTTAGCTTGCAACCTGGTTATGTGCCCTGGCTGGGGAATCAAACCAGCGACCTTTGGGTTTGCAGGCCTGTGCCTTACCCACTGTGCCACCAGCCAGGGCTCCATCATACCTTTTTGATGCTTTTGGCCACCCAGGGAGGTGAGCTGGAGGGAAATCAGGCTGAGAAAGATGAAAAAATTTGCCCAAGGTTATATCTGCAGGAATATGCAGGGTTTAGACTTTCAAATCAGGACTTGACCACTTCCTTGCTATGTGACCTTGAGCAAGCCTTTTAATTTGTAAAGGGCAATAATAATGTCTTTTTCCTGAAGATCCGGTGAGTTAGATCAAGTCTTAAGGCTCTCAGAGTAGTGATTATTAAGGATCAGCAGCAAACAGCAGCTGCATCCTAGGGCTTCTGTAGTCGCATCATCTTCCCGTTTATTACATATTGATTTTTGCAAATAGTTTTTTGAAGAAAGAAACTGCCTTTGGAATTTTCAGCTACTTAGTTTCATTCCTGATGAGACTCCCAAGCCAAGCTTTGCAGCTACCTCCAAGTTACAGGGCTTTTTGGGCAGACTCCAGAGCTCCCCTCGGAACTAGAGGTTTTTCTCTTGCTCTTCAGGAAATGCCATTGCCATGACTTCCATGGACTGCTTCCTGTCCCAACCCAGCAGCCAGATTCCTGCTGGCGAGAGTATGGAAACTGGAAAGTAATGTCCCTAAAGGCTCCCCCTCTACACAGACTACTTTTTTTGGACCTGTCCCTCCCTTTCCTCTTGTTAGTTACTTTCTTTTTCTTCCACCCCCTTCACCCTTCACCCAGCTTCTCTCCAGCCTCTGATCATCCTTTTAAGATTAACAAAGGCATTTCTACTTATATCAGATCTTTTCCCCGAACCCCATGCTGGGGATTGGTCAGAACTCCTGGGTTCTCTCCTTGGCTCCTTCAATTGGTAGCAGTTTCAGTCTTAGACTTTCCCTAGAGAGACATTAAGCCTGTCACTTGCAGTGCCTTCTGTCATCCATTAACCCAGAGTTCCCCCAGGGGTCTCCACCCACCTCTGCATAGGATGGAGACTCCTAAGAGAGATCTTAGAGGTTTGGCACAAATAAATCCTGCTTCTTGGAAATTGATGACAGGGTAGAGTGAAATGGAGCCTGTCATCCCCACTATCCCACCATCCTCACCCCCACCCAGGCACCTTTCAGGAGGAAGCTAGGTTGAAAACCTTGTTGGACAGTCATACAGGCATGGGAGATAGCTTGGGAGGGGATTGGAACGCACTCAACTATGCCTCAGATCCTTTGTTCTGCTCTTGAAAGGGAAACATTCCCCTCCCTCCTCCCTGGCCCCACACACGTGCCTTTGTTCCCCTGAGTCAGGCGGCTGGGAACACAGTGTCCCTTCCAAGGAGCCTGACTTGCCTCCCCAGAGGCTGGCCTCTCGGTCAGTGGGACTGAGATTTTTTTGCTCAGGAGCTCGCTGCCTCGGGTCCTTTCTGTGAAAGAGTTTTTCTCAGAGCTAAGAACTTGCCTAGAAACAGCTGCCCAGGGACTTCGAATTATTCCATGGGATGCCCATGTCCCAGGATTAAACAGCTTCTCTCTCTCATTCCACTTGGTGATTAATATTATTGTTAACGTTGCTATTAATAGCATTTAACATTTATCAAGTGCATACTCTATGCCAAGCATTGTTTAAAGTGCTTTATATGTACTAATTTATTCCATTCGCACACCACCACCCTGAAGTTGGTACTATTATTATCCAAGAGAGGAAATTGAGATACAGAGAGGTTAAGCAGTCATGCAAGGTAGCACAGTAAGTAGCAAAGCCTGGGAGGGTAGCTTTGAAGGTCTTACTTTTTGAACACTGCACTGTGCCTCCTACCCACATTGTTCCAGTGTCAAGATGATTGTTGGCATTTATCCAGGGTTCCCTGTGTGGCAGGCCTTTTACCAACATCATCTGTGTGTTACTATCCCAACAGCTTTGGAAGGAATCAGTGAGCAGGAGGCAGTCTGTCTTTAAAACCAAGTTTGCCTTACTCCAAAGCTTATGTTATCTTTAATCCTGCCCTAACCCAGCAGCCAGATTTCTTAAAAACTGTACAAAGTGTTATCTTTAGTTTATGGCTGAGAAATGTGGGGCTCAGAGAACATTGGCAAGCTCAGGGCCTCATGGGCTAGTTACCAGGAGTACTGGGGACTTGAACTCAAGGTGTTTGACTTCGTATATTACTGCCTTAGTAGTCTGATGATAATTGCTTTTATGTGCATGATAACACTTTGTAACTTACCAGACTTCTTTGGATACATCATTTTATAGTGAGATAAGTTAGATGGGTATGTTCAGTTCCCTTTCAGGATGGAAACTAAGGCGTGGGGCTTATCCCGCAGTAAATAACAGAACCAGACTTAGAATCCCTGTGTTAGTTTGTAAGGCAGGTGTTATCAATGCTGCCTACCTTCCCTCAGGCTGATACATAGCTCAGAACTATCTTCAGAGTTTTCCATTTGTTAAATCGGCCACCTCTGAATGCTTTATATTGCTGAGTGCTACGGAGACTGGCTATTTCAGTGAGTGGGACTGGGTTTCATGCCTCAGTGTTCTGCTTTTATGCCCCACACCTTAGGCCTGTCTGGTGTCCTTCTATCATCAGGCTGTGTGCGCATCACCTGTCTGTCCCATCAGTTTCTGGACGTGCCAGGCAAGGTTTATTCTAGTTAGTATATATTGATAACCTTCAACACATCCATAGATAAAACTCAACTCCAGTTTGAAACTTAGCTTGATTCCTTGCTGGTGGTGCAGCACTAGGCAAATCAGCTTCAAATTCTCATTCATAAATCTGAGAGAGTATGCCAACCTACCAGAATACAGCAGGCTTAAATGAGAAAGTGAAACATAAACGAGTTTTTTAGTAATAATAACAGATACTCTATGTTGAGTGCTGGCTTTGTGCCAGGTGCTTTGTTCATACTGTTAGTGTAATTATCTTGATTGGTCCTCACAACTGCCCTGATGTGAAGATGGAGAATTCAGAGCTTCAAGAGGCTCTATAATGTGCCCATAGCAACATCTTGCGTTCATGTATATCTGGTGCCAAAGCCTACCCTCCAGCCACTGCATCATAGCTTCTTTGCAGGCCCAGACTAGCTGATTTCACCCTAAGTACTTGGCACAGGGCCTGGGGTTCGGCATGGCCACAGCCAGCGTCTGCTCAATGAACATGAAGGGTGGTCATTATTAGATGCAGGTTAGGCTGCAAAAATGTCTCTGTCCCTAAGGAAGCAAACTTATTTGAAGCAGTACCCGGAACACTCATGCTCCAGGCAAACTGTGCCAAACCCGTGGTGTAGATTCCAGTATCAGAAGAAGACAGACCCACTAGCTGTATCCTACACATGCCCTGAACCCCTGCCAAATGGGCCACTTCCATCAGCCACTCAGTGGTGATCCAGAGGCCTCCACCCGCAGCCTGCGTCATCACTGTGCAACCTCTCCCTCACCAATTGCATCACCAACCCAGACCCTCTTTACTGCCAGTTGTGGAGTGTCAGAAAGGGGAAAGGTCATTAGAGGCTTGAATAATAGTTTTCTCAGCAGTGTGGCTTTGTGTGATTCACACCGAGTCCTCAGTTTCCTCATCCATAATATGAAGATAATAGTCATCCCTCAGGGAAGATAACAGCAATCTCTTTCTCATAGGCTGCTGTGTTTCTTCTTCCTAGATCACTCCTCCCCTTGATATAATTAGGGCTATCTTCAAATATCACCTTGACGGAGTCTTCCCATGTTTACACGTGTACTGTGTGTCTCCTCCAATACAACCGAAACTCCCAGAGTGTAGAGGCTTTGTCTCATTTTTACCTTCATCCCCAGCATTTAGCAGAGTGCCTGACACATAAGAGACTCAAATATTTGTTGCATGAGTGAGTGAGTGAGCGACTCTGTAGCCCACTTAGCACACATACTCAGTATGCTCAGTCACTGCAAGGCATTATTACTGTCTGAGGAAGGCGTAGCCTAGGAAGGCTTTCAGTAGGTGAAAAAACGGGGCAAGGATGGGTTCAGTAGGTAGATCTGGAGGATGGATTGTGTGTGAAGCATTTGGGAGAGGGTGAGGAGCAGACTGGCTGAAGAGTGTGGGCTGTCATCAAAGCAGGTCATGAAAAAGGGAGTGAGTGATGGAGGCCTCTGGGTAGAGAGATGGGGTTGATTGATGGTGGAGGTGGGCCTAGTGGAGTGAGGCCCAATACCAGAGGGATGCAACCAGGTCTTCAGTAACCCTGGGAAAGAATCCCTTGGCTGCGGGGGCTCCTCACACAGAGCTACAGGGAGATAAAAGCCAGAGGCACCTGCGACCTGCAGATCAGGTAGGCTGCTCTGGTTGTTATTTTGGGGCTCTGGGCCAGGTGCAGATTCAAAGACTTGATTGAAGTCTTTGGCAATTCTGGTCTCAGCAGGGTAAACATCACCTGTCTCCTGCCACCTGTGACAACAATGCCAGGAAGCCAGGAAGGTACCCTGGGCAGGCCCAAAGGGGCCCAGGTTTCTTGCTGCCCTAGTGGAGCAAGAAATACCCACTAGGAGAGACCACTCCTTCCCTGCCCCATGCTCCCTTCTGAAGAGCTCAGGTGGCAATAAGGTGCCTCCTGCCCAAAAGCAGTGCCCCCTACCCCCTCCCTTGGTTTCTGCTTGTGGAAGTCTAGGGCGGGGCATTGGGAGCCGTTGACAGCTGGGCCCAGCTGGGGGAAGGGGTTGATTTGGGAACAGGTGCAGATTTCGGGGAGGGTGGGGCCTGAAGGGAAGTAGGGATCTTGGTAGGCTGCGATACCCTTCGCACCCCCCAGCCGCAGCTGGCTTCTCCAAGAACCTGACGACCTAGTTACAATGCTTAGAAATTGTTAGCTAAGCTTGCTGCTCAGGGTTGTACCAGTCTCTCCTCTCAGAGGCTTCTTGGGTCCAAAAGGTGCCCTGACATTCCCCAAAGGGAGTTCCATGTGAAGGACACACACCATATCATAGGTACAGGCTTCTTGCCCAAGAAAGTAAAGAACCAATCAGGCTTCTTCCCTTCTTCCCTGGTGTGCTCCCCACCCCATCCAAGGTAGGAAAGACTACTCTGCCCTGCCTCCTTCTGTTTGTCCCTGGGAGCTTGGGAGGTGGCAAATGGAGGTCCCAGACTTCTTTCCTGGAGGTTCCACAGGGAAGAGAAGCTGGGGATAGCTTGAGCATGCCTCACCATTCCCACCTTACCTTCTCATCCCAGTGGAGTGAGGAAGAGTCTGTTGGGGGCTCCGGAAGCCCCAGCCCTCCAGGCAGCAGCTGCCCCTGGTATTCCAGATGTCTGCCTCTGCAGTACCTCACTGGGAGAAATCCCATTGCTGTTAATAATCAGGTACAAAATTTGGCAAACCAGTGCTGAATCCTACTTGCTGTATAGTAATTCTTGGGCAGATTACTTAATCTCCCCCAGCCTTAGTTTTCTTTTCTAAAAAAAGGGGATAATAATGTATAATGCTTTTACTGAAAAAGTCTTATAAGCATGAAAATAATTGGTAAGATACATGAGCATTTAGCATGGATCCTGGCATATAGTGATTACTATCCAGTATGGCAGCTACTATTACTGCTTTATCAAATTGCTTTCACAGGTGATCAGGTTGCTGTCACTGTTATTGGAGTTACTCTTTAAGAACAAACTTTTAGCCTGATAAAGTATGTGGATGTCTTTTGAACCAAGAGCTTAAAGACCTTAAGATTCCTGAAGCTTAGGACTGTGACTCGGCCTTATCTCCCAACCTCCTCCACAAGGTCCCCAAGGCATGCTGTGTACACTGTAAGGGTTGACCAATGTTTCAGAGTAGACATGTGGCAATAGGGCATATTTTCTTCCATCTTTGCCAAGCACCTCAAATAAGCAGGGACCTCATCCTCTGCTTTATTCACTGCTAGCTATATCCCTATATCCCTTGCTATATCCCTATATCTTGCTACAGAACCTGGAATATAGAAGGTGCTCAATCATATTTGTTGACTGAGTGGATTGAGTATTTAAAGTGTGTAGGAGCATGCCTAGCACACAGTAGGTGCTTAGCATGTGTTTGAATGATTAAACAGGGATTGTAGAGTCTCTGGAGTTTTTCCAGGATGATCCATTCCTTGTTTACTTTGTGGCCATACGTCTCTTGCCCAAGCTCTGCCTGTTGCCTCATCTGTTGAAGAAAGATAACACCCAACTTGCCTCCCTCATGGGCTAGCTGTGAGGCCTAAGGAGATGATAGATGAAAAAGCACTTTGAGAACTATAAATGTTTGATCTTGTTGTTGCTCCTTGACCTCAGTCACAGCCATGGCTGTGTCATTCATTCGTTCATTCAGCCAACAAGCATTTTGTTTTAATCCTCACTGGAGGATATGTTTACTGATTTTACAGGCAGGGGGAGAAACAGAAACATCAATCAGTTATGGTTGCCTCCTGTATGTGCTCTAACTGGGGATGGAACCTGCAGCCTAGGTATGTGTCCTGACTGGGGATTGAACCCGCAACCCTTTGGTGCATGGGATGACATTCCAGCCAACTGAGCCACCCGGCCAGGGCAATCAACAAGCACTTTTTGAGTGGAAGCAATATCCTAGCTCTCTCACTTACGTGGCTTGGCTTTGGACAGCTACTTTATTTCTCCAAGCCTGGATATCTATAAATTGGAAGTGATACTCATTTCACAAGAGCTGGAAGAAAAACTAAGCAAAGTGCTCTAAGCTTATTTCACAGGATGGAAACTGTCTCAATCACTGTTATCAGCTACTATTAAGCCTAGCACTTGGTGGCTAACTTTAGTGACTGAGTTAACAAACATAATGATGAATGGTGTGTGCACAGTGCCTGATATAGAGTAAAAGCCTACCAAAGCTGCCCCTTTCCTTTTCCTCTCCCTGTGAATTTTGATCATTCATTGATTCAGCCATTGGTTGCCTTCTGTAGTCAAATTACCAGGCAAGGCCAGGCTTCTGAGTGTGACTCAAATGGGAAGTAAACATGAATATTAATTCCTAACTCTAGGATGTTCTCGTCCATATAGGGTATATTGCTGAGTGGGAGCTCTGACTTGGCCAGGATCAGTCGCTGAAACATAAAACAACAAGGCCCAGCAGGCCTTAACCCCCCAACACTTACCTTGTTCAGAACAAGAACACCCACTCTGTTCTCCCCGAGCTCATCTGCTACTCAGCTAGAAAATGTTCCCTTGGCTCACAGCACCCACATTTATACGGAACCCTAGGGATTACCGTATCAGGAAAGTCCCCAGGTAGATAGACACTCTGAAGTGGCCCTTTGGGGCATGGTCCAGGGAGGGGTCCCCTGGGACTCAGTCAAGCAGCAGGTGCAGGAATGAGGCCCCAGGCTGGTGGCTAAGTAATGAAACTGAAAGATAGTCAGGGCCAGACAAGAAGTCAGCCCCAAGGAAGCAGCCTGCCTATCCATGCAGGTGTCTGGGCACCTGGGGGCAGTTTCTGAGTCTGAATTACTTGGTTGTGGTTCCAAATTAGTACCCCAAATCTCGGTGATGGGAATTCATGGAACTGCAGAGCAAAACCTGTAATTGGCACGTAGGTTAGTACCTTTGAACCCCTGTCAGACCCTGTCAGGATAGAAGAGGCCTTTTAGAGTCCTGGCTGGTGGCACAGTGGATAAGATGCTGGCCTGCGAACCCAAAGGTCGCTGGTTTGATTCCCAGCCAGGGCACACAACCAGGTTGCAAGCCAGGTCTCCAGGTCCTGGCTGGTCCATGGCTGGAGGCAAGTGAAAGGCAACCATACATTGATGTCTCTCTTCCTCTCTGCCTCTTCTCCCTTTCCCTCTCTCTGAAAAATAATAAATAAGATCTTTAAATAAAAATATTAAAAAGGAAAAAAAAAGAGGCCTTTCCTCTGGGTTCCACAGCACCTACTATTAGAAGATCTCCAGGGACAATGTAATAATAGCCACAGCTCCCTTTAGGGGACCCCTGCACTATTGGAGGGTCTTTAAGAGAATGGAATCATTTCATTATTGGAATTATGGGCTCTGAAGTCAGACAGCTGAGTTTGTATCTGGCCTCTATCATGTACCAGCTTTTCAATCATGACACATTCCTCTCCCTTTCTGAGCCTCAGTTCCCTTACCTGAGAAATGGAGATAATAATACCTGCCTCATAGGGTTTTTGTAAGGATGAAGTAAAACCATACATGTCAAGCTTAGCACAGATGTTATAGTAATTTTGGTAATAGCTAAGATTTATTGAGCACATAAGACTTAAGTGTTTCATATTTGTTAATTCATCGAGGTCTCAGAACAATACCATTGAGGCAGGTACTCTTATTATTCTCATTTTACAGAGGAAAATAGTGAGGCCTAAGGAATCTAAGGAATTTGTCCAAAGATGCACAGCTAGCAGGTGCTGAAGTCATGATTTGAAAGGAGGCTATCTGGCTCCAGAGCCCATGTGTTCCTCCTCAGGATAAGGCAGCCTCATAAATGTTGATGCTGTTACTGTTGTATCCAACATTATAGCTCTCTGTGGTTTTTGATCTGTCTGCTGAATTCTGAGCACAGTAAAGTCAAGAAACCCATCTTAATCTCCTTGCATCCTCAGAGACCAACATAGTGCTCGTAGTACTCATTAATACTTGCTTAATGGCCAAGACTATTTCCTCTCTTCATTAATCAATCACTAACTCTTTATTGACCTTTTCCTATAGGCTAGATTCTAGCTAAATCATGGGAGGAATGCAAAATACAACTATGCCTCTGTAACCGGAAGATTTGGGGGGTGGGGGCATTCCAGAGCACTGTGTCATCAGCAGAAACTTCACACTGGAGGCAAAAACAACACAGGTGGTTTAGGGATGTATTCCAAACTGAGATTCCCACCCCTCCCTGATTGGGCCACTCCCTCCATCTGTGGCAGAACTAGGTGAGGCAGGTTCCCTAACTCCTCCCCAGGGCAGAAACCCTCGTTGGCTTCCTCTCTAGTGAGGAGGATGCATCATCTTTCTTGCTTAGGCAGCCAGTTCAAGGGAGCCTAGAATGACAGAGAAAAAGAAGTTTGGAGTGGGGAAAGAACCTTAAAAAATCACTTCTGCCCCGACGCTGCAACCAAAGTGATCTTTTAAAAGCCAAGTTCAGAACTTATCACAACTTGCTTACTACCCTCCACCCACTTTGAGTAAAACCCAGAGTCCTTAGGAAGGCCTCTCAGGCCTGACAGACCTGATAATGGCAGCCTCTTCATCCTCCGCCACTCCCTCTTTGCACTCGAGCCTCAGGGGGCTCCTGCTTTCCTAGTTCCTGCTTGTCCTACCTGAGAGACTTTGTAGTTTGCAGTTTCCACTGCCAGGAATGCTCTGCCCCTGATGTTTGCCTGGTTGGTTCTTTTCAGTTGACTCAGCTCATAAGCTAAGTCTTCTGAGAGGTTCTCTTTGACCTGTGGTCTAAAGGAGCTGAGCTACTTATAAATCACTCTGTATTCTTTTACCTTATTTTGTCACAGCACTACCTCTATATTAAAGTTTTTGTTTATTTGTCTCTTCTACTAGAATATACACTCCATGATATTAAGGACTTTGGTTTGTTCATCATTTTATCTTTAGTGTCTAGAACTGTTCCTTGAGGGTAGTTAACATTCAGTGAATGATTTTGGAATGAATGATTGAACAAATGAACGAACCTAAGACACTGTTTCCATTTACATAAGAAAACTGAGGCCCAGAGAAGCTAATAAGAACTGAGAGTGTGCTGCCACCTTACCTTTTGAATGCTAAGTGCCAAGCACTGTACTCAGTGACTTACATGTATGATTTTTGTCACTTATCTTTAATTGTTATAGAGTCATTTGGAAAATCATTTTTTTTGTACATCATTATAGCATTTTAAAGAAAACTGGACCAAGTCTTATTTTGTATTGGAACCTCAGTCTGGTTTACAAAGAGTTAGAGGTTCCAAAAACTTAGAAAAGTTCCAAAAAGATAGAATAAACCAAAGGATAGAACCAAAACGGTAAAAGTACCCGGGTGGAAGAGAGGGGGTGGGGGTCAGGTGAGAATATGGGTAAAAAGACAAGAACCAGAACTAAGATTAGTTCACAGAAACAGATACCACACAAGTCCTTATGAACTAAGCAAAGTTGTTCTACCATGCTTTACAATTGATAACTAAATTATGCTCAGATTCTTGAAAGTGATTGTTTCTCAAAAACTCAGTCACACACATGACCTTGGTATTGCCCCAGACTGCATGTGATAGTGCTGGACTTGTTAGTCCCCTCATTGCCTCATCAGCTGGGCTTCTGAACTGAGGCAGAATGATCTCCTCTTCTTTGTTGTCTACCAAAGGGGCCAATGCAGCAGGGAGGAGTCTGGCCCTCTCCCCAAGCCTCCCTGGACCCAACTAACTTTGCTTCAAAGAGAGCCTTTTTCCGTAAAGATTTGTTAACTGAGATACCACCATTGAAGAGCCAGTTCTGCTCTCAAGACACTTGCAATTGAATTAAAGAGAAAAGATAAGGGGCACGTAAAGAGATTTATGTGAAAGGTAACAATAAATGCTAGATGCCAAATAAGAGAAGTACTTTATGGAAGAGGCCAAATATGTGCTGGGACTTAATTATTGGGACAGGGTAAAGAGGAGCTGGTGCTCACAGCGAGGGGTTGGGAAGGGTCCGTGTGAGCTAAGATGTGCAGGCTGTGATGAACTCTCAAGAAGAGATCCATAGGCCAGTGTGGAGTATGTGTGGAAGGGTCTCTCTTACTAGGTGATAAAGCCAGAGAGGTCAGTTGGAGCTGGATTTGTGGGAGCTTTGAGAGCCAAGGAAAGATTTCAAGGCCCTCCTCAGCAGCCCTAGTTTCCCAGTAGATGAGTCATAGCCAGGCACAGAGGCCCATCCTGGCCACCTGTCGGTCCACTATTCTCAGGTAGCAGTGCCAGCCCCTGGAATGGAAGCCAAGACCTTGAACTGACCATGAGTAGAGGATTAAGTATGGGGAACGTTATCAGTTTAGCCTTTGGCCATCCCATGTGCACTCACTTGGTGATTCAGCAGATGTTTATTGAGCACCAGCTAGATAGCTGATCCTTGAACAGTGCAGGGGATAGGGGCTGTGAACCCCCACCCCTCGCAATCAGAAATCCATGTATAATATAACTTAAGTCAGCCCTGCATGTACACAGATTCGGAACTGCTGATCAAATACACTACACGCTGGGCCCTGTGCTAAGTGCAGGGGTACTGTGATGAACAAGAAAGTCAAGGATGCTACCTTCATAGAATCCTGTTATAGTGGAGGAGACAGCTAGCCCGAGCAACAAATAAGATTTCAGATAAAGGTTGAATGATATAAAGAAAATGAAACTGAGTGATGGAGTGTCTAGGGAAGCAACTTTATACAGAGACATCAAGGAAGGCCTCTCTGAGGAGGTGACATTTGACCTGAGAGTAGATTAAGGAGAAAGAACCAGCCTGGGAAGATTTGAAGCAAAGATTTTACAAACAGAAAAGCAAGGCAGGTCAGAACTTGGCTCATGTGGGCTTTGGGCCCACGCAGATACTCAGCTGACACTGGTGGGCCCACTCTGGGCCTTCGTTTCCCTTAGTGTTATGGATGAAGATTTTTCATACCTTCCTCACAGAGATCCATGTACTGAGCACCAATCTCACGTTAGGCACTCTGTGTGCATTTCTCATTGAATTCTCCCTCTGGCCTGTATGGTAAGTGGTGGGAGAAACTGCTGGCCCCATTTTCTTTTCCTATGAGGAAAAGGAGGCTCGGAGAGATGAAGTTCCATGCCCAGGGTCCAACAACTTATACATGGTGAAACCTGGATTCAGACCTAGATTGGCCTGGCTCCAAACGCAGGCTTTTTTCCACTGCTCCACCCTCGGAATAATAAATGGAGCATTGTTAGTTCAGGGCCTGCAGAAGTCTACCTAGCAAAAGGAGAGTTGGAAAAGCATCCTGGAATAAGAGTCTTGAAGGATACCTACTCTCCACCCAACTGAGAGGACTCCATTTGCTCCTCTGCAAGGGAACCCAAGAGCCTGAAGTTACTGTTGGCCTTTGCCAGAGGCATGTTTGGACTTAGCCAGCTAAGTATCCCCGTTTCCTGCTTTTACCATCTCAGCTGCTGGTCAGGAGGTTTGGGAAGGTGACATCATCTAGCTGAATCAGCTGCTGCTTCTAGACTCATTAACGGGAACTGAAAGTCGTTGCCCCTTCCTTCCCACTCTGCAGATCTCGTCTGAACAAGGCTGGGGTGCAGGCATGCCACCTATCCACAGCGTCTTGGCTAGTGCTTCATCTCCTAAAGAGCTAGAAAGTGCATTTTCCTCAAGGCTTCTCAAGCTAAGGGAACAGAGTGCTCATGAGGGCTAGGAGAGTTCAGAGGAGGGCCTACATCCCTCTCCTGCACTTTGGTGAGAACTCCTGATCCTTCCAAGTTCATTTGCCTAAGTTCAAGCCTCAAGCCCGCCCGACACTGTAGAATTGGTAACCAAAATGTTATTTGTGGCTGTTGATATTAAGGCATTTAGAGTCTGGTCAAGAGGACAGAAAGACAAATTTCAGCGCAGAACAGCCACTACACTGATCTATTAAATATCCCCATTGACCCAATGACTGTAAAGGAAAAAGATAAGTGAAATACATTTAAAAGAAAATCAAAAGAAAGTAATAAAAAGATGGCTCAGTGCCAGGTGAGAAGGACAGCAGACAGCTTACTTGCTCTGTGACTTAGCTTCTCAGCTTCACTGTTTTGTGAAAAATGTGGGTATCACCCGGATATGTGGCTTCTTAGGTTATTGGAATATTCCATAACACATAAAGCATTCAGCAGTGCACTCAGTGCTAACGGTGGCCCTATAAACAAGTTCTCAGAAGATGGACAGTCCGTTGGGGAAAGTTGGGGGAGGCTTCCTGGGAAAGGTGAACTTAAAACTGGTCTTTGGGGACCTGGGCAGGCTATGGATGGGTGCTGGCTGGAAGCCTATTCAAGTGGGAAGAGGACACACTTTGGATGCTGACAGTCTGCTGTGTAATCTTTGACAGGTGACTTTACCTCTCAGAGTCTCGCAGTTTTCTTCTCTATAAAATGTGGGTATTGCTAGAACCCACCTCACAGGACTATTGAGGGAGTCAATGGGATGCTATGGTGATAATGGAAATTGCTGAGTAAAGTCCTTAGTACCAAAGCTGTTTCTTAGTTGGCGGGAGAACTCGCCTGGTAATGAGCTGGAAGTGGGATGTGAGCGGGCACAGCTATAGCTCATTCCCTGTCAGCTGGGCAGCTTTACCAGCCGTCTCCCTGTTTCTGTCCTTGCCACCTCGTGTCTGTTATTCACATAGCAACTAGTGATCCTTCCACAGTAGAGGTCAGAGTCTGTCATTCTTCAGTTCAAACACTCCAGTGACCTTTTTTTAAAATTTTTTATTTTTATCCTTACCCGAGGACATTTTTTCAGTGCTTTTTAAAGAGGAAGGGAGGACAGAGGGGAGCAAAAAGGGGATGGATGTAATACAACAACAATAAAATTAAAAAAAAAAAAAAAAGAGGAAGGGAGAGAAAGAAACACTGATGTCAGAGAGAAGCATCAATTGGTTGCCTCCCCATATGTGCCCAGACCAGAGATCAAACCCGCAAGCCAGGTATGTGCCCTGACCAGGAATCACAAGTGCAACCTTTTATTTATGGGACAGTGCTCCAACCAACTGAGCTGCTCTGGCCAGGGCCAATGACTCTTTAATCGTGAGAATAAAAGCCAAAGTGTATACAGTGCAGGGACAGGTGGAGGACAGTCCCCTAGAAATTAGTGTTATGGGTTTCTTCTCAGAAGCAGCCCTGCCCCAGTCCCATGTCCCTGTGTGTGTGCATGTATGCAGGCACAAGTGGATGACTCAGTGGTGATGATACACATATACACCCAGGACATTTTATAATAGTAGAGGACATTGACTACACTGCCTTACAGCTACGGAAGGTCCTGATGGCTGAGAAAGCCAAGGGCACTCAGGCAGACTTTCTTCCTCTCTGAATCTGAGTCATTTCCTGAGGGAGATGTTGGTCATTCATTCACTTGTTCATTAACAAATATGTATTGAATGCCTGCCACGTGTTAGGCACTGAGCTATAGGTTGGGCATACAGTGTGAACAAACCAAAGTCCCTGTTTCCACTTTGCAACCCAGGGCAGGAGCCAAGATACCAGTAGGAAGCTGGGCCAGCGATGGTGGTGAGGGTGGAGGTATGGTAGAAGTGGTGAGCAATGATCAGAACTTCAATATAATTTGAAAGTCAGATCAGCTGGATGTGCTGAGAATTGGATAAGGTTTATGAGAGAGAAAGAGGAGTCCAGGTTGTTCGCTTGAACAACTGGAAGGAGCTTGCTGCCAAATGATGAGAAGGGGGCGACATCGTTGCCAGATGTGGTTTCCTGAGAGGGCTGTGAAATCGGGCTGCTTGCGTTCAAGTCCTAGTTTGCTTGCTGTTTGACTTTGGGCAAGAATTTAACTTTACCAAGCCTCAGTTTCCTCAGATGTAAGTCTAGTCTCTAGACCATAGGCAGTTGAGGTGCTGTGAAAACAAAATGGGGTGATTTGTGTGAAGGGCTTAGGACAGTTCCTATTTCATATATATATATATGGTAAGACCTCAGTAAGAAAGAGTTAGCTCTGATCCTTATTGGAAGGCTAGGAATCCCATGACCAAGCAGGCAGCAGGTCCTACCCCCACCTCTACCACTCTCTCAAGGAGCCCACCCTCTAAGAGGCAGCTCAGACACCATCTGTCCAGCAGAGAAAAGCCACAGGGAGACAGCTTTTGGGGGACATTAAATAGATGAGCCCTTCCCAGGAAACCTAATCTCATTCTCAGCAGGTGCTAATCTCAGCAGCTACCCTTGGTATCTGAGCCCAGCCCACCCAGTCCTTCCCTACCCCACCCCGAGTCCCAGATCCTCTTCGCCTTCTCACCAGCTTCAAGCTGCCACCGGGACACTTCCTTACCAGATGGAAGGGCTGTGACAGGAGGAGGCCACCATCCATTTGACTGGGCTCAGTCCCTCACTTGTATCAGGTCACCAAGGGTTTTAGGTGCCACCTGTCTAGAGCGCCACCCCCACCCCCCACCCCCACCAGGTGGCTGTTCCTGGGCGTGGTGCTTGATCCAGGCGGATCCTGGCTGAAGCCAGCTGGAGCCAGGGACTCCCACTGTGCCCCAGCTGCCGCCTGCCTTCCCACCCACAGGCAGTGAAACTGGTTTAACCCTTCGAACACCACACATGTAGTGTGGTTGCAGTTCTGGCTCCAAGTATTGCATTGTTCCAGCACACACTTTTTAAAAAAGAAATTTATCATGAATACAATAGAGAACATGTATGTGAAATTTCAAAAATAAGAAGATGATGACCTGTACATTCATTACCCAGTTTAAGAAATCAAACATTTATGATTACCTTCAAGGACCCTGTGTGTTCCTCTCCAATCACAGCCAAGCCCTACCCATTCTTGTAAGATTCTTGTTTTTTTCATCCCCTTACCTTTTTTTTAAAAAAAGATATACACGTATATCTTCTTCAGCACACTTTTAAAGCTTCATTTAAATATTATACTGCAGCCCTAGCTAGTGGCACAGTGGATAAGTCGCTGGCCTTCGAACCCAAAGGTCGCTGGTTCAATTCCCAGCCAGGGCACATAACCAGGTTGCAAGCCAGGTCTCCAGCCAGGTCCTTAGCTGGAGGCAGGTGAAAGGCAACCATACTTTGATGTCTGTCTCCCTCTCTGCCTCTGTCCCTTCCCCTCTCTCTAAAAATAATAAAATCTTTAAAAAAATAAAAATAAATATTATACTGCATGCATTCATCTGCAGTTTGCTTTTTTCATTCAACAGTGTGAAGTCCATTGATGTTTATGTACACCTGTAGTTCATTCATTTTCATATCCTTTTGTATGATTATGTCTCATTCTACCATCAGTGGTTATTTGGGTCCTTCCCTTGTTTTCACTGCTTCAAACAATGTGGTTTTGAACATTTTGTGTATGTTTCAGCATATGCACATGTTCAAGAGTTTCTCCAAGGTAGTGGTTTCGAAGACTTTAGCTGCCCATTAGAATTACCCACAGGGCTTGTTCAACCACACTTTGCTGGGTTCCACCCCCACGGTGTTAGATTCTGTGTGTCTGGGTTGGGGCCCTGAGAATTTGCATTTCTAGCCAGTTCCTGGGTGATGCTGCTGCAGGTCCCGGGACCACACTTTGAGAATCATTGCTGTAGGATACATACTCAGGAGTCAAATTGCTTGACTGAAGGTAACGCTTAATTGTTTTTCTTAGTATTTTTAAGAATTGATGCTGCCATCAGCAGCACATGAGTTTCCGTTGCTTTACATTTTGTTAATACTTGATATGGTCAGGCTTTAAAATTTTTATAGAGCTGGTGGATGTGAGATGGTATCTTGTGGTTTTAGTTTTGCATTTCTCAGATTACAAATGGGGTTGGGAATCTTTTCTTACACCTATTGACCATTCATGTTTCCTTTTTTGTAGAATACCTGTTCAAGTCTTTGCCTTGCTTTCTTTTCTTTTCTTTCTTTCTTTCTTTTTTTCTTACAGATTTGTGGGACTTCTTTATGCATTCTGAATACTGATCTTTTGTCCACCCATGTTACAAATATAAGCTGTCAGTTTCTAGTTTGTCTTTTCCCTTTTTATGTTGTATTGTCTTTTGATGACTAGAATAAATTTCTTAATTTTAATGTAGTTTAATCTTTTCTATGACTCACACCTTTTTGTTTGTTTGTTTGTTTTGTTTTTTAAATTTATTATTTCCCAAGAGAGACGAAGGGAGAGAGGCAGAGGAGAGAGATGTCAATGTATGGTTGCCTTTTACCTGCCTCCAGCCATGGACCTGGCTGGAGACCTGGCTTGCAACCTGGTTATGTGCCCTGGCTGGGGAATTGAACCAGCAACCTTTGGGTTCGCAGGCCAGCGCCTTATCCACTGCTACCAGCCAGGACTCACACCTTTTATACTTTGTTGAAGAAATCCTTTCTCAACCACTGATCCTAAAGACATTTGTCCATATTTTCTTCTAAAAGTTTTAAAGTTTGTCTCTCACATGTAAGTCTTTAATAGATCTGGAATTAATTCTCATGTCACCTTAGTATTTTTATGGATGGGATACCTTCATTTCAGTAGGTTTTAAATGTCTACAAATCTGAATTATTTATAACTTGAGTTGTACCTAGAGCTTATTATATATACCTCATTAATATTTCATATTGAACAGAAGAGGTTCTGTCTTTGGGAGAGTTATGATCAAATTTAAAACCCTTCCAAGATTTTAGTTGGATTTTTCAAATTTTACATATGATAATGATATTATGGTTATGTTTATTTGTTTCCTATTTAAGATTCCTTATTTTTTAGAAATACATACTCAACTATGTCTGTAATTTGCTTCAAATACTCCAGGGGTGAAGGAGAGTGGTTGGGGAACAGACAAATAAGATTGGTACTGAGTTGCTATTTATTGAAGTGGAGTAATGGGTACATGGTGGTTAATTTTATCATTCTGTCTATCTTGTACATGTCCAAATATTTTTGTAATGAAAGTAAAAAATATCCAAGGACTATTTCCAGGGTTACTTATGAAGTAAAGCATCTTTTATTATATTTTATTAGCCATTTGTATTTCTTCCTGGGTTTGATTCAGCACATTTCTTGAGTTTCTTCCAATGCTAGGCCCTGGATACCAAGTGAGCATTTTCATGTATCAAGTGAAATTGTTATTGTGTGCCAAGCACAGACACATTATCTGGTAATTCGGCTGCCCTACAAGGAAGGATTTAAAATTTTTATCTGTTGACTGATTTTATGGAGGGTGGGGGGAGAAGAGAACAGAAACACCAGTTTGTTGTTCTACTTATTTACGTATTCATTGGTAGATTTTTGTATGTGCCTTGGGGATCAAACCCATAACCTTGGCATATCTGAGTGATGGATGGTCTGACTGACTGAGCTACCCAGCCAGAACAAGGAAGATTTTTAGATGAGAAAACTAAAGCTCAGAAAGGTTAAATAATGTGATGTGGTTGCTGACACAAGCTAGTAAGTGGCATAGCTGCAATTTAAACCCAGGCTTGAAGCTTCAAGTACCTGTGTTCTTAAAGAGCACCTTTGACTGCCTTTCAAGAGGAATATGGTATTAGAGTCTAACGCAAATGAGAAACCAGGCTCAGGGACAGTAACTGACCAAAAGAGCACACAGCCAGGAAGCTATGCTCTCCATCCGGTGGGGGGACCCACATATGTCTGATCTGAGGCTATGATCTGTACTGAGCTGCCTCTTTTCCTACCACGGAGTTTTTAAATCTAGTTAGGAGTCTGTCAAGAGAACTTTCTCCATCCCGAGCTCCAGTTACTATAAAGAGCCATAAGTCACTGGTCCTTGGTGTTCATCTATTGGCCATCAGAGGTATCCATAGACATAACCTATTTATGATTAATATACTAATGACAATATAGTTGTTACCATTTATTGAGTCCTACCATGGGAAAGGTGCTGTAAGGCACACTGTGTTATATTTTTTTAACCTTGACAATAATCCTACTTGAGATACATTATTATACCAATTAGAAAACTGAGAGTAAAACAAGTTAAATCATAGTTTCATGGTCAAATTCTAATAAGGACAATTTTAATAAAATTAGTCTAGTTTGTTAGACTCAGAAGCCCTCACTGACTCACTCAGGTGTTCCGTGGGTTTGCCTTGGCTTTCTCTGTCTCTTCTACTTGTCTTTTGTTTGGTGCCCTCTCCAGAGGGTTAGTTTGGCTTCTCCGCTTCACATTGACTTCTTTAAAGGAGAGGACCTACAGCTTGCATTTGCCCCATATCCCCCTCCCCCGCAAATAGCACAAAGTAGCCACAGCGGGCTGACACATAACGCCTGAGGATTGGTGGGTGATCAATCACTGGTGATGACCCTCATTCATCTCCCAATCATGTAATAGGTTCTCTTTGAACACTTGTCATGTGCTTACTGTTCCATTGGGAGCAGAAAGATGTGTAAAGGACAGGTGTAGCACAACAACTTGGATCATGAGTTGAAAGTACTAAAGTAAATGAAAAGACTCCTGGGGTTAGAGAGTTCAGAGGAGAGGGCAAGCATGCCAGTTGTAATAGTAGCAAACTCTTATTGAGCACTATATGGTGGGTCTCAGGTTCATTTTCTAAATGTGGACCTTGAGACTCAGAGTTTATGTGATCAGCCCACAGCTGCACAGCAAATAAGTGTCAGAGTTAGGACTCTGAACCCCTCCAAGCCTCTCAAGGGAGGACACTCCAGGGTCTGTGTTGGGCATCCTGGAGTCTCCAGGTGAAAGGACTCTGGAAGGATAAACCAGATATGGACAAGAAGGGAAAGGCTGAGATGCTGTAGAGCAAAAGTCTAAAAAGTGGAGTCATAACATCCCTCAGATATTACAGCCTGTGCCTGCTGCTCTCCTTTTGAATGTGGGGAAAGGAAACCCAGGCTTGGGCCATAGCCACAGCACATGATCATTAACCAAGGTCTTTGTGTCCATACATTATCTCATTTAGCTTCTGACTGCTAGGAGGTAGAGGAGGTCACCCCTTTTACCATGGAGGAATCTGAGAGGTCTTCTGATTTTAAATCCCATCCATGCTTTCTCCATGTTTCTATAGTGGAAGAACATTCAGACACACTGGGGTTTGAACCCCACCACCTCCGTATCTCTTAAGATCTTAAGGTTTGCCAGTGGGGTGATTTGAGGTAAAAAACAGGACCTTTGGGAGGCAGGCATATGCTAGGAGTGGACAACATAAGGGAGGCATAATAATGCCAAAGTTCTAGGTATGAAGAAAGTGAGGTGCTCCCACGGGCGAAGTGACTTTCCCAAGAAGATCACATGATGGGTTAATAAACAGCAACACTGGTTAGAACTCCGGTGTCTGGTCTCCACAAGATAGCATACTTTTTCCTTAGACAGCACTGCTCTCTGACAGGGCATGGGGCAGAAGCCTAGGGGTCAGATCAATAGCGCTTTGGAGCCAGAGAGAGATGGCCTTAGAGATCATTTGGTCCATCCTCCACACTTGACAGCTGAGAAAAGTGAGGCCCAGAGTGCTTGATTTACATATCTATAACCAGGTAGAGCTACCCAAGTAAACCCACAGGTCTTTTTTATACTACCATGCAAAACTTCCAAATTGCCTTTTTTCTATGCAAATCTAAAGCTCATTCTAAATGCCAGTAACAATTACAACAACCAGTTTGGGGAGTTTCCCCCCCCCCCCAAAAATATAGTCTCATTCTCATATATTCATTCTCTTCCCCCACCCCCACCCTTCCTCTCCCTCCCTCCTCTATTTCTCTCTCTCTTTTCTTAGTAAAGATAATGTATCCAATGTGGGTGGAGAGTCAGTGGAATATCTTGATAGAAAAAATAAAAATTTGATAGCCTCTGAAATGTAGGGAGGTCCTCAAAGGCAGGAAAGTCCAGGCCCGCCCCCTCACCTATTCCAACTAGCTCGCCACTTGTCCTGCCGCACTCACAATAGCCTTCAGAAGGCCCAGCCTTCCCTTGGCAGCTGCATCTGGTGAACACCAACGGAAATCCCTGGTATTTTTCTCTGCATGCACTCAACCATGGAGATATATAGGTCAGACATTGTTGGCCTGGCAGTTACAACAACTCTAACTTACCCCCTGCACCTGTGGCCATGTCTGCTGAGCCCCATGGGGATGGAAGAAGGATGTTCCCCTCCAAAGGAATTGGATCCTCAAGAGTCCACGTGGGCAGAGCTGGCTGGGACTTAGGAGGGTACTAGACGAGATCATCTAGAATGTGGAGACTAGAAGACTAGCTCTGTCTCTTTTCCTCTTAATGTCGACCCCTGGTGTGACTAGTAGCAGGGTTGGCAGTGCCTCTTCTCACCTCAGAGTCATCATCACTAGTAGAGCTGACTGGGAAGGTCCCATCCTCTTCCTGGGCTCAGCTGGGCCCCTAGGCCTGCACCTGGACTCCCACGCCTCCTTGGTGTTTACGGGATTAAAGCTGCCACCCTTTGGGACCCTTTGGGACCTAGTCTGTTTTCATTTCTGTTCTCAGCTGTCTGGTCTCCATGGGCCTCACCTACAGGTTTCTGCATGCCTGTCCCCAACGATGTAGCCCCATGAGGCTCTCCCAGCCTGGCACACTCCTCTTTGGCCTTTGTTCTCTCTTCAGCAGAGCTACCAGCTCTGTTCCTGGTCCAGGAAAGAGCTTTTCTGGCCTCTCAGAGAAGCTCGTTGGGTCCAACCCAGCTGCATCCTTCCCAAGATTCTGTCTCTTTGTTTTCATCCTCTGGGGCGGGGCCAGGGTTATAGCTCTAAGGCAAGAGGTGGGCACCTGTGTGGCTGCTCCGGACTGATCTCCAATTGGCTGTCTATTCTGTTCTAAGTTTTCCCCTGCTCTGGGCCTCATTTATCTCTTTTGTAAAGATGCGGGACTAAGATTGGTACATGAATCACTGGTCTTCAAGATAATGTATAGGTCATATGCAAATGGATATACTTTTATTTTAATGGTTTTTGTAGTTTATGTTGATTTACATCTGTGGCACATGACACTGGTTATTTATAATAGTATAATATAAGTTACCTTTTCATTTTATTTGTTTAGCAAATACTCAATGTTTATGCCAAGCACTATCCTAGCTCTTAGGGATATCTGTTTTTATGGAGATTACATTCTAAAAAAGACTGAGAGTTATGGTGGGGGTGGAGGGTGACTAGGCAGCTTTTGATATTTGGTTATTTTATTTTTATTGATTGATTTTTAGAGAGGGTGGGGAGGAAGAGAAATCGATGTATTGTTTTACTTAATTATGTATTCATTGGTTGATTCTTGTATGTGCCCTTACCGGGGAACAAATCCACAACCTTGGTATATCAGGACCATACTCTCACTAACTGAGCTACCTGGCCAAGGCAAGTATTTGTTTTTGGTTTTATTTTTTAATAGAGTGATTGGGAAAGGCTTCTCTGAGGAGGAGTCATGTGAAGAGAGATCTGCATGATCTGAGGGAATAAACAGTGTAACACCCTGTGAAAAGAACCTTCCAAATCTGGGAAACAGGTACAGAGACCCCCCAAGGTGAGAGGGTGTGCCTGTCATGTTTGAGGGAGAGCAGAGGAGCTGTGGGGCTAGAGCAGAGTGAGCAGAGGAGGAGTGGTAAAAGGGAAAGGTTTATGTGAGCCATGGTGAGATATTCTGGCTCTTCCTCTGGGCAAGATGAGAAGGCAGTGGAGGGTTTTGACCAGACAAGATCTGACTGCTTTTGGAAGGACCCTTTTTGCTGCTATTTGGTGAAGAACCTTAGCAGGAGGTGAGAATCCGGGAGACCAGAAAAGAGGTTGTTACAGCAATACAGGCAGAAAATGATGTTGACTTGGACCAAATGATGGTGGCAAGGGTAGTGAGAGGTGGTAGATTCTGGATCTATTTTGAAGGTAGATCCAGTAGAATTTGCTGACAGATCACAGCTAGAGTGGATTTAAGGTGACTCCAAGGTGTTCCAGGCTTTAGCACCTAGAATAATGAAGCTACTACCATTTACTAAAAATGGGAAAGATACAGAAAACATAAGTTGGGGATGATTAAGAATTTTCAATACATTTAAATTTTTAAAGAGCGGGTCAATTGATAGAAAAGTGTTTAATAATAATAATACATGGATAAGGCCAGTCCAGTGACGGCTGAAATTGTGTCTAGATTGGACCTGATGTGCGGTGCCTCCTTCTAGCTCTAAAATTCTGCTTTGCTTTGGTGATTTCAGACCTCGCACAACCTCGCTCACAAAGAATGGGAACTTGAGATAGCCTAGAATGTAACCAATGCAGATGGAATGAAAAAAGGAATCTTTTGGACCAGGCTTACCTCTTGTTAGTTCTGGAAGGACTTGGGAAGTTCTTGCACACACTCTGGCTTCCTGGCATGACCTCACTCACTCACTGGATACCTTCTGCCTGGTAGGCCCTGGAGACAGCACAGGTCTGATGCCCTCTCTCTCGTAATGTAAAGCAAGCTATCTCTGCCTGCACCCTCATCCCAGGCCTGGCTTCTCCCTGGCCCTTCATGGAGTGGAGCATGGATGATGTGTCTGCTGAAAGGAGGCAGTGACAGCCCAGGCAGACGCTGCCCTCCCTTTGTGTCTGTTCAGTCCCTCCTTCCTTTTCTTATTGTTATCCACCCTTCAGGGCCTGGGATCAAATGGCTTTGCCTCAGTGAGAGCAGGAATGGTTTTGTCTTATTTCATTCACAGTTATCAAGCTGGGAAAAAATGTCCAAAGGCTTTTCCTCAGCTTTTTGTAGATGAGAAACAGAAGGCTGGAGAGACAGAAAGTCCCATAGTCCACATCACATCAGCACATCCTTTCACTTCTACTTTTAAAAATAAATTCTGACAACTCTGGCTGGTGTGGCTCAGTGGATAGGCACTGGCCTGTGAACCCAAAGGTCGCTGGTTTGATTCTCAGCCAGGGCACCAGCTGGAGGCAGGTGAAAGGCAACCATATATTGATGTTTCTCTCCCTTTCTTCCTCCCTCCCTTCCTCTCTCTCTAAAAATAATGAATAAAATATTTACAATAAATTAATCAATTCAGAATCTGCCTGCTTCTCACCAGCTTCCCTGGCACTATCCTGGCTACGACACCAATGTATTTCCACTGGGTGATTGCATCAGCTCCTCACCAGGCCTCTTGCGTCCAACCTCACCCCTGTAGGTCTTCACCCAGCAGCCATAATGATTTTATTAAAACCAAAGTCACATCATGTCCCTCTACTGCTCACAATCCTGCAGGCTTTCCATGTCACTCAAAGAACAAGCCTTTGAGGCCCTGCATAGTATGGCCTTTGACCACTGCCAGACCCCATTGCTACTATTCTCCCCTCATTCACTTGGCTTCAGCCACACTGGTATCTTTTCTACTCTTGAAACACCCCAAATATTCACCTGCCTCAGGGCCTTTGCACTTGCTATCCCCTCTGCCTCTCCAGATCTTGCAGGGCCTGTTTTCCTTCATTCAGGGCTCTGATCAAAAAGCTTTCCCTGACCATGGGTTCCAATCCTGCCCTCTTCCATGGTTCTCTAACCCCCTTTCTCTAATTTATTTTTCCTTTAAGCATTTATTACCATCTGACACATTTATTGCCTGTCTCTTCCCATTAAATTGTAAACTCATGCAGGTAAGAATTTTCATCTAAATTAGCTACTTCTTTATCCCTAGCACTTAACATAGTGCCTGACATTTAGTGGGCACTTAATAATAAAGACTTAAGGGAAAAATAAGTGTCCAGAGCTAAGCAGAGCAGCTTGTCTGGTGCTTCCTGCAATGCCACAGGTCAGCCCACAATGGGGTTACGGTCTGCCTTAGAAAACAGCTCAACCAAAGCTACTGGACATCAGTTTTGTTTCCAAGGTAATAAACAGATAGTGGGTGGGGGACTCTGTCCACAAGGACTGGCCTTGCAACGGTTAGGTTGAGGGTAGGGGGAAGCACAGAACAGTCATCAGCACATCTCTTCCTTTCAGAGCCCTTTCCTTCAAGTCATTTCTGACTTCCAGCGGCCAGGAGGAGCAGATCCTCTGTGAATATTGGGTGGGTCAAGGGGGTGAAATGCGGAAACCAAGAACTTGGTACATCCTTCTGCATTTCTCCCACTGCAGTGACAATTTTAACATGCTATGGAGTCAGTAACCAGTTACCCTTACTCAGAAACCAGTGATCTCAGGCAGTTTCATCACCGGAGTCTTAGTTCCCTCATTGGTAAAATGGGGGCAACACCTACAAGATTTTGAGAGAATTCAAGCAAGAGCTCAGTAAATATTAGCTGTTACTTCTTTGTTTGTATCTACAGACGAAATACACAAATGGAGCCACTCATTTTCGGCCATTAAGTAAACAAAACAACCTTTATGGAGCACTTTCCGTGAACCATTTAATTCTTGCTGCCAAGCCCGTGAAGTACAGTGTTCCCACTCACAGACAGGACACTGAGCTTAGAGAGCAGAGGGGCTTGCCCCAGCTCCCACAAGTGGGTAGTCACAGTGCCGGGGTTGGAACCCACACTGTCAGATTCCAAAGGTCAGGAGGCCTCTGGGGGGATTCCTGTCAGCTTTTCTGAATCTCAGTTTCACCTCTCTCTGAACCACAGATTATGCATGACATACGACTTCTGGGTGCTCCACATGCCACATCAGATGGGACAGTGAGTCGCTTCTGGGCCTGCTGGCGGTCATGGTGGTAGCAGTCTTCTGCAGTTTCTTGGTGCTCTGGGTGTTGACTGTGAATAGCAAACCAGGTGGCCCCGGGCTCAGCATCATCCACTACAGGCAGAGGACTAGTGCAGCTCTCCTGGCACCCTCACAGGCATTTTGCTATTCTAAACCTTGAGGGAGCTGGTGGACTGGAGTGGGAATGAACCAGGGAGCAGCCTGGATTGGGACGGGAATGTAGGAAATGCAGCCCCGCAGGAGCCTTCAGCTGAGTTTTTGGTTACCAAGGTATATGTGTGAGCACTCACATGTACCGGCTGAGGAAAGGGTGGGTGGTGCACGGATTTGCTCCCACCCCTTTCTGCTTGGAATTCCAAACATTTCCGATCAGATCAAGGTGGCTGAAAATAAATATCTGGGACTTGTCTGGACTAGTTGGAGGCAGTGCTGGGGTGACGAGGTCGAGGCCATGGGACAGAGACCAGCAAGGTCTGGCCCATCTGAGGAACCCCCTTTCCCCCTGGAATCCTGCAGGTTTCTGGGCAAGGCTCACCAGCAGCCTTTGAGGTGGCGGAGGATCAGATTCTTCTGTGGCAGCAAGTCCTTACACCTTTCCCCTTCACACGCTGATTGGACCTTTTGGATACCCCTAAGAGAGAGGACCCAGGGTCTCACCTAATTGTCTGTGTGAGTTACTTTCATCACCCTCATGCTGCAGCAGTAATAGGAGTCCTTTGAGTTGATCCCCTTCATTTTATAGATGGTGGAAGTCCCAGCCTTTCCCAGCATTCCAAGCAAGCCTATGATTGAGCTGGGACATGAAACGCACATCTGCTCTTTCTTTACAGCATGCGACGTTGATCAGATGAGGGAGTGGGTACAGCTTTGGGCAGAACGTCTGCTTTGGACTATAGAGTTCTTGGAAGCATGGGCCCCAGAATGAAGCAGAGTTTTAGGGAAGGGATTGACCCCCGAAACTACCTGTTCTTTGTGGGTTGCTACCACCGTCCCTTCTGCCTCAGCACAATTCAGAAGATGCCTTTCCCAGATCCTTCCCATAGCTTTCTGTCACCCTTCCTGAGCCTGGGAGAACTCGGTGTATGGGAAGTCCTGGGTACCCTATCCAATCATCTAGTGTCTCTGGTCCTTCTAGTTTTGCCAGGCAGTGAGGATAGGGATGAAGAGAGAGGAGGGAAACTGGCCTTTCTTCTTCCCCTCCCTCCTCAGTCTGCCAGTCAGCAGCATCCATCAGCACCTTCTCTGGGCCAGCACTGACTGGGCAAGGCCTCGGGGACAGAGCCCATGGTCAAAAGGGGCAGCTAAACAAACTGGTGAGAGAGCTGAGGAAGACTTAGAGCAGAGAGCAGGAGTCCTCCTTGGAGAAGTGACCTGTAGGTTAAGACCTAAGTGGTAAGTAGAAGAGAGCTTGGCAGAGGGACCACTGTGGACAGAGGACATAAGGCTGAACAGAGCATGGCATGGGAGGAGAGAAGCTGCCTGGCCTAGACAAAGCTGAGGAAACCTGGCAGGTTGCAAGCCATGGAAAGGCCTGTGAGACTCAAAGTGAGCCTTGGTGATATGGCTGCCATTTACTCTGCTGTGTGCTGTGCACAGTTTTGTTTTGTTTTGTTTTGTTTTAGATTTTATTATTTTTAGAGAGAGGGGATGGGAGAGAGGCAGAGAGGGAGAGAGAATCAATGTATGGTTGCCTTTCACCTGCCTCCAGCTATGAACCTGGCTGGAGACCTGGTTATGTTGCCTTGGCTGGGAATCAAATCAGTGACCTTGGGTTCGCCACCTGGCGAACCGTGCCGGCAGCCAGGGCCTATGCACAGTTCTAAGAGCTATTGGTATATTGAATCCTCACAGTGTTTTGGGGGAAAAGTACATTTTTAATCTCCATTTTCCAGGGGAGGTCCACAGCTAAACATCTTAGTCTAGTTGCAAGACTTATTCGGACCAGCTTGGAGAAATAGAAAATAATTTGCCACCAACGTTGGCCTCATCCAGTACCACCACCATTTTACAAATGAGGAGACCGATACTCGGAGAGGAGCAGGACCTGGTCCAGGGCCCAGAGTGAGGCCAGCAAAGCTTCCTCTGCCAGCCTGTGTTGTCTCCTTGGGAAGCCCTTGGGGCAGAGTTTGACAAGAGCAGCAGAGGAGAGAGGACCAGAACTAAGGCCTAACGGTGGTGGTGGGTGGTGGGTGATTATGGGACAGAGGCAAAGACTTCCAGTCAAGTTGTCAAAGGGAAAAGGTTTTCCAGCAGAGCTGTCTATTTAATGCTCCCCCCCTGGTGGGAGGGAGCCCCTTATGACAAGTGTGTAAGCAAAGAATGTCCTATAGCAGCCATCCTCAGCCTTTTTGGCACCAGAGACCAGTTTCCTGGAAGACAGTTTTCCCATGAACTGGGGTGGGGATGGTTTTGGAATGATTCAAATGCATTACGTTCAAGCTCACCTCCTGCTGTACTGTTCTGTTCCTAGCAAGCCAGGACTGGGACTGGTCTGCAGTCTAGAGGTTGGGGACACCTTCTCTAGAGAGAATTGTAAACTCCCACAGGTATGGATCATCTGGAGTGAAGCAGACCCCTACTGTGTGATCTAAGTGCTCCACCTTCCTGAACCCCATGTGGGCAGTGAACCTGCGCATCACCTGGAAGGTGGATGGTTATGTTATTAGGTCACTTTTGAGTCTCTGACTCTGTTTCAGGGGTGTGCCTTGGTCCTTCCCATCCTGGACACTAGGAGAAGAGTGAGAGCCTGTGACCATCTACTCATGAAAGAATAGGGAGTCACCAGGGGTGGGATGAAAGAGAGATGAGATGAGGGAGGGCTTGGAATTCCAGGGAAGGTAGTGCATATGAGCACATAGCGGCCACCCGGAAGCCTCCACCCAGGGGGGCTGCCGGAGTCACATCCCAACTCTGATCTTGGGAGGGTCACTGGAGCTCTCTGCACAAATTCCTCACCTGTAACATGGAAAGTATTAGTAACACTTACAGGGTTATTGTGAAGGTTAAGTGAATTAGTATACACTTTGAAGCGCTTAGCACCATGGTAAGTGCTCAGTAAAAGTCAAAGTCAGCCATCACTCCCAGGGAAGGAGGTTGTGAGCCCCTAAATGATCATCTGTGTGTGCCCCAATAAATGCTTTTCTGAATTCTCTCACCTCCAAGGCTGGCACCCTGTTTCTGAGCTGAGGAGGTGGAAAGGGCCCTGCTCACCCGCGCTGCTGGGTCAGATAGCTTTCTCAATTCCCCAGCTGAGGTGTTATCTCCTCCCGGCACAACCACTTCCTTTTCTGAGAAATGAGCACATCTGTCAGGCCTAGCTTCTTAGAACTAACAGTGGGGGAGGAGAGGTTGGCAGCTGACAGGGCAGAGTTGGAGAAAGACTAAAATGAAGTTTGCTGTGGGGATGCCTTCAAATTTTCCCTAAATCCCAGGTGGCTTGGGCCCCCTACCCTTCTCAGCAAGTAACACCATGGTCACCTTGCGTCACCATGCGCTTTCATCCCCTCATCTCACCACCACTGCCTGTGGGTGGGATCAAAGCAAGAGAAACTGAGGCTCTCAAGTGGGGAGGCCTGCTGTGTCACCCACAGCTGGGCTGGCTAGCCTGCAGTGTCAGGCCCAGCAGAGCTGGGCCACCCATCTCTTTGCCCCTGCCCCGTTCAGCCGCCTGAGTTGCCCACATCCAGGCCCATGTTCCCCTGGGAAAGCCAAGGGAAGTGGATTCCAACCACAAACCTCATTTCTTCCAAGTCCCCGCCTGCAGCTCCCTGCCAAGAGAGTGATAGCGGCTCTGCATTTGCCCCACCCACCTTCCTGCCTTCTCTCAGGGATCTCCTAACAAGGTCTCATTGGTCTACTCAGCAGGCATTTACCAGCCTTTCTCCCAGGGAAACTGAGGCCAAGAGCAGAAAGGGACTCTGCAAGTGACTCACAGCCTGCCCAAGCATGGCTGTGACAAGACCAGGGTACAATACAGCTCTTATGTTCCTGGCACTTTCTCTGGGCTGCTAGGAGCCCTTCCTCTTCTCCACCTACCTCTTTCCCGAAATAACCAAGCAGGAAGGAAGCAGTGGGCCCGGGCCCTCTAGAGTAACCCTAGAGGAAGGAAGGGCTCGTCTGGCACAAGCACTTGTTCCTCACCAAGGCCATGACGGAAGGGTTTCACTTTCCCTCCTGGTCTTCCTCACATCCTTTTCCTGTGGCACCCGGTTCCTCCTTACCTTGGGAGGGAGGATGGGGGGCAGAGCTCATTCATTAAGCTAGTGGCCTCAGGCCACCTCCCCCTTCTTAGAGGGACTCAGGACTACAGCCCTAGGCCAGAAAGGAGGGTTTACTGCTGCACATGCTGGGACTTACTGACTAGAATCTAAGCCTCAATTTACCTGGGCTCAGAATGAGGACCTCCTTCAGTCACAGAAGTACACGCACCTGGCCCACAATGGGGCCTCAGGAAGTACTGCCCTTATGAAAGCCAGCAGAGATGTATAGGTTGGGAGCAGACACTGGAGCCAGATTGCTGGTGCAGGCAAACCAGCCAGGCCACCAGATTCATTTCGAGTGGCACCTCTGATTCTAGGTATAGTACCAGATGCTGGAGATACAAGTGGCAAAACCACACACAGCCTGGTGGGAGAAACAAGGCAAAAAACAATCACTCAAGTGACTGAGATCATGCATGTAATCCAGGAATATGGCCCAATCAGGGTAAAGTGCTTTAGCTCAATGACTGGCATAGGTGAAACATACAACAGTTATTGTTTTATTATTATTTGACATGAGAGGACACTAAGAGCCAGAAAGGTGAAGTAACCTGTCCAAAGTCACCTACCAGGAAGAAGCATGGAAACGTGAGAGGTTAGCGAGGAGGAGAACAGGAGCTAGAGAGCTTACCAGATACAAGCAGAGACTGCATGGGAGCCCCTGATAGGGTAGGCGGTCCACTGGCACTTGGCACGTCCTTGTACCAGCCTTTCTCCTGACTTCTCCAGGGTTGCAGGGTGACCTGCATTGTTCAGTCGGCTGCCTCTGGGTAAAGATCTGGCTGGTGTTAGTCACGACTATCTGGGTGGACCCCTGACTTTAAACGTGGATCAGACTTGGTCCCTGCCTTCACTGAACGCTCCAGCTCCCCTGTCTCCCCACTGCCGGACTGGTGGGAGAGACTAACACGCAGAGAACCTCAACCTAGGGGCACCCTGCCTCTGCTTCCCACCTCAGGGCCTTTGCACTTGCTTCTACTGGAACATGCTTTTTTTTTACCTAATCCTTCCTTGACCACCTCCACCTTGTCATGAGGTCACTCAGCTCAGTTCTCTTTCCTGGAGAGACCTTCTGTAAGCACTCCACCTACATCAGACAGTCTTCATTTCTGTCACCTATCTTCAAAATCCCATCACCTCTGAAATTTTCTTGTTTCTTATTACCTTCTTTGCTTCTCAGTAAAACAGTGTTTCTCAACTTTTTTTTCACTTATTACCACTCCCCTAAGGAATCTTTTCCAAGACATCATTGTCCTAATTGCCCTCCCATCACATCTGCGTACCACAGCTGTACCGTGTGCTCTGGCACCACAGAGAGCCACAAAGCACTATGACACCCAAGCAGTCTTCACTTGGCCCGGTTGAGCATTCATGGACCAGAACACGAGCTCCGTGAAAGCAGGAACCTGTGTGTTGCTCCCTGCTGTGCCTCCAGCGCTGGGCTTAGAGCATGACAGGCACTCAGTAAATATTTATAGTGTGAATGAAAATCCATAAACCCTGGGAGCATGAAGGAGACATTTGTCCTGGAGTTGACGGAGGGACTAGTAGCAAAGGCCTCTTGGAAGACAGGTCTCCAAAGTGGAGTCTTGTAACCTGACTGAGGAAGGGAGACGCAGGAAGGATGACTGGGGAGAGGACACGGTATTGGCAAAGGCAGGGGCAGGAGGCACTTGGGAGCATATGGGGTGGGACCATTCCTCATGTGTGGCCAGGACCATGGGAGGCAGGAACTTGAAAGTAGGCTCAGCCTTGGCTTCAGAATGGGTTCTTGTCTCGCCATTCTGAAGGGTCCCGTCACCAAGTTGGGAGACCCCAATTCCTACTCCAAGCTCTACCACAAACTGGCTGTGTGATACTGTAGAATGGGCAGGTGTATTGTCCTTGCTAACTTGTGGGGTCTGCCTGGCTAGGAGGCCATGATTCTCCCATGGGGGTCATTAGCCACTGCCTCTCCCCGGTGGCCCTGAGAACCCCCACGTGGATCCCCGTGGTAGCAGTCACAGTTGCAAAGAGACACTACCCTCATTTGCTCTAACCCAAGCTGAGAATGCAGACAGCGTCTCAGGTCTGAGTCTCCTGAAGACTGTGTGACATCAGAGACCTCCTTGCAACACACCCTTATCTCTCACCTTCCTGCCCCCCACACCAGCTCTGGTTGAAACCAGTGGGAGCCATTGAGGAGCAGTGGGGGCTTATCTTTGCTTTTCCAGACTGGGCTGCTTTGCAGTCCGGTTTGTTTAGAGCAGCCGCCTGCTGAGAAAATGGCTGTTTGTTTCCAAGTGTGTCGTGTGAACAGTGGGCTAAATATACCCACACCACTGCCTCCCGGCACCCGGCACCATCCGCCCTGGAACAGCACGCCCCGTTTTGCTGGTGCTCTCTCTGCAAAAGCAACCCACAGAATCCACAGCCCCTGGAAATCCTATTTCCCCCTCCCCAGGAGAAGGAGCTTCTTGAAGTGGAGATAAAGTGTTGTTCTGGCCAGGAATGTGCACTTGGGGGCTGGGCAGGTCAGAGCCGTGTTCTCCATGGCACCGCAATGAGAATGTTCCCTCCACCCTGGAACGACTGTTCCTGGACAGTGAGTGCTTTGTGCCCTTGCAGGGACAGAGCCTGTTTACTGTGCTCCAGCCCCAGAGCTGAAAATTTCCTGTGGCTGCCAGCTCTCTGCTTCAGGAAAGTTCCCACTGAGGGAGCCAGGCCTCTCCCACTTTGGCCACAGCCCCAGTGTCCCTGATTTCTTGTGGGACATTCGGTCCCTTGGGATGATGACAGGGGCCTTCTGACCAGGGCCTTCCTTCTCCCATGCTCCCCACAACCCAGGACTCACCCCATCACAGGTCTTTTTTGTGACTCCACCTGGACCTATTTCACTTGGGTCAGAAATACGAAGACTTCTATAAGAATTTTCTGTGCCAGCACCCATGGAGACTAGCGCGGATGAAGGGGGAGAGACAGAGAAGCATATATATCCAGTCACGCCTGACAGCTGCAGGCCAGGAGTTAGGAGCTGGCTGCTGCCGCTGCTGTTACCTTTGCCTTCCAGACCCAGCACTCTCCCTTCACCCCACTGCATCCTTTTTCACAGAACCCATTCAGCATTAGCGACAGAAGGGGTCCTCCCCAGTGCCCCCCCTTGCCCCCATAGGAAATGTCCTACTGTCGCAGCTGGGCAGTCCTGAGTTCTGATCCTGGCTTTGACACCTGTTACCATGGTCTTCCCTGCTGTACACCTCCGTTGTCTCATCTGTGAAATGAGTTCCCAATCCCTAGTCTGGGAATTTTGATGAAAGTGAAATGAGGCAGTAGTGTGGGGTACTTAGTAGACATGCAGCACCTTTGTTCTATTCATGTGTTTATTGACCACTAATTGTGTGCCAGGCGCTGTTCTGGGTATGCAGAAACAAGACACTATCTCTTTCTCATCAAGCTGCATCTATAGCAGGAGAGAAACAAAGACAAAGTGTAGAATCTGTTTATGAAAAGTGCTAAGAAGAAAAATAAAGCAAGGTAAGGGGATAGGTGAGAGGTGGGGGTGGATACCATGTCAGGCAGTGACCAGGGAAGGCCCCTGTGAGGAGATGACATTTGAGCAGTTGGGAGTGAAGTGAGGGAGCGAGGCAGGTGATGATCTGGGGTCAAGTGCGACAGGCAGTGAGAGCAGCCAGCTCCTGAGTTCAGAAATTCGAGGAGCAGGAGGAGGCTGAGGCTACCTGTGGGGTGTGCCATGGGGAGGGGCCGGGTTCCACGGAACCCCGTGCTCTGTGGTAAGGACGCAATTCCAGGTGTGATGGGAAAGCCTTGAAAAGGTTGAGAGCTTGGAATGATATGGTCTGAACTGAAGGGAATTTCCCTACCTGCCTGCTTTCTCCAGTGTCTTTTCCCCAGCAGCTGGTAAGCTTCCTGGTAAGGGCTCTGGCTTACGAGTCACTGCTACCTTCCTAATGACTTAATAAATGTTGAGGAGCCTTTGAGTCAAGTTGGCAGCTCAGCACACGTGGCACTCTGCTAGGGTATCAGGGATCTGAACAGACATGACGGTGGCTTTCTGAGTGCAAGGGAAAGCTGCTAGGGGACTTCAAGCACAGGCATGCGGTAATCTGATCTAGGGTTTAAAAAATCTTCTCTGCGTGGAGCATAGACTGAGAAGGGTCCATAGAGCCAAGCAGGTATCAGTGAGCAAAAGGGCCAGGTGCGACCTGGGACCAATTGGAAATATCAGGCCCAGTCTGAGGGATCCGACACTTCTCAGGTAGTTGGAACCAGGTGGACATGCGGGCCCAGGGTGTGAGCTCCTGGTGGAGAAGCAAGCAAGAACACACCTTGGGAACCAGCCAGTGATTCCTTTCATTCACTCCCTAGACACACACAGCGCATTGGTTTCTAGGTGCCACACACTAGCCTTGGATTGTGGGTCCACCACTGACAAAGCTAGGTGACCGGATCAAGTTCCTTCATCCTCCAAACTTGGTTTCCTGGTCTGCAAATGGGGAGAGACAGCCTAGCCTGTCTTGCAGCATTGTTGGGAGAATTAAAGGGCAAATGGGGTGGGAAGCTCCTCATTAAAGGGTGGCCTAAGCTGCCCTCTCCATGCCCCACTGGCTGGCTCCACCCTGGGGCTGGGTAATTTAACCCAGTTCTTCCTCCCCAGATCATGATATCATGTGCTTCCCTCCTGACTAGCTTCAGGACCCAGGGCTGTTGCTCACCTCCTCCTGGGCCCAGAGTCATGTCCCCTGGGGTGGGGACAGGGACAGGAGCTCACTAGACCCATCCCAGTCCTGCATGGTTGTTACCAGCTATACTCTGCCTTGCTCAGCCTGCCCTGGGCAGAGGCTCCTCCAGAGGAAGAAGGAGCCTCTGGCTAAGAGTTTCCAGACCTACTTTGTTCTGTGCATCACCCTGGCAATGTACCCTGTCCCATTTCCCTCTCTCCCTCCCTCCACCACAGCAGTGGAAAGGCTGAGGCCTAGTGGTTCCACCCTACCCTCAGACTCCAAGCTCCCCTGTGGCTTCCAGACCACACGCAGTACAGCTCTCACTCGCCCCTGCACACTATGTCTCCTATCCCCTCTTTCTGCTTTTTGTTCCAACCCTTTGGCGTTCTGTCATTCCCTGATCCTGCCCATCCCATCTCTTTTCCACCTCTGGTTCTGGAGTGCCATTTCCTAGCTGCCTCACCTTGGACAAAGCTCTTTTCTTACTTTGCATTTGTTTTCTCACCAGTAAAATGGGTGATCATCCAAAACTTGAGGTCAAGGAGGAGGGCAGCCCTTAACCTTTTATCAGGCCCAGGGTAGACACAGATGACTGGTTTTTCAAATCAAGGCCATCACACAAAGATGGCTCCCTTTCTCCCACTCACCGACATTACCCTGTAAGAACTCAAACAATAACCTTTCTCTTCTCTCTCCCTGCAGGACATGTTTGTGGAACTCTATGGAAACAATGCAGCAGCCGAGAGCCGGAAGGGCCAGGAGCGATTCAACCGCTGGTTGCTGACGGGCATGACCCTGGCCGGTGTGGTTCTGCTGGGCTCGCTCTTCAGTCGGAAATGACCAGACACTGACTACCCATTCACCTGCCCCGACTAGATCTCTTCTTTCAGCCACCATTGCCACCAGGACCACTACATGCAGCCCATGACCACCATACACATCACAGGGTTGGGCCTAGACTTGGTCCCCCGCAATTAGTTTTCTAGAATCTACTATGCTTCTGTGAGAGCCACCTTCCCTGACACCTCAGTTCTCCTGGCCTTGAAACCCGTGGAGTTTCCCTAAAATCTGCCCCATGGAAGCTGGCAGGTGTGTGGGAGTTTGTGGCTAGGGGACACCGCCTGATTGGTGGAACCCCTTATCCCTTAGCCTCCCTGAGAATACTTTCCTGCCAGGGAGCTAGAAAGTTTTCTGACCCCTTTTCCCAGAAACAGACTAGATTGCCTTCGTTTTGATGTTTGTGGCCTCAGAATTGATCATTTCTTATCGCCATCCCACCCCTTCCCCCAGGACCTAGGCTCCCCTTCCTTTCATTCCCACCCTCCAAATAGCTATTTAGGGGCCAATTCTAACTAATTAGAGATTCAGGCTGCTTGGGATAAAAAAAACTAGGACCAGGACCCCCTTTCCACCTCTGACCTGGCTGAAGTCCCCACCTCCCATCCCCAGATGGCTCGAGGCCCGCTCCCGAGGAGGGGGCTGTAGCTGCAGGAAACACCCCATGCCAAAGCTAGGGTGACCCCTTGCAGTTTAGCACTACCCAGTTCCCTTCCCCTCCCCTCCCCTGGCTCCCATGACCGTGACTGAGGGACCAACTGGGCCCAAGACAGGTGCCCCAGAGCTGTTTATGGCTTCAGCTGCCTCACTTCCTGCAAGGAGATCAGCCTTGTGGCATCGTTGCTTTGGACTGCTGCCCATGGGGTTCAGGGGCCTTGGCCCAGGTGTGAAGGGGTGAAGGCAGCAGCTGTGGGAGCCCTAGGGTCTTCCCTACCTCAGGCAGGAAGGGCAGGAAGGAGAGCCTGGTGCACAGAGTGGAAGTGGGGCTGACTGGAAGGGTCAGTCCTGCCTGGCCAAACAGATTTGTGCCCCGCCCCATTCAGCCTGGGCAGCCAGGCTGCCAGGTTGGAGTAGCCTGGCCGGGAGCCCTTCAGGCTTCCCCTCCTCTGCTCTACCCATGGCCTGTCTCATCCCTGGGGGTCCTGGCCTAGCCCTGGCCCCCAGGGCCCTCTGCTGTACATATTCGAGACTAGTTTTTATTCCTTGTGAAGATGATATACTATTTTTGTTAAGCGTGTCTGTATTTATGTGTGAGGAGCTGCTGGCTTGCTGTGCGTGTGCACGTGGAGAGCTGGTGCCCAGAGATTGAACAGCCTGATGCTCCCTCCCTGCCCTGGTCCGGGGACGCCAGCCGGGGGTCCTGGCTCCTGAGGGGCACCTGTCCCTCCCCCAACCCCCACCCCACACTTGTTCCAGCTCTTTGAAATAGTCTGTGTGAAGGTGAAAGTGCAGTACAGTAATAAACTGTGTTTACTCAGTGAACAAAGGGCCTGGGCTCTTCTGTGTTCCGGGATGGGAGAGGAGCCGCTTGGCTGAGGGGCTGCGGGCGAGCTGGCTCCTGGGCTGGCCCTGCTGCCCCCAGGGGAGGGCCTTGGGCAAGTTTCTTTTTGGCCCTGGGCCTGAGAGAGCAAAACATCGATTTGTTCTTGTGTGTGCCCTGACCAGAAATTGAACCTGCAACCTTGGCGTTTCAGGAGATGCTCTAACCAACCGAACTATCTGGCCAGGCTCCTCCTGGACGTTGATGGGGTTTTTATCGAGCACTTGCTGTGTGCTGGGGCCTTATGTGAACAGGACAGGCAGTTCCTGCCCTCAGGAGCTGACATTCTAGTGGGATAGTCAGATAGCCACAGGCACAGTCTTAGACTCTGAGGATTCTGTAGTGAACAAAGTCCTTGCTTTTATGGAGCTTCCATTGTAGTCAGGGAGACAGACTTGTTTCAGGGCAGAGGTAGAAATGGAAAGACCTAGTAGGGAAGAAGATAAGGGGTCAGAGTTGATAACATTTTAAAGGTAGATCTCACAAGATCAAGATTAGACTTAACTAGAGTAAGGGTGATTCATTCGAGTTTTTGAAATAACGATGCCATTGCAGTTACAAAAATGAATCACAGGTTTGAGGCTAGTACCACCCAAGTGGCTCATAGTAAGTGTTTTAAAAGCATTTAATATGGGACCTGAGCACATCTGGCAGTTAGGAAGTCTGGTTCCCTAGAAGAAGTGACCTCAGAAACTAAAAGACGGGAGGTGACAAGAATGGTCCCGATGAAGAAGCAAATGGACAGATTGAATAAGATTTCTTTTTTTTTTTTTAGATTTTATACATTATTTTCAGAGAGAAAGGCAGGGAGGAAGGAAGAAGGGGAGAGAGACATCAATGTATATGGTTGCCTTTCACCTGCCTCCAGCCACGGACCTGGTTGGAAATCTGGCTTGCAACCTGGTTATGTGCCCTGGCTGGGAATCAAACCAGTGACCTTTGGGTTCGCAGGCCGGCACCTTATCCACTGTGCCACAAGAGGTTTCTAAAGACTGAAGGAAAGTTGGTGTGTCTGGACTTGGAGTTGGGAGAGGGCTCCTGGGTCAAGATGGTGCCAGAAAGGTGGGGTGAGGGGACTGAACTTGATCCTGAAGGCAGCAAGAACCATGGGAAGGTTGTTAGTGATAAGCCCCTTAGAGCCCCCAAAGCACCTCCTGGCAGCTGTGTGAAGTAAACTGAAGGAGGAGCAGAGTGAAAAAGATGTAATTTAATCAACTGCTCCAGTTTTGAGAATGAACAGGCCAGGTGTGTACCCCAGGTTACCATTCCTGGGCTTCGGGCAAGTTACCAACCTTTGTGCCCCAGCTTTCCCCTCTATGAAATGGGTATGATGGCAGTACCCATCCCATGCCACAGTGGTCAAGATTGAATGAGATAATCCAACCGGGATGAGGGGAGGACTGGATGTTGAGGGGGGCTGCAGTTGGTGACTCCGCCAATAGGCACATTCCCCGGGAGGAGGGATGAGGTGCACCTCATAAATTTCCACGTGGCTGCGACCGGAGGTCCAGGAGCGGTCTGGGCAGGAATGCAAGAACTCCTGGGGCGGGTGCTCCAGCTGGGGGGCGGGTCTGGAGGCGGGACCTGCCTCTGGCGCTCCGCCCCACCTGCTTTCAGGAGGGGCCGTTACTGCCCCCTGGTGGCAGAAGAATGCTACCTGAAAACCACACCCACCTCAGGCAGGACCCTCTTCTCTTGTCCGGCCAGCTTTTTCAGGTATCCATCCTTCCTATTCATCAGGAGGGTGTATTCACTTCCAACCCTTGAGTACTGGATTCTGAGCTTGCCACCAGAGCTCAAGGGCACCATTCTTAGTTTAAGACCAAAGCCTCTGGCCTTCCCACCCACTTCGCCTACCAGGCATCCCTGGCCCCTGACCCTTACCTAGATCTAAAATGTGCCATGTCACACACACAAAATACTGGAGCGGGAAAGCTGGAAGGAATTTTGGACTGTCCTTGTGGGTCCTGGCGGAAAATTCATCCCATTTTTATGTATTGCATTTTCTAATGAGAGAAATGAGAGACTATATTTCATAGAAAGGATATGAAGTATTAACTATTTTTTATAAATAACTTTTTTTAAAGGATTTTATTATTTTTATTATTTATTTATTAATTATTTTCAGAGAGGGGGGCAGGGAGAGATGCAAAGAGGGAGAGAAACATCAATGTATGGTTGCCTTTCACCTCCCTCCAGCTATGGGCCTGGCTGGAGACTTGGCTTGCAACTTGGTTATGTGCCCTGGCTGGGAATCGAACCAGCGACCTTTGGGTTCACAGGCTAGTGCCTATCCACTGAGCCACCAGCCAGGACAGATTTTATTATTTTTAGAGAGAGGGGAAGGGAGAGAGTCAGAGAGGGAGAGAAGTATCAATGTATGGTTGCCTTTCACCTACCTCCAGCTACAGATCTGGCTGGAGACCTGGCTTGCAACTTGGTTATGTGCCTTGGCTGGGAATCGAACCAGCAATCTTTGTGTTCACAGGCCAGCACCTATCCACTGAGCCACCAGCCAGAGCTGAAGTATTAACTTTGATGAAAACATCCAAAAATATATTTTAAATTTTATTTAAGAAATTTCATCTTGCTCCTGTAAATGCCACCTTTTTATATGCAGTTTTATGATAAAAATGGTTTACCAGTGCAATTCCTGACCAAGGTCTACTAATGATCTTTTCAAATTCTTGGTAGTCAACATCAACAAGAGACTTCGTAACCTCAAGTAGGTGATAAAAAAGTATTTTAACCCATCCCAAAGATTACAATTAAAATTATATTTAAATGCTCCAATAGTTCCCTTTCTTTAGTTGACAAATATAATGTTGTAATCAAGTGGGTTTCAAATACACATGAACTTTTTCATTTTTGGTAACTTAAAACGATGATGAATTCCAGAACACAGGAAACAACATAAAGCTTTCAAACCATTTTTTTTTTTTAAATTAGAAAGTTACAACATTAAAACTGAGCAAGGCTCACCCTGGCTAGTAGTACAGTGGATAAGGCACTGGCCTGCGAACCCGAAGATTGCTAGTTCGATTCCCGGTCAGGGCACATAATGAGGTTGCAGGCCAGGTCTCCAGCCAGGTCTGTAGCTGGAGGCAGGTGAAAGGCAACCATACATTGAAGTCTCTCTCTCTCTCTCTGCTTCTCTCCCTTCCCCTCTCTCTAAAAATAATAAATTTTTTAAAAAACTGAGCAAGGCTCTATAGCACAAAGCAAGAGCAGGGGTGGGGTGGGGGTGGGGAGAAAGAAAGAAAGAAATGCAAAGAAGGAGGGAAAAAAGAAAGGAATGGGAATTAAGACCAACTTATTTATAAACATGCAAACCAAAGTTCTAAGTATGAAATTAACAAATAGAATCTAACAACATATTAAATAAAAGAATAATGCATGATAACCTAGGATTGTTTATTCCAGGTAAACAAGATTGGCTCAATATAGGAAATCTTTTTATGTAATTCACTGTACTGAGACATTAACAGAGAAAATCCTTGGTATTTCAATAGATATCAAAATAGTATTTTGTAAAATTTAACACCTAAAAATGATTTTTAAAATCTTTTTAAAGATTTTATTCATTATTTTTAAAGAGAAGGGCAGGGAGGGAGGGAGAAAGGGAGAGAAACATCAATGTATGTTTGCCTTTCACCCGCCTCAAGCTACAGACCTGGCTGGAGACCTGGCTTGCAACCTGGTAATGTGCCCTGGCTGGGAATCGAACCAGGAACCTTTGTGTTCGCTGGCTGGCACCTTTCCACTAAGCCACCAGACAGGGCCCTAAAAATCTTTTAACAAGGATTGAAAGTTATCTTTGACTTCTGCATTCTGTAAAAGTTTAAAATAATGATTACATGCATTCCTTATGCAATTTTTTAAAAAAATTAACAAGTCATGCAGCTCTGACCAATGTGGCTCAGTTGGTTGGGCGCCGTCCTGCAAAGCAGAGGGTCGCCAGTGAGACCCTGACCAGTGTGGGGCACATGCCTGGGTAGCAGGTTCAGTCCCTGAACAAGGCATGTGTGAGGGGCAACGAATGGGTGTTTCTCTGTCCCATCGATGTTTCTCTTCCTCTCTTTTTCCTTCCCTTCCCCCTCTCTAAAAATAAGTAAAATCTTTAAAAAAACAAGTCATGCAGAAAAATCAGCAACTTGCATCATGATCAAATTCATTACATAAAATCAAGCTCCAATTTTCTCTCTCCACCATCACAGCCTCTGTCATGAGGCAAAAATAACAAGAACTTTGTCTTAACATATGAATTTATATAATCTCTATAAATCTATGTCTTCTTTGATTTTTAATAAATATCCATGCATTAATCTTAGAATTCTGGGCATATGGAGTACTAATTCCCTTCTAAATTATTTAAACCGTCCCATTTTGGTGGGTTCACACATGAATAAATGGCTTGAATAATTCCATTATAAAGAGCCTTGTGACTTCTTACAAAATCTTAACATGTCAACCTTAACATTTGGGGAAGTCATTATTAAAACACTAAGATACTGAGAAAATGGACATGGAGTAAGCAAAAAATCTTCTGAAAATAAAAAAGAACATAGCATAAGGTAGTGGCCTAGAAAAACAAAACTGTCCTGTCTATTGCACTGTAAAAACAATAACAATAAACAAAAATAATGCCAGGGCCCTTATTTACAAACCATTTTTGTGGCAGAACATCCTACCACATCTGGTTGGCTGTCCCTTTTAGACACATCAATCTCACTTAGGCTTTGCGCTGAGGTCCCTGGGCTCTGGCAAAACTACACCTCCAGTGGCTCCTTGAACTTCGTCGAGGGTGTGTGGCCTTCACAGGTGGGTGACCATGTGCTCTGCAGTAGGTGTCCAGTAGGTGTCCAGGAGGTGTCCAGGAGGGAAGAGCCCAACCTTGGTGCTCTGCATCCTGGTAGAGCAGCTGGGGACCAGGAGAGACAGGCTATTGTGGAACAAGACTACAGCGAGCCTGCCTGGGGAAGCTGGGTGCCTGCCCTCGGACAAGTGACATAACCTCTCTGTGCCTGAGTTTCTTCATCTGAAAAATGAGGGTGATAATTACACCTGCCTAATAGGGTGGTTATTCAGGTTTAAAGCAGATTTTATGCTTGTAAAATGTTTACAAATTGCATTTGGCACCAGAAATATTACTATATAAATTTTATGAGGCTAATTGTCAGATTCCCTCACCTCCACCCCTGAACCCCTTACCTCTAGGGCTCCAACAGTCCCAAGCTCTAACCTCAGCATGGATATCCACCCAAAATAAAGCCTAAATAAGGAGGCAGGTGTAAGTAGTGAAAGTGATGATCCCAGGACAGTGGGGACAGTGAGACAGGGAAGGTCAGGAAGCCAGTACAGGGTGCAATGACAAATTGCCACTTCAGAAAGTGGGGCTTCTTCTCAAGGGAGACTTTGAAAGACCCGTGGACCCTTCTAGGGGCTAGAACACAGGGTATTTATTTATCATATCTCATCCCTTATTGGTTGAGGGAGGCTCCTAGCTTATTTCTCCTTAGCATTTGCCATTTCCTATCTGGGCCCCATACTTACTCGGGCCAGGCATAAACCTATGATCAGAGAGACACAGGTGCCTGTCCCTTTGAATGAGACCTGTCTACCAAAACTGCATGTGACATCTGGAGGTGGGCTGAGGGCACATGGCTGGGGTATCGATGCATCTACCACAACTTGTAAAACTTCGTAGCACACCAGTTGGAAAAATTCAGTAGTTCTCAACTTTTGCTAATCCAACAATACTGCAATAAATAACCTCACATGTCCATCATCACACACACATGGGTGTGAGTCATAGCATATTCATAAGAGTAGAGTTGCTGGGCCAAAGAGTATATGCATTTGTCATTTTGATGGAGGTGGCCAAGCAGGCATCCTGTGAAACTGCCAACACCTATGTTAATCTGGTTGATGAAAAAATAGAATTCCATTCTTTATTTTCAAAACTCTAATTGAGGTCAACACCTTTTAATCATTTGAAAGCCATCTATACCCAAGGACCTGAGGAATAATGTGGTGGTGAGTTCCCTGGGTTTTCTTTCTGCCTCAGAGATCCCAGACTTGGGGTCAAAGAAGCTGGAGCTGGCTACCCCAATACGCCAATGGGCACCAAAAAGAGAAAACAGCCCCCCAAAAAGCCAGCTTTCTCTAGGCAAAGGATTAGAAAAGGAACAACCTAGCGAGACAGAAACAACCAAATACCTCTGAAAAAACTATGGCACCTTATCCACTGTGCCACCAGCCAGGGTTGAGAGAAAAATTATTTTATTTTATTTAAAAAAATTTTTAAAAAGATTTTATTTATTTTTACAGAGGGAAAGGGAAGGAGGCAGAGAAGGAGAGAAACATCAATGTATGGTTGCCTTTCACCTGCCTCCAGCTACAGACCTGGCTGGAGACCTGGCTTGCAACCTGGTGATGTGCCCTGGCTGGGAATCAAACCAGCGACCTTCGGGTTCACTGGCTGGGACTTATCCACTGAGCCACCAGCCAGGGCTAAGAAAAATTATTTTAAAATAATATGCAATCACTAGTAAAAGGAAAGCAGAAAAAAACTGATAGAACAAAAAAGAGAAGCAGCCAAAACTCCAATTAATACCCTTCTCTCAAAACTTGATAGAACAATTAGATAGAAAAATCACCAACAATATAGAACTCAAAATACCATCAACACACAGAATCCAATTGACATTTATCAAACACTCAACACATTCTTTTCAGGTACCCACCATGTACCTGGAAATCATATTCTGGACCATAAAACAAAACTTAAGAAGTAGAAAAGAACTGAAATCATACAAAATGTGAGCTCTGATCACAATAGAATCAAACTGGAAATTAATAACAGAAAGACAACAGCAAAATGTCCAAATCCTTGGAAAATAGACAACACATTTCTAAGTAATTCATAGGTCAAAGAGTAAGTCCCAAGGAAAATTTTAAAAATATATTGAATTGAATTGAATAAAATTAAAATACAACACATCAAAAATTGTGGGACACAGTTAAAGCAGCACTGACAGGGAAATTTGTGCAATTAATGTATACATCACAAACAAGAAAAAGCCTAAAAATAATAATCTAAGCTTCTACCTCAAGACATAGACAAAGAAGTACAAAGTAAGCCCCAAGCAAGGGGAAGGAAGGAACTTACAAAGAGCAGAAATCAGTCAGATTTGAAGACATGAATAAAGAATTCTAATTAAGGTAAATGGCAAGAAGTATTCAAAGTGATGAAAAGCAAGGACCTACAACCTAAATTACTCTATCTAACAAAGCCATCATTTAGGATGGAAGGGCAGGTCAAGTGCTTCCCAGACAAGGTAAAGCTAAAGGAGTTCATTATCGCCAAGCCCTTATTATACGAAATGTTGAAGGGACTTGTTTAAGAAAAAGAAGATCACAACTATGAATAGTAAAATGACAAAAAACTCACAACTATCAACAACTGAATCTTAAAAACAAACTAAGCAGATAACTAGAACAGGAGCAGAATCGTAGGTATGGAGACCATAGGGAGGGTTATCAGCAGGGAGGGGGAAGAGAAAGTATTGGGGAAAGGTTCAGGGATTAAGAAGCATAATTGGTAGGAACAAAATATACAGGAGGGTGTTAAGAATAGTAAAGGAAATGAAGAAGCCAAAGAATTTATATGCAAGACCCATGGACAGGAACTAAGTGGGGGGATTGCTGGAGGGAAAGGAGTACTGGGTGGATAGATGCGAAGGAGAAAAAATTGGGACAAATGTAACAGCATAATCAATAAAATCTACTTTAAAAATGGCAACTGCAGGGGTAACTTATAAAAGGAGTAGTGCTGTGTTTTCATGTGTAACTCTCTTTATTCCCCACATGATTAAAATATAAAACATAAACATAAAAATCTATGTCCATGGGCTCACAACAAATGAAGATATCATTTGTGACCAAGATCATTCAACGAGGCAAGTATGCAGCTCTATAGGAGCAGGTTTGTATGTTACTGAAGCTAAATTGGTATCAATTCAAACTAGATTTTATAAATTTCATGTTAACTATAGTCCCCATGATGATCATTAAGAAAATAAAATATACCCAAAGGAAGTGAGAAGAAATAGCAGGCTTAAACAACACTATAAACCAATTAGACCTTACAGATATCTGTAGAACTCTCCACCACCAGCAGCAGAATATACCTTGTCTAATTCATACTCAATTTTCTCCAGGTAGCCGGCATGGTAGACCACAAAACAGTCTCAGTCAATTTAAAAGATTGAAATCATGTCCTGTGTCTTCTCTGATCACAATGGAATAAAACTACAAATTAATAACAGATGAAAAGCTGGAAAATTCACAAATATGTGAGACAAATGAAGATGCAATATACTAAAACTTATGGGATGCAGCACAAGTGGGGCTTAGGGGGAAATTTTAGCAGTAAATGCAACATATGCGAAATAGACCAATTACTTGAAAGAAACAAGCTACCACATTTCAACCAATATGAAACAGATCATTTGAATAAACTTATAATTAAGGAAATTAAATTTGTAATTTTATAATTCTTCCCCCCCAAAACTCTCCAGTCCCATATGATTTCACTGAAGAATTCTACGAAAGGATTAAAGAAGAATTAACACTATTTCTACCCAATCTCTCCCAGAAAATAAAAGAAGAAAACCTTAATACCAAAACTAGACAAAGATTCAGATGACCAACTACAATCTTCAGATTTAAGGTGGATCCTCATTCAAATAAATAAAACTTTTATAAGGCATTTACGGAAATCTGTAAACTGGATATTTGATATTAAAAATATTAAGACCTTTATGCATATTAATAGTATTTTGGTTGTGTACATTAAAATAGTCCTTATATAATGTTTAGAGGCATACTGAAATAGTTACAGATTAATGATTGACACTTGGGATTATTTAAACAATTCAGGGGTGGGGGTATGGAAGTGAGTGGGCCACAAGCAGATAATTGTGGACATTGAGAAGGAACATAAAGGTTTGTTGAACTATTCTGTATGTTTGAACTTTTGTAAGAAATTTTTAAGTAATTTTTTTTCCTGTAGTCTCCCTGGTCATGAATTTTGCTCACTTTCTATTGCATTCCTATTCATTTTTTTGCCTAGTTGATTATTTCCACTGGTTTGTCAGATGGGGGTTGTTGTTTGTTTTTTAAAACATATTAAGGAAATCAGCCTTTATCTCTCATACATATAAATACTTTAAATTTTTTTTATTTTATGCTGAATTCATTCCCTGACCATAAGCCTTTGTTTCTTCAGTTTCTTTGGGACATCCTTTTCTTTCATGCAGCCACATCTCTGAGATACGAACGACTTTTTCTCTTCAGTTAGGATCTCAGCGCGGTGGGGAGAGCTTATGGGTGGGTTAACGTGCCCACGAGCTCTGCAAGTTCTGTGCGGCATCTTGGGAGCTGTGTTCACCTGGATGTGCTTAGTGAACAGAGAGTCTGTCTCTAAACCATTAGGCTCAGCTTTACTCCCTGCATTTGTAAGCATGTGCAGCAAAAACTCAGCACCCTTTTTGGGCCACCAACTCTGTGTCCAGCCCCATTGTTTGGCCTGGGCTCATCTACCAACTCCACGACTGTACCCATGGAATGGCACATACTGCTTCTTTAAAGTGATGTCGTTCAGATACTTGGTGGCTTTTCGAATATGCATACCTTTGATGGCCTGGGCAGTTTCATGAGTATTCCAAGTGAGCACAAAAACTTGAACCTTTTTTTTTTTTTTTTTTTTTTAATATTCTTTATTTATTTTTTGAGAGAGGAGCAGTAGGGAGAAAGAGAGGGAGAGAAGCATCCATGTATGAGAGAAACATCAATGGGTTGCCTCTTGCACGCCCCCAAATGGAGACCTGGCCTACAACCCAGGCTTGTGCCGACTGGGAATCAAACCAGCAACCTCTAAGTTCATAGTCTAACGCTCAGTCCATTGAGTTACACCAACCAGGGCTGAACCTCTTGACTTGCATGATTTTGTGGGGTTTTCTGGGTCACATGAATAGTGAATCATTTTAAGAGGTCACTCTGTCCACTCAAGAAGGGGAAGACCATATAAATACTTTTTTGTTCCTCATTGGTCCTTTCAATTTCTCTCTCTCTCTCTCTTTTTTTTTTCCAGAAAATTATAATATTCTGACCCAAACATTTTGACCTCATAGATATGTTTACCACAAGACTATTTTGACTAAGTTTTGAAGCCAGTGATTTTTATCAGAATTACACTAATTCTAATACATTAAGATAGAGTTTTCTTGAACAAGTGCATTGAAGACAATTGAATTTCTTCATCAGTTATTTTGTGACCAAAGTTAAATTCTTTCTAATGTTTCCTATTTTATTTATTTATTTAAAAATATTTTATTTATTATTTTTAGAGAGAGAGAGGTAGGGAGGGAGGCAGAGAGGGAGAGAGACATCAATGTACAGTTGTCTTTCACCTGCCTCCAGCTACAGACCTGGCTAGAGACCTGGCTTGCAACCTGGTTATGTGCCCTGGCTGGGAATCGAACAAGCAACCTTTGGGTTTGCAGGCCGGTGCCTTATCCACTATGCCACCAGCCAGGGCTTGTTTCCTATTTTAAATTTAATCTTACAAAATAATTTTATTTTCATGACAATCACATGGTTTCATGGAGTAAATGCTACCAGGAAGATTTCATTCTTTTCTCAGTCATTTTTAGTCCACATCTGACTTCACCAGTTTCCTGCCATTGTGCATTGTCTGCTCTGTTCATGATCTCACCAATTGGTCCAATTTTTTTTCAGGTCAGATTTGATTATCTAAATGTCCATTTTTATTCTGTTGAAATTTTAGTCCATTTTCAATTGAACATGAACAATTTTTAGTTTCTGTCAATTTGATTGTGTGTTGGTTATTTGTACACCTCTGTGGTAGGTTGTATTCTTACTCACATTGCTGCCTTCTTCCCCTTGCTTCACACATACCCTTTGGCTGGAGAACGTTTTTTTGCCCATCAATGTTGGGCTTGACTGTGGGTAGCAGCCTATGATCCCAAAGATGACCATGATACTTCCCATTTCATAGGTATCTCACATTTTAAGTTGTGACCTTGATGTCTTCCCATCAAGCAGGAGGGTCTCAGTCCTCTGCCTCTTGCACCTGAGGACCTTTGTGAGCACCTTGACAAACAGAATTCAGCAGAAGTGACCCTATGTGTCTTTGGAAGCCAGATCATAAAAATGCAATACACTTCCCTCTCGGTCTCTTGGAACCTACCCACCATACTTTGAGGGAGCCCAACTAGCCTGCGCAGAGAGACCACCTGAGGATGCCATAAAGAAGTGTTCTGGTTGACATCTCCAAATGAGATCCTAGCTGACAGCCAGCGTCAGCCACCAGATGTGTGAGTGAAAACACCCCCAGCAGACTGTGGTCACTGCCTTGGAGTGTTTCCAGCTGAGGCCCTTGTGGAGCAGAAGCAAGCAGTTCCCACCGTGCCCAGCCTAAATTCCTAATCTATGGATTTGGTAGGCATAATATAACGCTTGTTTTATGTTGGTAAATTTTGGGCTGGTTTGTACCAATAGCAACCAGAACACCACCGAACTTGCTTTGGCCAGCAGAATGTGGTGCTGGTCCTGAAGCTGGGTTTGAAAGAGTGTCATGTGTTCCCCACTGTCTCTGCCCCCTCAGGAGTCTCTGACTTCTACCATGAGAATATGTGCATGATACCTGTTAACCTCAGAACAAGGAGACACGTGGAATCATTCTCAAGCCAACTGCTACGGGCTGAAATGTGTCCCGTGCAAATTCATATGAAGTCCTAATCCCTAGTTCCTCAGAATGTGACAGTATTTGAAGATAGGATGTTTATAGAGGTGATAAAGTTAAAAGGAGGTCATTAGGGAAGGTCTAACCCAGTCTGATTGGTGTCCTTATGTCAGGCCCAAGGAATCTCGGTGTCTACATAGCTGGCCCTTCCGTGGGAGTCTGCCAACTAGATAGCCTTGAAGCTAATCTTGTTCCCAGAGCCTGGAACACAGAGTCCCAAGAAAAGCCACCATGGTGACTCTGAACAGACTTAGGTCTTTGGGCATATTACCTCTTTGTTCTAGTGTGTATAGAGCCTCCTTTGTTCCAGTGTGTATAAAAGATGCCCTTGCTGTGAGCTAGGCGCACTGCTGCTGTACAGGGTGGGTGGGACATGCCATGCGTGGAACACCAACACCGTTGCCCAAGCCGCCTGGTTGCCTGCAAAGGAGAGTGGGTACTGGACGCCTAGACTCTCTGCAGTCGTTAACCTAAGTGCAGTGGGATAAGGGTGGGATAACCGTGCCTGGGGATGCCAACACCCTAGCTGCCTGGCCTGCATGGTTGTAAACCTGCTGCCTGCAATCAAGCATGTCAAATCTCCTGAAAGTTCCACATACCTCCTTCACCAGACCAGAGGCCTGTCCGCTATCAGAATCTACTGGTCTGAAAGCTCCAGGCCCTGACATCTTACAGGAAGAGGAAATCAGGACTCCGAATGAGACACAAGGGATATGCACAGCCAGAGGAAAGACCATGTGAGGAGCAAGCCAAGGAGAGAGGTATCAGAAGAAACTAACCTTGTCAACACCGGGTGTTGGACTTCGGGCCTCCAGAATTGTGAGAAAATACACTTCTGTTGTTTAAGCCACCAAATCTGTGCTATTTCGCTTAAGTGGCTGTCCTAACCCACCAAAATACCAACCCACAGACTGGAACTAATCCTGCAGATCCCAGCAGAGCCTCAGCCAACCCAAAGCACAGACTCCGGAGAGAGAAAAATAAATGTTCAAAGTTGTAAACCGCCAAGCATTGGGGTTGTTCGTTACATAACATTATTGTTGGGGGGAAATTGACTTAGTACACTATCTCATTTTTCCCTGGGCCAATTTTGAAAATGTTCTTTGTTTCTCACGACATGATTCCTTAGCAATTGGTTAAACAAATTCTACTGTTTGAATATTTCAACGTTCGGTTATATCAAAACTGCTCCTGCTGTTAGCAAAGCATCAGGGTCTGGGTCAAGATATACCACCGAACATTTTCATAGCTCTTACCCCATTAGCTTCCAACTGGCTGTCCCACCAGGTGTTGGCTAGCAGATCTGGAGGTCAAGGTTCCTGTATGCTTCATATTTGGGTCCTCAGCATCTCTTGTGCTAAGACAGTGACTAATAAATGAACCATTCATGCCAGATAAAGCCTAGGACCAAGGCAGCTGCCTCTCTCAGATAAAAATTAAATGGGCATTCAAGACTCCCCATATTTTTGCCCCAAATACTCCTCCAGCTTCATTTTCCCTTGTTTTCTCCAGACTAGTCCCTTCAGTAGAGGCAACAGAGACTCTAAGGTCCTGTATGAGTCTCCTACTTTCCCTCTCCCCTTGTCCACCTGTACATTCTCCTCTGACAGTCCTTTGGCTCCCTTTATTTTCTCTATTATGGCATGGTCCTTTGCACATTACTTTTCTGACTCAACTGCTGTTCCACCACCCTTTTACATAGTTTATACCAAATCATTCTTCATATCTCAAGTTTGAGGGTACTTTCTCAGGGACTGCTCTAGATTAAGAGAGTTCCCCCACTTTGTTCAGTCCAAGTGCCATGTACCTCCCTGTCTTAACACTCATTTGTTGTGCTATAACTTATTAGGGTAACTTTCAAATTAATGTCTGATTCCCCATTCCAGACTTTCAAATTCATGAGGCCTAGAATGAGGTTTCATTCACTCTGTCCCCAGAGCCTGGTACATATTGGGTGCACTATAAGTATTTGTTAATTAAATGAATATAAAGTGGGGCAAACGTGCGATAAGTTTAGCCCTGGCCAATATGGCTCAGTTGGTTGGAGCATCATCCCATAACCAAAAGGTTTCAGGTTTGATTCCTGGCCAGGACACATGCCGAGGTTGCGGGTTCAGTCCCCAGGCCAGACACACGCAACACCAAGTCCGGTGGGTATACTTTCCCGTCTGGGTACGCACAGGCGGCAACCAATCAGTGCTTCTCCCTTGCACCAATGTTTCTCTCTCTCTAAAAAGCAATGGGGAAAACATTGTCCTCCAGTAAAGATAAAAAATAAATAAAAGTAAGTTTACCGTTGTGATTATGTGAAACATAGAGCTTATTCTTGTACATTATTTATTATTGTATTATTTTCCGTAAGAACAACTGTAAACCTACTTTCGCGATATTGCCCCAGCTGGTCTGCTAAATCCCACCATCAGCGTCTAAGGTGTCCATGGAGGTGTGCTGCTCCGATTTCCCTCCAGCAGAACCTGCTATGGTTCTGCTCAGCCCTTGTGCTGAGGCCACTGTCTGTACCCCTGAGCCGCTCCCAGCTAAGGACTGAGTGCAGTGGGGTCCCAACGATGGGTCAGTTTTGCCCAACACACAGACTCCTTTAATAGGCCTTTCCCCCCTCCCCTCTCTCTCTCTCTTTTTTTTTTTTTTTTTTGGCTCTCGGGCTCCCATTGGCCTGGCCAAGGCTTCCTCAGAGTTGACAGTTCCAGTTATCAAATTACTGCCCCTCATCTCCAAGTTTGCCCTTTAGTGCCTGCTTGCATTGATGAACTGGAATCTGAGCGTTGCCGCCTTCACAGTGAGATGCTGAACTTTGCCAGCAGAGGGCGCTGGAGAGGACACTTCAGGAGAAAGGCGGCTTCGCTTTTGGTTCTGGGGGTGTGGGTGTGGGTGTGGGTGTGGGTGTGCGCGCTCGCGTGCTTTCTTGCTGCTGCTGTGTGGTTGGTCAGCAGCGTGTGAGGACATCTGGTGGTGATCTGCCGCAGCCATGACCCCAGTTCATCGGCAGCCATGCAGCCCCAGGCCTGGGGACCATCTTCTTGCCACTTGTAACACAGGTTGATAATCACACCCTCTAGGTCTCACATCTACAAAGGTGCCCCAAAGCCCCCACCCACCAGCCTCAGCTCTCTTGGGCCTCTGAGGACCTATGACGTTGCTTGCCCAGTGTCTAGGGACCAGCTGTGACCTAGCCAACCCAGCAGAATTCTCTGCTATCCAGTGTCACACCTTCTTCAATGAAGTCTGAACCCCAGTTTGAGAAAGGCACCCCCCTTCCAAATTTGTTTTTCCTTTCTTGCCCTCCCTAAGATACTCCTTAAAGTTATCTTTGTATGTTTATAGTTACTCTCTTGTGTAAGCTTACTAATTCTTTATAATAAATAGCTTCTGTTAAATTGCTGTCTTCTAGTTGGACTCATACAGATACAGCGCACAGAGGTTCAAGGCTTTTCCTGTCCAATCCCCCCTCCTTCCTTCCCTCTGTTCTTCCACAGCTGTCAGGTGTGTGTCACAGTCTAAAGGGTCTCACCTCCTCCTGCTCCTTGTCTCCTTTACCCTTCACAGGTGTAACCCCCTAATAAATCTCTGACATCTTTCATTCTTTCTTGGCATTTGCTTCTCAGAGGATGAGACTGATGCACCTTCCCATCACACATAAAATCAAATCCCATGAGGCTTTTTATAAGCTGCTTTCCAACCCCCTCCCCCAACACACGCCTCCCCACTATGCTGCAAGTCATTTTACTCCAGTCACTGTGGGTGGCCTTGAAGTTCTCCATATAAACCAGAATCCCACCTCAGGGCCTTTGCACTCCTACTCTGCTTTTGATACAAGGCTTGTTTCCCCTTTTCATTCAGGTTGTTTCTCAAATACCATCCCCTAATGAGGCAGGATAGTTAAAAGCTGGGACAATTTCTGGGTAAGTGGAATGGGGAAACAGACAAGAAAATGAGGCCAGTCTGAGCAACTTCCAACCAGCTGGAGAATTGCAAGGCCTTATCTCCCCTAACCAAGGACCCTTGAGAGAGGAATGGTTTATACCTCTCCTCTCTAACCAAACAAGATGTAGCTTAAATCTCCCCGGTGAGGAAGATAGAGAACAGAGACCTAATTAATGTCATCTGTGCCAGCTAAACCCAAGGACAGATGAAGTCAGGGGAACGAACAACAAAAACCCCATTGAAAACCAGACAGACCCGAAATAAAAGTAAAATAGTACACAGCTGACCAAAGAATATTTCCAAACACCCCCTATGCGCTGGAAAGCTGATGAATATTCTGCTGAAACCCTCCCCTAAGATTGTCATCCACAGGGGAAAAAAAAGACAAAAAGCCCCCAGGACAAAGGCTCAGTGTGGGATCATTCTAGTGGGCGTCCATGCCCCTTCTCCAGCATGAACTTTTTATTTCCTCCTAAACTCTGAGGGTCCCAAGGAGACTTGCAGCCAGGGTGGTAGCAGGCTGACCCAGGCTCACCCCCTGACCCTGTCTCCAGGGCCCCCTTATTCTCTGGCTTCCCACTGAGCTAACAACAGCCCCATCTTGGTTCACTCCTTTCCTGTCACATTTCTAGGGAGCCAAAGCAGGGCATGGCCTAGGCTCTCCAATTGCTTCTTCTACTCCAAGTCCTTCCTTTGTTTCACTCCCCCCAGCCTTAATAAATGTACTCTCAAAATCACCTGGACTAGTGTTGTGAAATTTTTCCTGCATGAAGTCAGGAACACACACACTACAGGCTGGCCTGAGGCAAACCTTCTCAGGCTGGCACCTGTCCTGTAACACCCAAGAGGCCTTCACCCACCACCCCTTATTGCCCTCTAACTCTCCCCTTTATCCTGCTTTGTTTTGTTTCTTCATAGCACTTATCACCATGTGATGTACTATATTACTTTTTTCTCTCCCTATAAAGAAATATCTCACCCTGGCTGGTGGCACAATGGATAGGCGCTGGCCTGTGAACCCAGGGGTCGCTGGTTCGATCCCCCAGCCAGGGCACGTAGCCAGGTTGCAAGCTGGGTTTCCAGCCAGGTCCCTAGCTGGAAGCAGGTGAAAGGCAACCACACATGGATGTTTCTCTCCCTATCTGCCTCTATCCTTTCCTCTCTCTCTGAAAATAATGAATAAAATCTTTTTTAAAAAGCATCCTTTCCTTTGTTCAAAACATTTCCCTCCCCCTGGTTGGTAACACAGTGGTTAAGGTGCCGGCCTGCGAACCCAAAGGTCGCAGGTTCGATTCCCCAGCCAGGGCACATAACCAGGTTGCAAACCAGGTCTCCAGTCAGGTCTGTGGCTGGAGGCAGGTGAAAGGCAACCATACATTGATGTCTCTTTCCCTCTCTGCCTCTCTCCCTTCCTCTCTCTCTGGAAATAATAAAATCTTTTTAAAAAAAAATTATCTTTAAAAAACAAACAAACAAACAAACAAAAAAAAACATTTCCCTCCTCCACCTGGAACACTTTCCCTCTTTTTTCCTACCTTTCCTCGTCCCATCCATCCTTTAAGACTCGGCCCTCACCTCTGCTTCCCCAGGAAGCCCTCCCTGACTAGCTGGGCTCCGAGCCCCTGGAATGTTGCTTGTTCTTGACCCTCACCTACTATACTGCTTAATTCTAGGTATAATGTAGGCTTTATGGTAGGTGAAGACTGAGGTGGACATTAAAGGCAGAAGAGATGAGGCCAGCTTTATTGGAGTAAAGGAGGTGGGTAGGGGCGCTCCACAGACTCTGGGCCAGCGTGGAGCTGCCAAGGGAGTGGCCTGGGATGTCACTTCTTCCACTCCTTCTTTTCATAGTCCCACCGGGAGGCCAGGCCTTGCACAGGGTTGCCCTTCATATCCAGGGTGCGCTGAAGCTGCCGGGCCTTCCACTCATCCGTCAGGGTTTTGGGCTTCTCTGGGAACACTGCAGGGAAGGCAGGGGGTGTGGACAGGGGCGGCTAGGACCCTACCAGGCCCGCCCTCTCCCACTGAGCCAGGGTCCCCAGTGACAAACTTAGGGTACACTACACAGAGGAGCTCTCTTCACCCCACCCGAATCCCTAAAGCTTCACTCCTTTGTTCTGATTCCAACTCTGCCTTAGATTCATGTGGGAATTGGGCCAAAGTCCTCCCTCTTCTGAGCCTCAGTTTCCTCACCTACTGTGAGCGCCGGTTGGAAATCTGTCTGAATCCAAATCCCAGATCCCTTGCTGTGTGACCTTGAAAAAGTCACTGCATCTCTCTGAGCCTCAGTTTCCTTACCTGTCAAAACCAGGTCCTATCCACTAGGGATTAAGTGAGTTAGTATTTATTTTTACACAATGTGGGACAGACATTAAGCCCGTAATACCCAGCAGTTTCTATAATTATAATTATTGAGCTTGCTCTCAGTTATCGGGAACAGCCCAGGATGAGATGATTTATCTCTTGAAGGGAATCAGGAGTAGGAGGCAGGGTAAGGGTTTTCACTTTAAAAAATGGGCGGACAATACTTAACCCAAAGGCTGAAGCCCTAGTGGGGCATCTTAGGTGCCTTCTCAGGTGGAGCAGGGAAGGCCTGAGGGCCACAGTCCAAAAGCACTTACATCTTACTTCCTGGGTCCATCAGCCCCTGAGACTGACTCAGCCTGCTGGAACTCAGTCGCTGGTACTTTCTATCCCAGTGGGTGGGCAAGAAAGGAAAGATCTTTATGGGCATCTGTTAGTGCTAAACATTGGGCTAGACTAGAATTGTCCCAAAGGCTTTTTCATTTCATTCTTATGCAAGGTAGGAATTCCCTTCCCACATTCACAGAAGGAGAAACAAGGTGAGGCCACCAGAGGTAAAGTCAGTTGAGTCAGACTGCCAGTTCTTTTTCAATGTCCTCCCCCTTCCTTCAGAGCAAGGCATCTCAGAAGTGACTGGGTGTCAGAGTCACCTCTAAACTGTTGAAACACTGACTGCTGGGCTCCACCTTCGGAGTATCCAACTCAATAGCTCCAGAGTAGGGCTGAGAACTTGCATTTCTAACCAGTTCTCAAGTGAAGCTGTTGGGCCAGGAACCACACTTTGAGAATCACCCTCCTATAGTCTGTCATTTTTCTTTCTTTCTTTTTCTTTTTCTTTTTTGACAATCTAAAGGAAAAGAGATCTGTGCCTCTGACTAAATAGTCAGGTATTGCATGTTTTAAAAATTCTTGCAGCACATTGCTGTACCCCCTACGGCACACCAGTCAAAAATCACTGTTCCATAACAATAAGTGGTCGGTTGGGTATGTGATGGTTCAGTTAAAGACTACACTTCGCAGCTTTCCTTGTGGCTACACGTGATCATATGGTCATATCTAGCCAATGGATGTGAGTAGCAGTGGCATATGCAACTTCAGGACCTTCAAGAGGATTGCATCCTCCCTTCCCCTCTTCTTTGCTGAGGCTTTCTGGCTGGATCTGGAGCGGCTATCTGGCGTGCCAAGAAAGTTGCATGTTAAGGATCAACAAGACAGAAGAAGCCTAACATTGTGCAGTTCCTGCACTGCCTCTGGCCTCTTTTGTAAGAGAAGAACAAAACCGTTATCTTGTTGAAGCTCTTATATATTGGGAACTCTTTGTTACAGCAGCTGAAACAAGATACTGAAAAATTCATGTTTAATAGCAGCAGCTGCAATGTGCTTTCCTCTGGGTGGCCCTCTAGGATTCCTTCTCACTCTCCTTTGGGTCCTCAGAGACCCTTGGACACACCTCACCCTAGCCACACATCCTGAGTTACAGTAACAACACGATTCATAATTATGTGCCAAGCACCGGCCTACAAGTTCTTTCTCATTAAAACTTCACAAATACAGGCACTGTTATCCCCATTTAACAGATGAGAGAATTGAGGCCCAGAGAGGTAGAGTCCCTACATTCCCACTCAAGACAGCTGGGTCTGTCCTTCACCTTGCACCTCTTTGGGGAACTTTTCAAAACTCTTCACATGAGTGCCAGCATAGTTCCCTTAGAAGAGCTTGGTTGATGGCTGTAGCCATGAGGACATGGCCCCCGGCAGCAGCCAGGTGAGATGTTCCCACTCACCGTAGACTCGCTGCCACCAAATCACCAGAGCTGTGAATCCACAGAAGAAGAAGACACAGCCTATCACTGTCTTCCACTCGTTGGAACGACGGTTCATCTCCGCAAAGGTCTCATGGAACTGGAGCCGGTACACTGGTGGGTGGAGGTGGGGGGAAGTAGGGGCCTCAGAGGCAGCCATTTCAAGGACCCCAGGCCAACTCTTGGGCTGGGAGATCTCCAACCCCTACCCCCCTGCCCCTGTCTATTCAGCAAATTATTGTTGAGCATCTGCTGTATGCAAAGCATGTCCAGAAACTGGTAACAAAGCTCCAAGTATTAAAATCAGCCCAGGGCACTTCCGGTGGACCAAACTTAGGGTCGCATATCCCCCCTGCTCCCCCACCCACCTCACCTGTCTCTCTCTGCTCTGTCCCCTCACACCACTCAGCAGTGCCAGAGCTCTCCATGCTCTCCTGCTCCCATAGCTGTTCCTACTGCCTAGGAGCACCCTCCTTCTCACCATTCAAGGCCAGCTGGAATGTTCCTTTCTCTGGATGGCCCTCCAGGATTTCATCTCTGTCTCCTTTGGGTCCTCAGAGACCCTTGAACACACCTCAGCCTAGCCTCGTGACCTGTGTTGAGTTATCTGGGGTTGTGTCAGTTCCCCCTATGGACTGAGTGCATTCCGATGGCAGAAATCATCTGGGTGATTCTATCCTATGACCCCAGCATCATCTAGTATCAGGCTGTGTAAAAATAGTTGAGTGAATAAAACAATGAACAAATGCATGAACTTCCCCCCTTGAGTATGCATTCAAATGTTTGGGGGTTCCTGGCTGTTTTGGGTGGAGGCTCACCCTTCCCACTTCTCCCTGACAGACCCTTCTTTGCAAAGCCATGGCAGCCCCCTCTCCCAGGCCAGCCCCACTCTGAGACCTACAGGCCACCTTCTCGGCATGGCTCAGCTCGGTCCAGCTGCCCTTCTCCTTCTCCTTCAGGGCCCGCTGCTCGGCGTTGAGCTCCGTGCAGAAGGGCTCGTCTGGCATGGGGTAGGAGCGCTGGGCATAGTAATTGGTGTAGTGGGGCATCTTCCCCTTGCCGTGGGCTGCGGGCACAAGGGAGGAGCTGAGTTCAGGCTGCCCCTGGGACAGCCCAGCACTAACCATAATATTCATCGAGAGGGCTGCATTTATTGAGCCCTTACTGTGTGCCAGGAGCCATTCTAATGTCGTCAGGTGAGTTGACTCATTTACTCCCTCTGAGCCAAGTGATGCTGTTGCCTCCATTTTGCAGAGGAAAAAACTGAGCAGCAAGTGACTTGCTGAAATTCACAAAACCAGAAGGACCAGGGCCAGGGCTGCAATTCAGCCCCACCTGGCTGCAAATCCTCTGGGAAGATCTGAGGTAAAGATGGCATGTCAGGCAGAGGCCACGGGTGGGTAAAGGCTCAGTGAGACGAACCCGAGTGGACAGAGGTGAAACTGCTCTGCAAACTGTAAAACAATATCCATCTGCCTTCACTGAGGGATCAAGGGCATGGCTTTGGAGTCAGCTGGGCGTGAAACTCAGTTCCTCTCTGCCCCGGCGCCAACCAGTCCCTTTACCTCACTGTGCTTCAATGCGCTGGCACGCAGCAGATAATCCGTAAATTATACTCATAAATAGAGGGGTTGGTTTACTGCTGGCTTCCCTTCCTGGCCGGCACCCTGCTGGCTCAGCCCTCCAGGGCTCTGTGTAAGTGTCCAGAAAAAAGGCCAGGCACCAGGAGAGTCTCAACAAAGCTTCTGTTGATCACCACCAGAGATGCCCACGAGGATGGCATTGGTACCACCTTGCCAGGGTAGCATTGGAACTGCTTTGGGCAAAGCGTCCTGGCTCTTTGATTATCTAGGTTTCTGGGTCACAGTTTGTTCATCTGAGAAATGGAGGCAAAAGCACAGCTTCCACCTCACATGGTTGCTGTGAACTCTAAATCTGTTAATCTATATAAAATACGAAGGTCTGGCCCAAAAGTATTGGCCACCCATTCAGTTTTAATTATAGTGACATTGGTTTGATACTTTCTGGACAGACCTCAGATTTATCACAGATTGGGGTACATAGGAAGAACTCAATTAATGTTAAATAAATAAATAAACCAGAATGGTCCTTCTGCTATCTGGCTGAAGTCTCTCCAGCTTTAGGCCTTTCTTCTGACCAGCATTGACACCAGGGTCTGGAAAGGAGGTCCCAGTTTCTGTCAGCATCAATACCTCAGGACACAAAGGCTTCAGGGATCTGAAGTTTAGGGGTCAGGTCCTGAGGAAGTTTAGAATACAGGGGGCTACTGTCTGCTTGTCCAGTTCCTGGACCCAGGAGTTGTGGGAAATGGTTTTGGAGGTAGGCCCAGGACAGCATGGAAGGGATAAGGGGCAGACTGCAGACAGAACTCTTGCCCCTTGCCTCAGAGTTAGGCAAGGGAGGAATGTCCAAGTCTTACCAGTATCTCCTGGGCTGTGCATCTCTCGAATTCCAAGTCTTTGTTTCCTCAGCACTAAGCTCCAGGCAGCTCTGAAGAACATCTGGGGGTTGTATGTGAATGAGCCCCCATATTGCCCTCTACCCTTACCCCTTAGGGCCCAAAGAAGCCATTTTTATAGGTGTAGTGGCAGTGAGATCCCAGGGTTTCAAGGTCACCCTTTGGCCCCTGACTCTTCAAATTGTGTCTGATATGCCTTTGGGGGTAGATGGGGGTGCTAGACATTGGGACCTCAATTCACCATCTGAGAAGTGGGAGGAGGCCTTTTTTTTTTTTTTTTTTTTTTTTTTTTTTTTACTTTAAAAAATGTATTGATTTTTTTAGACAGAGGAATCTCAATTTGTTGTTCCATTTATTTATGCATTCATTGGTTGGTTCTTTTTCTTTTCTTTTTTAATATTTAATCTATTATTTCCAGAGAGAGGGGACAGGAGAGAGGCAGAGAGGGAGAGAAACATCAATGTATGGTTGCCTTTCACCTGCCTCCAGCAAGGGACCTGGCTGGAGACCCGGCTTGCAACCTGGTTATATGCCCTGGCTGGGAATTGAACCAGTGACCTCTGGGTTCACAGGCCGGTGCCTTATCTACTGAACCACCAACCAGGGCCCATTGGTTGGTTCTTGTATGTGCCCTGTGTATTGGGAAGATGTTTGAACCAGCTGACCTACCCAGCCAGGGCCTGAGGAGGCCTAACTTATTTTTAAATATTTGATTTATTTATTTTTAGAGAGAGGGGAAGGGAGGGAGAAAGACTGGGAGAGAAACAGCAATGTGTGGTTGCCTCACGCAGGTCCCCAACCCAGGACCTGGCCGGGATACAACCCAGGCATGTGCCTTCATGGGGAATCGAACCAGGAACCTGTCAGTTTGCAAGCAGGCACTCAATCTACTGAGCCACCCTGCCAGGACGAGGACTAATTTTTAAAGCAGGGTCTCTATAGGTCCTGCTTCCTGCCTCAGTTTAGCCTGTGTTGTTTGTAGCCTCCCCCCACAGAGGAGGAAATGGGGTGGGAGTCCAGGTAGGGAGGAAGCAGGTCCTGGGGCTACCTCTCTTCCCTGCAGGGCCATCTGCCACAGGGCCTCTGCCAGAAGGTCTGGCCCCCACCCCTCCCCCTCCTAATTAGCTGCCTACGTGCAGGGAGAGCCTGTTTTGCTGGATCTAGCGGCAGAGGAGGACAGGATGAGCCCAACCCCCTAGGGGATGGGGAGTCTCAGAAACAGATATCCCACAGGGGTGAGGAGGGACTTTAGAGGAGGCCAAGGACCAAATTGGGTCAGGGGGAGGAAGAGGAGCACACATCTGGAGAAAGTAAAACAATATCCCACTTCTGGAAAGAGAACGTGCCCTTCACATCTGGGAGGGGGCATCAATAATCATGAGGAAGGGGTCTACCTTGTGTGGTAAGTGGGAGGGAACCCCACATCTGGGAAGGCCCCCCCACATCTGGGAAGGCAGAGCTCCCCATCAGTAACGAACACGTTGGAGAGCCCCACATATGGGGAAGAGGGAAGGAGTAATGTGCATTTGGGGAGAGAGATGGCTCCTCTCCTGAGGACAGAGGATAATTCCCCAGGCGTCTTCCAGTCTGAGCTGCCAGAAGCCCCTGCCACCCTCCATGGCAGAGACCACAAGGGTCCCGAGTCAAAGCCGCACTCCCTACTGGGCAGGGGCTGGGAAGCGGCGTTCTCCCCACCACTTACCTCGAAGCCCTGCTGCTGGGAGAGCGAGACCAGGTCGGCAGAGTGAGTAACGGAAAATGGGCTGTAGAGGGGCCGGAGCTCTGGAGCTCTGGCGCCTGCCCCTGGACCCGCCCCAAGCCTTTCCCAAGGCCGCCCCTTCGTGGGAACGTCCAGCTCCAAAGGGGCGTGGGAGGGCCCAGCTCGCCTCCCTGAGGGCTCCTAGTCACAGACTGGGGAGAGGGACTGCAGAGTGACTCACCACCTATGTGGGTCCTGTCTCTAGAGACCCCCAGCTAACTTCATCCTAGGACACAGATTGGCGTGGTGTCCTGGCTGGCCCAGCATTCAGCTGGGTGATTCCAAGAGCTGGATCTCCCTGCTCTTGGCTCACTGCTGTTCCTTCCACCTGGAATGCTCTTTTCAGGCCTTTGCAGACCCAAGTCTAATGCCAACTTTCCAACCTAGACCCAATGCCTCCAGCCCCAGGAAGCTCACAAGCATCTAGAATCTCGAAGCTGGCCTGTGATGTACTACCTCACTCCCACACCCCCATGCCCAATGAAAGGTGCCTCTGGGGTTCAAATCATAGCTGTGTGTCCTTCAACAAATGGCCTAAGTTCTCTGAGTTCAGGTCATCCTTTCTACAATATAAAAAGTATTTTTTTAAAAAAAAGATTTTATTTATTATTTCCAGAGAGAGAAAGAGAGAGGAAGGGAGAAAGGCAGAGAGGGAGAGAAACATCAGTGTATGGTTGCCTTTCACCTGCCTCCAGCTATGGACCTGGCTGGAGACCTGGCTGGAGACCTGGCTTGCAACCTCATTACGTGCCCTGACTGGGAATTGAACCAACGACCTTTGGGTTCACAGGCTGGCACCTTATCCACTATGCTACCAGGCAGGGTTATAAAAAGGATTTGATGATAGTTCCTACCTCACATAGCTGTTGTAAAGATTAAGTCAATAAAAAAGCATCAGGCCATTTATTCAAGAATTATTAAAGACTTATTACAAGTAGTATTTATTGAATATCTACTGCTTACCAGGTTAAGATATAGAACCAAACAAAACCAAACACAATCTCTGCCTTTATAGGGCTTACAGTCCACTTCCAAGCAGAAAGGCTTGTGCAGAGGTTCAGGGGCAGAAACACACAAAGCTGATCTTGGCCAGCATGCAATGCGCAAAGGGGAGAGTTGGGGTGGGGTTGGACCACCAAGCAGGTAACCATAGGCCATGGTGTGGGTCTTGGATTTTATTTTACAGAAGGAAGGTCATCAAAGGTAAGGAGGGGAGTGATGTGGTTAAAAGGACCAGAGCATGAGTTCAATAAATGTGGCCTGGGGTTGTTAGAATATTGATGGTGCATCAATGGATGAAAGCTGTGGGTCACCATTGTGACCTGGGACCAGAGATTTCTAGGTCTCTCATGAGGTGTGCTCAGTGCCTACCCATCCATCAGGGTTTCGGTAGCCCAGCAAGGCCATATGAACCCACTCCAGCCAGTGCCTGGAGGCAGGGGCTTAACTCCCAGGGGGAAGGTAAACCCCAAAGCTGAGATTCAGGAGAAGGTGATAGAGAAGCCCTAGAGTGGGCAGAATGGGTGCACAAAGCCGTGGGAAGGCAGTGTAGGAGTTTTCTGAATCTTCAAAAGACCCCCAGCTCCCAGACTAGCCATGGTTACTCCTGGAAGCTGCTCCTCCCCCTTGACCAAGGGAATTTCAGATTTGAGAAACCCCCAGGAGGACCACCTTACCTCTTGGATGCTGACCAGAGTGCTCTGAAGAGTAGCCCTGTGGACAAAGGAAAAGGGAAGGCCCTTCTTCAGGCAACTTGAGCCTTGGGTCTGGTCACAATTTTCAAAGGGCAGGCGGGTGCCTCCTAAAGGAAGGCATTTGGGCATGGAGATCCTCTGCTCTGCCCCCGCCCTTTCCCACCCTCGCCTCTGTGGGAACTGCAGGCTCTCTAGACCACAGATGTGGGGCGATGCTGTGATAAAAAACATCTGTTGGGGAGGCTGGCCCCAACTAAGGTTAAGGGAGATGGAGGCAGGCTTGGGTGGCTCAAGGTTGTTATAGGCAGAACAACTGCCTGTTGGGCAGTGTCTGGAGGTCCTGACCTTGGGACTAGTCAGACTCTCACATAAGGTCCGTCTTTCAGGAGTCCTGGGACCAGGAAAAGGAGTCCTCCTGGGCACAGAAAGGAGGGGCTCCGGATCGGGCATTCCAGCCCCCTCACAGCTGTGGCTGAGATTTCGGTGAAAGTGAATGCAGGCTGACACTGCAGGGACAGTGAGAGGAGTCTGTCCCTTTCCCGCCGGCCCTGGGGGTTCTGACCCTCCAGCTCTCACTCGTTCAGATCCAGGGAATCCCCGAGCTTCTGCCCAGACATAGAAGCCTCGACTAAAGCTACGGCCTCAGCATCCTGTCGGGCAGACCCTCCCGCCCCCATTCAGGCTTCACGCGACCCAGAGGGGATCCTGAGGAAGACCTAGACCTCACGTAGAACCCGAAGGCGAAAGTGGGGAGAGGTGATGGACAAAGCGTCGCGAACTTGACCCCCGGTCTCCCCGGAGCCCCGGGAGCTGGATGAATTTGGGGATGTGGTCTGGGACTGGAGGAGGGGGGCCCATAAATGCAGGGGCGTGGCCGGAGATGAAGGGCTGTCAATTTAGGGTGGAGCAGCAGGGAAAGCAAGGAGTGGGCGAGACTTATCCTTCAGGCGACGACTGCAGCGTAAGGGTGGGGCCCGGGTATAGCAGGGGGGGAAAGGTGCTAAGGGGGTGAAAGCAGTTGGATGGAGGGCAGGACGGTGAAAAGAGGGGGTCAGGATCGAGCGCGAGGTCCCTGCAGCTCACTAGCAGGAATTCCGGGTGACGCGTGGATTTGGCTGGGTGCGGTGACACCGGAGCCCTGTGGCCAGCGGGGCGACAGGCAGAGAACCAGCATGAGGGTGCCCAGGAGGCAGCGCGGGTTCTGAGCACGTCGCGAGAAGAGCCGCGGCTCCAGGGACGAGCTTAGGAAGCGCTTCTGCAACTGTGGGCAGGGGGACCGGGTCGGAACAGAAGCAGAAGCGGGGCTGCCGCGCAGACAACCGCTAACGGCGCGTTTTCCGGCCCCAGGAACAAGCCGGTAGCGCGATCGGTGCAGGTGGACGCCCTGGCCTGGATATTGCTGTGACTGGACTAGAGCCGGGCGCCAGGAAGGTGGAAACCTCTTTCGGACAGGTCTGAGGTCTCTGCATGGCCTCGGCATCCCGAGGAGGGGACGGGGCTGAAGGAAGTGTCCAAGCTGGTGGCATCCTGGAAAGCGACGGGCGACCATTCCCTCACCTTGGGCACGAAACGCGTGGAAGGTGAACTGTCCCTGCAGAGCTGCAAGGGCTTTGTTTGGGGCCGAGCCCCTCTTGCTGTCACTCAGGGCCCCTGAGCGCCGCCCTCGAGGCGTCTTTGGCCCCGCCCGCAAGAGGCCATTATTCTAGGTCCTGCCACCTGCCTGGCCACTCACACGACTTCGTTGACGTTCCGCATCTCTTCCTTTCTTCCCCGGGCTCGAGCTTCCAGTCATCCCTCCTCGATCATTGGAGCCCTTCCCTCTGGCTTCGTCTAACAGTCCAGCGCTCCGCCGTCTCCAGCCCTACCCCGTCCTGTCCGTTATCCCGGCCCCGCCTGACCGCGGGCCTCGCCCCTGCCCTGAACGGTACCCCTCCATCGCTCGCCCGGGATCGCCCCCTGCCCTGCCCGCCTTCTCAACCGCGCTAAACCCCGGCTCCCGCCGCAACCCCGCCCTTTCGGCCTCCCCTGGCCCCGCCCCGCACGGCGACCCCTCTTCTCCCGAACGCTGCCAGCCTGTCATCCGGGCCAGGCGCCTGCTCGCCAGATCACACCCCAGCCGCGTCCCCCTTGCGAGTCCCCCAGGCCCTGCAGCCGCAGACCCGTCCCCAAGGCTCTGCCCCGTCTGTCCCTCCTCTCGGCCCGCACCCGCTCCAGCCTGGCCGGCCCCTCACGCCGGCCCTTCACCGCCCACCGCCTGGGCCCGCTCTCTGCAGCCCGCTCAGGTCCACCCTCACCACGCTGTCAGCGAGGGTGCAGGCGGGGGTCCCCTCGTAGAAGGCGACCGCCGGAACGAATAAGACGAAGGCATCCCCCCGGGCGGGGCGGGGCCGCGTGGCCCGCACACTGTGACCGCAGGAAGAGCACGGAGCTACCCTGCGGTTATCCGAACTCCCCACGAGTGAGGAGAAGGCCTGTGGGTTGGGGGTTTCCTCAGAACTCTATGCAGTCCCGGGGCCTGGGTCCTCATCATCACCCCTTCACCTGGGCACGTATACAAAGGACGAGCAAACGACACCACCCCCCCCACCCCCCCCGCCCCTAGCTGATATCAGGGACGCTGGAAGCTGGGTGCCTGGGAGGCCTAAGTCTGGGATTCTATTCCCAGATCTATCTATCCTCTTCTGCTTCCAATCTGTTCTCCCCGCCCCACTCCCCCCAGGGCCTCGGTGTCCCGTCTCTGTAATGCCAATCCAATATTCTGCTTCCACCACCAGCATCAGCATCAGCGAAAAGTCCAACTTGGCAAAGGACTGAAGTGGCCAGACCCTGGGGAGTGCAGGGGGTCACAGCACCTCTGGGGTAGGCACTGGTCCCTTCAGATAACGCTCTAGGGCTCCTCGCTAACGGGAATGGTCCAGGGCTTCCGCTCCAGATCTTCCAGGACTTTCTGTACCACAGGCCAAACCAGGAGGTTCGCAGGGAAGATGTGAGGAACCTGGACCAAACCCCTAGGCCTGGGCCCTTCTCCAGGGCACAACTGGCTCAGCCTGGGGCTATATCCCCCTTGATGCAGCTCAGGAACTTTATCGGTAACTGTGGCTTGGACGGTATTACCAATTCCACGTGCTCTTCTTACAAGGTGACCTTGATACTCCTGCCAACGGGAATGGGCTCTATGCACTTTGCTGGGAAGAAAACAAATCTAGACAGATTAGAACATGATGAAAGTGATGCTATCTGACCTCCAAAGCTAGATGATAAGTCCCAGCAACTAGTCATCAATTCTCCCTCAGCCAAGTCTTTCCAGCTGAGGACCCAGACATCATGAAGCAGAGACAAGTCATCCCCGCTGTGCTCTTTGTGAATTTCTGACCCATAGAATCCGCAGCATCAGCCAGTTGTTTTATACACTAAGATTTCAGGTGGGTGTTATGCAGTAATAGTAATTGGAATGGCAATAACATGTTGTTGTTTTTAGGATTTTATTTATTGTTTTAGAGAAAGGAGAAGGAAGAGAGAAAGAGCAGGAGAGAAACATCAATCTGGAAGAGAAATATCAATTAGTTGCCCCTAGCACACTCAAAACCCAGGCATATTCCCTAACCTGAAATCGAACTGGTGGCCTTTTGATTTTTGGATGATGTCCAACCCACTGAGCCACATCAGTCAGGGCTCAAGTGTTATTTTAATTTCAATATGCCTGACTCTTCATTCAGGTCAGTTGTTTCATAACTTGGGCAAGAAAGAGGGTGCTGGGTATTGACACCCAAACCCCACCACTGTCCTTCAAATTTCAGCTCAAATTTATCCTGAGAGACTTTCCCCAACCTTTATGGAAAGTGCCCTCCCTAATCAGTCTAGATTTATTTCCTTCCCAGCACTTTTCATCTTCCAAAATTACACATATGGAAATCCACAACCTTCTTGTCCTGCAGGCTCTACACACCAAGACTTCACCCAGGTCCTCCCACTTCCAGACTGCATGAAGTAAGAGCTGGCTGCGCAATGACTGAATGTCTGTGTCTCCTCAGAACTCATATTCTGAACCTCATCCCAACTTGATGGTATTATGAGGTGAGGCCTGCAGGAAGTGCTTAGGTCATGAGAATGGAGCCTTTGTGAATGGGATTAGGATGCTTAGAAAAAGAGACCTCAGAGAGTGCCCTCATCCCTTCTGCCATGAGAGGTTACAATGACAAGATAGCTGTCTACGACCCATATAATATGGAAATATGGGGGCTCTTCCAGCACCTTGGTCTTGGACTTCCAGCCTCCAGAACTTCAAGAAATAAGTTTCTATTGTTTATAAGCCATTCAATGTATGGTGTTTTGTTATAGCAGTACAAACTAACTAAGATAGGCTATTAAGTTGACACCTCACTATTTTTTATTGGTGCTATTGTAAATAGTACTTTAATGAATATCAATTTCAGTCATTTATAGCTATATATAAAAACAATTGATGTTTATATATTGACCTTATATTCAATGACCCTGCAAAATTTTAAGGTCTGAATCATTGTATTCTTTTAAAATGTTCATCTAGTCACTTGCACTTTTTTTTCCTTAATTCTGTTTTTTTTTTCAAAGAGTCATTTCATTAAGATATAATTGACATATAAGAAGCAGTAGCCCTGGCTTATGTGGCTCAGTGGATTGAGTGCCAGCTTGTAAACCAAAAGGTCACTGGTTTGATTCCCAGTCAGGGCACATGACTGGGTTGCAGGCCAGTTCCCCAGTTGGGGTCATGTGAGAGGCAACCCGTTGCACACACAGATGTTTCTGTTTCTGTCTTTCTCCCTCCATTTTCCTCTCTCTAAAAATAAAATAAAACATTTAAAAAATGTTTTAAGCAGTAGATATTTATTGCATTCATCTTGATGAGTTTGGAGATAAGTTTACACTCATGAAACCCCCAGTCACAATCAAGGCTGTAACTTTACCCATCACCTGCAAAAGTTTTTCCCACCCCACCGTGACTTTTTTTTTTTTTACCATCCTGCTTTTTAATTTTTTTAAAAGGTTTTATTTATTATTTTTAGAGAGAGGGCAGGGAGGGAGGAAGAAAGGGAGAGAAAACATCAAAGTATAGTTGCCTTTCACCTGCCTTTAGCTACAGACCTGGCTTGCAACCTGGTTATGTGCCCCAGCTGGGAATCGAACCAGGCCGGTGCCTATTCACTGAGCCACCAGCCAGGCCCACCCTGCTTTTAATATTGATTTCCCTTCTGTGGTAAGACACTTAACATAAGGTCTATTCTCTCAACAAGTTTTTAAATATGCAATACAATACTAACTCTAGGCCTTCTGTTGTCCAGTCAATGTGCAGAATTTATTTGTCTTGTATTACTGAGATTTTGTACCTTTGGGCCAACATATCCCCATTTTATTGGTTCCTTTTAAAAATAATTTCATTTATCTGCTCAGAATGTCTCTGTTTCCATTCATTTCTAAAGTGTTTGCTCCTCACGGAGGATGGTTTCAATAGAGGCTTTGAAGTATTCGTCTGGCAGTTCAAACATCTGGGTCTTTTCAGGGCTGGTGTTTATTGCTTTTTCTTTGAGAACTGGGTAACTTGGCATTGTAGTCTTGATATTTTATTTATTTATTTTTGTATAATGGATATTTTAAATATTGTCTTGTGAAACTCTGGGTACTGTTGAAAACCTCTGTAGAATTTTTAAATTAAAAAAAATTTAATGGAATTTATTGGGGTAACATTGGTTAATAAAATAATATAGGTTTCACCGGCCTGCAAATCCATGTCACTGGTTTGATTCCCAGTCAGGGCACATACCCAGGTTGCAAGCCAGGTCTCCAGCCAGGTCCCCAGCTGGAGGCAGGTGAAAGACAATCATACATGGATGTTTCTCTCCTTTTCTTCCTCCTTCCCTGCCCTTCTCTCTAAAGATAATGAATGAAATCTTCTTTGGAAATTTAAAAAAAAAAAAGGTTCGATTCCCCAGCCAGGGTACATAACCAGGTTGCAAGCCAGGTCTCCAGCCAGGTCCATAGCTGGAGGCAGGTGAAAGGCAACCAACCTCTCTCCCAACCTCTCTCCCTCTCTGCCTCTCTCCCTTCCTCTCTTACTGGAAATAATAAATAAAATCTTTAAAAATAAAATAAAATAAAATAAAATAGGTGTATAGTTCCATAGTACATCATTTGTATATTGCATTGTGTGTTCATCACCCCAATGGAAATTTTCAAAATATTTTCTTTAGTTTTTGAAAGAGGGGAAAGAAGGGAGAAAGAGAGGGAGTGAAACATTATGTGGGAGAAACATTGCACATCTCACTTGAGGACTTTTCTTCATTGGTTTTAGAGAGATAAATAGCAACGTGAGAGGAAAACATCAATTGGCTGCCTCTCATACTCTCCTAGACTAGGGATTTTTTTTTTTTTTTTAAGTTTTTTATTTATTTATTTATTTTTGAGAGAAGGGCAGGGAGGGAAAAAGAAAGGGAGAGAAGCATCAATGCATGGTTGCCTTCTACCCACTTCCAGCTATGGGTCTGGCTGGAGACCTTGCCTGCAACCTGGCCATGTACCCTGACTGGGGAATCTAACCAGCGACCCCCAGGTTCACAAGTTGGTGCCAATCCATTGGGTCGCCAGCCAGGGCCAGAGATTTAAAAACAAAACAAAACAAAACAAGATTTAAAATTTTTTATTCATTATTTTTAGAGAGTGGGGAAGGGAAGGAGGAAAAAAGAGAAAGAAACATCAATGTATGGTTGCCCTTCACCTGCTTTCAGCTGGGGATCCGGCTGGAGACCTGGTTTGCAGCCTGAGTATGAGCCCTAAGTGGGAATTGAACCAGAGACCCTTTGGTTTGTAGGCCAGTGCTCAGTCCACTGAGCCATACCAGCCAGTGGGGACCAGGGATTTAACCCAAAACCCAGGCATATGCCCAACTGGTAATTGAGCTGGCAACTCTTCACTTTTCAAAACAGAGCCCAACCAACTAAGCCACATTGGCCAGGGTTATATAATATATATATTTTTTAATAGCAGGCAAACCTGGTTAGGTTCAGATTGCAAGTTCTGTCACCTTCTGTAGACAGTGATTCTAACATCCATTTTATTTTCAAAGCTTTGCAATGCTGTTTAGGCCTGCTGGGATTAGCCTTGGGATAAACCAGTGGTTTATATGGTGGTTCAATGCTTTGCAAAGTCTTTGTTATTCTTCTTGGGGTGTGTTCCATCCAAGCACAGTTTGAGGATGAGCCTAGGAATTGTGTTGGTTCACACACAGAATTAGAGGGTTTCCTTTATCCACCCTCTACTTTACAGGACATTCTTTGGCTCCCAGGGGTCCCTTTTACAGGTCCTTTGGTCAGAAATATGAGTATGACATTCTCTCAGTTTTAACTGCCAGCACTGTCTCACAATTCCTCATCAGTGGGTCTGCTTCAGGGCAAAGCAGCCAAAGAAGAGAGAGAAAAAAGTTTGGAGGATTCTCACACTATTCATACTACATGAGCCCCCTTTTCATGTTCTCTTCTCTAGAGAACAAGGTTAAATAAAATGACAAGGATTCTGCTCATGCTCTCCAGTTTGTGGGCATCCTTTGTCCTGCTTTTCTGGTCAGAATGTTAGGCTTTTCTATTTGGGTTTTTGCTGTTGTGTCAACTGCACAGTTTCCTATTTCAAGGTCAAATAAAAAAGATACAAGAAGTTTACCAGGAAGCTCCCCACTGCTCCTGGTGGGTGTGGCTCAGTTGGTTGAAGGTAGTTCTGCAAGGCAAAGGTTGGGGCACATGCCTGCATTGCAGCCCAGTCTCTGGTTGGGGTGCATGTGAGAGGAACCACTCGATATTTCTCTTGCACAGCTATATTTCTCTTCTTCTCTTTTTCCCTCCCTTCTTCTATCTCTGAAAATAAATAAATAAAATCTTTATGAAAGAAAGAAAGGGAGGAAGGAAGGAAGGAAGCTCTCCATTGCTATGTGGATTGTTCTTCACATTTTGGCTCTTCATCTCAATCTGCTATTATTTATTTTTCAGAGTTTTTCCTTAAGTAGTTGCTTTTTGTATTTCTACCTAGTCCAGAATTCTAAAACCAGCCCTGGAGGCAGTTTTAAAGGTAAAATAGTTTTGCTAATCCTCAAAATGGGAAGAAATGTTCTCATTCCCCACCCCCAACATTACTTTTCATGCTGTGACCTTAGCCCAGGAGGCCAAGGCTGAGGGACTCTGGGGAAGTCACTTAACCTGTCTGGGTTTTCCTTTCCATATCTCCATGATGAGTGTGCTGGGTTAAGTGGTATGCCAGGGACATCCCAGTTCTGAATTTTCTGTTTAATCATAATAGACTCCAGTCTAAACTAGTGACATTTACATTGTACATGTCCTGTGTTGCAATCATCCTATTCCTTCTCACACACATTCACCAAGACACATGTATAACATTCTGAGCAACACCATTAATAATAGCAAAAATCATGAAACAACCCAAAGGTCCATCAACAGGCGATTGGGTGAATAAATTACATTGAAGAATACTATACAGCTGGGAAATGGGTGAACTAAGGCTACACACAGCAGCACAGATATTTTTCATGTAATTTGTATTGCATGAGGAAAGCAAGTGACAGAAAATTACACACAGTACGATTCTATTTATGTAAAAGGCAAAACCAGGTAAAAAATTAAGCAATAATATATTCAAGGATGCATAGTGGTACACCTGTGTAAAAAAAGAAAAAGAAGCACCCTGGCTGATGGCACAGTGGATAAGGCGCTGGCCTGCGAACCCAAAGGTCACTGGTTCAATTCCCAGCCAGGGCACATAATCAGGTTGCTAGCCAGGTCTCCAGCCAGATCTGTGGCTGGAGGCAGGTGGAAGGCAACCATACATTGATGTCTCTCTCTCTGCCTCTCTCCCTTCCCCTCTATCTGGGAATAATGGGTGAAATCTTTTTAAAAATTAAAAAATAATACAAGAATAACAAGTTAATGATTGACACAAACTTGAATAGTGAGGATATCTTATAAGGATGTGCAAAGGGGCACGTGGGACCTTCAAAAGAACTAATGTTCTATTCCTTAAACAGGGTGGCTGGTGCTTAAACATTCACTTTACTATTATCCTTAAACTAAATGCATTAGCAATATCTCATTTATCTATATATAATACATTTTACAAGTTGAAAAAAATTCAAGAATTTACCCCAGGTATTTTCCTTGTATGGGTTAGGTAATGAGTCCTCAGAGGGGGCTGTCACATCGCAACGAAAAAAAAAAGGCTGAGACAGTGGGGAAAAGAGTATCTAAGGCCCTGATCAGGTCAAAGCTGAGGGTGAAAATTTCTGAATTCGTACATTGTATACACATATTCACATACCAGACACAAAAATACTCTTCCTTATAGGTACGTTCATAGCTCTGGGTGCAGTTCCAAAATATTCCACTAGAGGACACCAAGGCACCAGCTTTCCCCTGCTGGCAGGAACAAGGCCTCACTTCTCGCCTGAAGTAGCGCACTTCCCTACCTTTCCAGAAGGGGGCGCCAGTGGCCGAGGAAGGCCGAAGCAGGCAAGGCGCCCAGGTTTGCTAGCGCGCTAGTGAGTTCAGCGGTGCTCCCAGCTCTCCCTGCCGCTTCAAAGATGGGGGTCTCAAGCTTAGGAAAGGAACAGCAGCCATAGACATGACTTTGCTGCACCTCCTTCAGCCTTGCCTTCAAGCTTGGATCCTGTAACCACCCCCTTCTGTATATAAAGTGAAGAATCTAGGTTTTCAAAGCCCAGATTTTTGAAATGTAGGCACAGCATTTTGCAAATATTACCTGAACACATTAAAAAAAAACCCATAAACGTATTTCTAGGGCTCTTTCCAGATAAGACGATCTGAAGTTTAAGCTTCAGTAATTTCAGGGTAAACCTGCCTCTGATCACATATATGCATATTTATTTACTGTCTTCTCCTAGAATGTAAGTTCCAAGAGGGCAAGATTTTTATCTAAGTCGTTATCTCCTACAGCCTCCTTGGCTTCCAACACAAGGAGGAAACTTTACAACTATGTGTTGAATGAACCAACTGAGGCTGGTACAGTTTTCCAAGTAGACATGACAGTGGCCTGGCCTGGGGCTTGAGAAGTGAATGGCTTCAGACTGATGTCACTGAAACCTCAGAACTGTGACTGTAACACCCATTTTAAAGCTGAGAATGCTAATCCCTGACTGGTGAAGCTCCATGGGCTGGGCATTGGCCTCCAAATCTCAGTGTCATGGGTTTGATTCCCACTCAGGGCACATGCCTGAACCCAGGTCACAAGTATGGGGTGTGCAAAAGGTAACTCATCACTGTTTCTCCTCCTCTCTTATAAAGAAAAAAGCTGAGAATGCTGAGTGCCAGGACCATGTAGCAAGTGACTAATCAGAAGTGACACAAGGCCTAGAAACTGAATCTGCTGTCTCTTACACCCTCTTGACTCCAGCTACCACTCTCCTCCCCACCCCCACGCCCCCTCCTGTCCCTAGCCACTCTTTGCACAAGGCTCCGGGTGCCCCTCTCGTGAACAGCAGTGGGGGAAAAAATAGATTTTGTAAGAGTTGGGACAGGAAGCGCCAACACGTGGGGTCTGGGAAGATAAGGGTGAACCCACCCCTGCAGGCCTCCAGGCCTTCTGGTTTCCTCTTTCCTTCCCTTCCCATTCCCGGAAAGAGGCACCGGGACCCTGGCCTGGCCATGACTCACCACCTTTCCCTCTGGCAGCCAAACTGGGATCCCAGGCCCGCCTGTCACTGGAGAGCCTTGCTGCGTATGATACTGGGCAGCAGAGAGCCCTCCCTAGCCATTAGTCTCTAGAGCTCAGTAAGAGTAGCTGGCCTGAAGACAGGTTCTACTGCTGAGCCCTACTCTCGGGAGACAAAATGTGGGGCGCTCCTGGAATACCCCCTATTAAGCTAATTTTGAAGTCTGAAGTGACTCAGATTGGTAGGTGTGAGGTTGGGGTTTGTGTGTGAAGCACCCTTGATCCCTATGGAGGGGGAGTATGCATCCAGCGGTCAGGGCCTGCTGATTCCTCAGCCACCAGGACATGTCGACAGTGTGGTTGGTGTCTGCCTAGTTCAAGACCTGTGCCCAAATATGTGATCTGTCCTCTCAGAACCAGGCCAAACAGAACCTAACCCAGAACCTCTTACAGGTTGAAAGCCTGAGCCATTTCCTTCTTTTAAGGTTCTAGTGAGATTTTTTATTTTGAAAAAAAAGTGTTTTTTTTTTAAATTTTTACTTATTTATAGAGAGAGAAGAAAGGGAAACATTGATCAGTTGTCTCTCACATGCTTCCAACTGGGGTTTTGGCCCACAACCTAGGCACGTGCCCTGACCTGGAATTAAACCAGCAACCTTTCAGTTTTTCGGAATGATGCCCAAACCACTGAGCCACAGCAGCCAGCCCACAGCTCTAGTGAGATTTTTTAAATTAAGAAATGTGAAAACAAAAAGTGGATTGCAAAAACTGTGTTATGTATTTTGTCTTGGATTTCCCCAGTTTACACATTTAAAACAAAAAAAAATGTATATTGCCTAGGCATGATTTTCATAGGAAATAAGAAGAAAAAATTTAAAAAAGGCTAAACTGGACGTCCGGAGGGAACATGAAGCCTCTCCTTAGCCTGGTTTGGACCAATATGATTTTTAGAAAGACCTCTTAAGTCAATGCCCCAGTGTGGCCTTGTTGGGTCACCTTACCCGTTTGATGCCTTTTTTTTTTTTTTTTTCATCTGAAAAGTAGGAATAGCAATGGGTCCACACACCTGACAGGGCTGATGAGACAACCCCCTTAAAAAAGGGTTCAAAACATTTTACACCAACATATACTAAACTGTCCACTGTGAGCCAGTCCCGGTGCTGAGTGGATCCTGGAGGCTGAGGTTCTGGAGCCCATTTGCTAGATGAGAAAACAGACGCTCCCACAGGTAAAGTGAGGAGCACCAGGGCTGACTCAGAGGCTGCACTCTACCAGCCTTGCTACTAAAATGTTAGCCCATTATTGTTGCTGCTGTTGTTACTGTGATTATTAAAATAAGCATATGATAGCATGACTCCCATACAGCTGTAAGGAGAATTAAATCAGTTTGTTAAATAAAATTTTAAAATACTTCAGGTCAGGCCCACAGCACGGGAGAGGAAGGGGCCAATGTTCAAGAAACTGTCCCGGTGTTCCTTCGAGGGCCACCTCCCGGCTCCTCCTCTCGCCCCATCAGGAGATGTTAAAGGAGTTAATGATTTCCCAAGCAGGCGCTGAAAGGAGCAGGGTTTTGCGCGCGCGCGCGCGCGCGCACACACACACACACACACACACACACACGGGCAGCTTCTGTCCCCCTGTCTCCCTCCCCCTGCGAGGCCGGGAGCCTCTTATGCAAGCCGCCGGCGCCCGCCCGTTCCCAGGCCCGGCTGCAGCTGCGGGCGGAGGGGCAGGGCGGGGGCGGCGCGCTGTTTGTCTAGCGCGGCCGTGCCAAAGGCGGCGGGCCCCAGACAGCCAGGCGCCTCCGTACACCTGGGGATGCTCAGGTTAAATAGCTCCGCATTCCTCGGGCCCAGCTGATGGAAACGCTCCCAGGCCGCCGCCGAGCCGGCCTCCAGATGGGCTGGGCCCGGGCCAAAGGGGAAAAGAGGGAAACGTGAAAGCCAGAGTGTGCCTTGAACGGTGGGGAGTGGGGAGGCGCCCCCCGCCCGCCCCCACAGCCCCATCCTCCCCTGGAAAAGGCCCTGCCGTGTGGGAGTGCACGCGGAGGACACGCCCTCGCCCCCGTGGGTGGGCTTGCAGGCAGAGGCCCACCCACGGGAGGGAGTGGGTGCGCACGTGTGCCTCTGAGGACACTGCAAGGACACACAGGCGAGAATTAATCATTTATAACTAGCAAACACGGGCTAAGTGCTCTGTACTTCATTTTTTTTCTCTACAATTCTGTGAAGTTAATGCTATAAAACAGCAGCAGGGTGGGGAGTTAATGGGGAGTAGCAAAGGACTTAAATTACCGCCAATTATTGTGTTCTTTAATAAAGTTCCTAATGTGCTTGGGGAAGGGGCAGTACCTGGCTTTCTAAATTCAATTGCAATTGATGTACAATATTAGTTTCAGGTGTACATGGTGATTAGACAAGGGGTGGCATCTGCCTTAATGTTAGCGCTCAATAGGGGATCTTATCTATTCTATTGTTCATCCCCTCTAAAGCTCTATCTCTGTTGTAAACCTGGGATCAGAATACTGCTTTTAGTTGACCACATGACATCATCTCTGTAAAGGGGTGAGCATACAGGTAGGCTCATGGTGCTAGGTGCTATTTATTTTGATTTTTATTGATAGAATGTATTAACAGTCTTTACTTTCTCTGGGACAAATGCTTTGCCCGATTCAGGACTCCGTTTCTCCCAGTGTAATACATGGGAGTTGACCTAATAGGTCAGCGGGGGGATTGGTGTCCCCAGGGCCTTAACAATTGTCAGGAAAGTTGGTACTTGAACTTTTCAGGAAGGGTTTGTCTGAATATAGCAGCCCCACCTCTACCCTAGGACCAGTGAAGACCCAGCAATGCCAGCCAACATACAGAACAATTACACACTTAGGAACCCAGTATGATTCTGCAGCCCTCAGACACACAAACCCATGCATCACGCCAGACCCATGCAGAGATGCCCACAATGCATTTAGGCAGAACACACAAGCCCAAATAGCTGGGGGTTGCACACTTATCTGCAGAACACATGTGTTCACATTTGCCCTTCTGCACCACCCCCCTCCCCAGCCTGTACACAAAAAGAGGACCTAGCCCCAAGGGGGAACTATCTGTTCACTCATGTCACACACACAGGCCCAGACACTCATTTGCACTCCCCCATGGGTACAGACACACACGTGTCCAGGCAGATAGGCCCTTGCCGATGACGCAGTTTTCCTGCTCAGGGGCTGGGGATTGACTCCCCCACTCCTCAGAGCCCACACGGGAGCCCTTGGGGGAGAGAGGAGGCTCCTGTGAACTGCTGGCGAAGCCAGGCCAGGGTGAGGGGGCCGACTCCAGACCCGGAGCAGGTGGCCCTGCAGCTGTGCCCAGGCTGGCCCTGCCAACTTGCTCACCCACTTGGACAAGCCTGGAGCCTCAGGGCAGCCTGCTGGGACCCAGGGTTAGGTGACCCACTGGGGGAGGCACCTCCTACCGAGGAATGGGGCAACTTCAGACAAACGGAGGCGCTGGTAAGTCCCTTTCCTCTGGATCTCACTTCCCCCATTTTGGCAAAGATGCAGGTGGTCTAGTGACCTGGTTCCCCAACTTAAATGTCTTGTTGAAGCCTCTTTAACCCAGAGTGGGCCTTGGCAGGCTGATCTGCACTTAAACTACCTCCCCAGGTGACCCAGATGGCTCAATGACCACTTTTGAGACACCTTAGGGGAATTAACTTATGATACTAGGGAAGAGGAAAGTGGCCAGGGATGGGGGGAAGAATAAAGACCAGAAACACTTAGTTCAGGTCCGTAAAAGTGACAGCCCAGATGTGGCCTTCCAGTCCCCCACGGCCACCCTCCCCAACACCAGCTGCAAAAAGGGTCAGGGGTCACCCCACCCAAGCCAGGTCCCTCCCCTCAATCCAAGAACACTGCAACTTTACTACCATCTAAAGTATTTGTTTAATAACAACAGAGAGAAAAACCCACAGAACTATTGTAAAACAATATTCTCAGTCGGTGATCATTGTAATATACAATACAAAGCAATTAATTTCCTCAGAAATCTGAGAAGCACCAAACGTGACCATTTTTTAAAATGTCTGCTTTTCAAAAAATAGAAACACACGGGGCAGGGGTCGGGTGGGGAACTCCCCCAAGTCTCTGGTGACTGATAGGTGTGGAGGGAAGGTCAGCCTGCCCTGTCAGTCCCCCAGCCCTGGGCTGGATCCAGCATGAGCCCAAAGGCCAAAGATCTCAATTTGCTCCTCCCCAGCTGCGGCCAGGCGCTTGGGAGGACGAGAGCACTTATTCCTTTTGGTCCCTGGAAGGCTGGGGTCTGCCGGTCCTGGAAGAGGACGCTTCAGCGACACAAGATGCGATCATCCGATGGAACACAAGCCGCCTGTGAAACGAAGAGAGAAGCGGTGAGACGGGCCAGTTGGAGGGGACAAGGCTGCAAGCCATCCCTTCCCCAGGAGACACGAGGAAGGAGCGTTTCTTCCGATGTGCTTGGGAACTCTTACAAAGCCAGGGCCCCCAAAGGATGGGGTAGACGTAGGGCCAAGTCCCCCCGCCCTCTCTGAGCCTCAGTTTCCCATCTGCATAAGGAAAATTATCTCGTGCTCCAACTCGGACCTCACCTCGGCCGCCAGAGCGCTGATCTCACCGTTGAGCGTGCTGAGCGGGGCCCGAGCGGGGAGCCCTCGGCCCCCTGGGGTCCCGACTTGGGATTCTGAGTTTAGCTCTAACTCCAGGTCCCAGATGTAGTCGATGACGTGCTGGAGGATCTCCACCCTGCTCACTTTACGGTTTTGAGGCAGGGTGGGCACCAGCTCCTTGAGGCGCGAGTAGCAGCCGTTCATGTCGTAGAGCAGCACGTTGACCTGCTGCTCGTCGAGCAGGGTGGGCAGGCGCGCCCCGGGGCCGCCGGCGCAGCGCGAGATGGCCACGCTCTGCTCCGACAGGCAGCGCACCACCTCGCTGGCGCCGCCCGCAGTTTTGCCGGCCTTGAGTGCACAGCTGGGGCCGGCGGCGCCCGCCGCATTGCCACTGGCGACCTTCATGATTCTAGCGTCGGGGTAACAGAGAGGAAGCCGGAGCTGCTCCTGCAGAAGGAAGTTTAAGCGCTAAAAAGACGGTTGTAGAATAAGCGACCCAAATCCCACAGGCAGATTATTATAAAGACACCCTGTCCCCTCCCCGAGGGGCGGATTCAAACGTTCAAAAGCAGCCAATGGAAGGTGTGGAGGCGTGGCCTCCAGAGCCTCTGGGCCCCACCCCCTGCTGTACAAGTGTACCCTGGAGGACGGGTAAAGGGGACCCGAGGTGTTAAGAACACAGAGGGCACGGGGAAGGCTGACTAGTGGAGGCTAGGGCAGCCTTGGAGTCGTTAGCAAGGCGGCAAGGAGGCAAAACCGATATTGCCCGTATAATAGAAAAGATTTCAAGAACCAGTTTTCTCGGCGTTGGCCAGGTAGCTCGATTGGTTAGAGCGTCCTCACCATATGCCCTACAAATGAAAGCATAAATAAATGGAACAAGTTGCGCGCGCGCTCTCCCCCCTTCTCTTTCTCTCAAATAAAAATAAATAAAATGTTTTCCCGGGTTCATTTTCTCACTTCTTCAGCCCCATTTTACAGGTGAGAGAAGATGAAGCCCCGATGAAGAAGCAGCTGGCTCTGGCACTCCCAGAGCCTGGGCTTTGGAGCCTATTGGAAGGTGACCTCTGGGACCCTGATTGCGCGAATATTTGGGCCGAAATTTAAAACGGGGACCCCTTTAACATATGAACCGGGACTGACCTCCCCCAGTTCCCAGAGAACGTTGTTAATGTTCCCGGGACCTGGGAACTTAACCCAGGCCCTTCAGGGTAGAAGCAGTTAGTTACGGAGTTTTCCTCTAGGACTGGGGGCTGGGCCTCTGGGACCTGAACCAGACAGAAGGCTCCCGGAGTGGGGCTGCATCTCCTAATTCTACCCAGAATTTGCAGCCCCCTGAAAAAATTCCCTAAATCTGCCTCAACTAGTGATTTTTACATTTTTCTCCCTTTTTTGGCCATTTCCCGCCCCGCCCCCACTCAAGATCTCGGATCAGGGTCTCCCACGGCGCAGCAGCTGTGGAGCTGAGTCCCCCCTTGCCCCCCGCCGGGCTTCCCGGGCTGGTCTGTGTCAGCGTCTGAACAAGCGGCTCAGACCGTTAGACGCCAGGCCCGTGACGTCACCCATTCATAAAACCCGGACGGGCTGTCAGGCTGGCGCCGCGCGGGCGGTCGCCATGGAGACCACAAACTCCGCTGTGAGAGCTTCCCTCCACCCTCCAGTCACCTGCGGACCTCCGGCAGGAGGCCTGGGAATGTGCTCCTCACCCGCACGAGTCTCCGAGCAAGGGTCACCTTACCTCTCCGCCCCACACCTGGACTGTCCCCACCAGGCCCACAGTTTGGGCTGCTTAGAAAGTTTCTTCATCATCTCCTCCCCATCCCCAGCTCTCCTTACCACCTGGGGAAAGGAGCCCGAGTTCTGCTGCCCGGTGAATTTAGTTGAGTCTCGGCCTCTCTGAGCCCTAATAGCTGTCTGCTATTTTGATGATAATCACCCAAGTAATGATTTACTGTGTTCTTACTTCATGTGAAGAGCCAGCCTTTATCATTTTCTGTAATCCTTGCCATAACTCTAAAGAGAGGAGCTGTTTGGTTCCTTTGTACGAAGGAGGAAACTGAGGCTCAAAAGCCTCCCAGGAGCCACAGCTGTTGTAATGGCTGCATTATTAGTAACCAGACCACTTAACTGTAATGCAGGCCCTTCCCGCCAGGGCAGGCAGTCTGCCTCCGGAGTCCTCAACAGACCAGAGCTGGGAAACTGAGGCTTAGAATAGCTGCCCAAGGCCACACAGCCTTAGCAGGGCTACATAGTTCTGCGCTTACGCAGAACAGAGTGATATTATGTCCCCTCCTTCTTCCCAGCAATTAATTCACTGGATATCAGCAAGTTGTTTTGTCTACAGAAATTTGGAGAGGTTGTCAATAAACCAGCTTCCTCCCTCCCCACTAGGAAACCAGGAACACTGATCAGTGAAACCAGCTTCAAAGGAGAGAGAGATCAATTAATTAGCTGGACTCCCCATCCCCTTATGATACTCCTGCAAGCTCGTGGAACTCCCTGGGCTTGTGTTAGCAAGCCTCTAATGACTGAAGAGAACATTTTTGCTGTGCAGACGAAGTGCAAAAGAATTGGAAGGACAATGCCCAAGAAGAGGAAATTAGGATATTAATTCACTATTGAGTGGTGATTAATTGACCTAGCAATTTTTGATAAAATCAATTCCAGAGACACCTGCATACATGAGCACAAGGACATCTGTTCAAGGATATTCACTGGGGAGCTGTTTACAAGAGGGAAAGTTGAAATAAACTATCCATCAATAGTGGTATTAAAAAGATGAATGGAACCTCAAGTGTCAGGGACAGGCCCTGCAGCAGGGGACATAGGGCTCTGAGAGACATTAGATCCCACTGTTGGTGGAGAAACCAGAGTTGGACTGGGTGGGTGGGTGGGGGGGGTGTCAGGTAGGACCTCTGGTAAAAAAGAGGAGGGAGTTTCAGGTAGGACCTCTCCTAACAAAGCAAACTTACTGCACCCAAGAACACGTGAAAGGGGAAATGAATTTAAAACAAGGGAGGAAATAATGCTGTGGAAAGCTTCAAACACAATACTGTGTGATTATTCACAAATGCAGTTCTAGAACAGGCATGTGTACAATGAAAGAAATCAGAATAGTGGTTGCCTCTGGGAGCAGAGGGTGGGAATTGGCAGGAGAGAAGGGGTGTGAGGGAACTTTCTGGAGTGGTGGGAATGTTCCATAGCATGGTGAGGTGTGGATTACAAAGTGTATGAATTTGTCAAAGCACACTGCATTGTATACTTTTTGTGCATTTCACTGTATTTAAATTGTACCTCAATAAACATAGTAGAAAGGAAAAAAGAATAAACACCAAATTACTAAAATTACCAGGGTAAAGAGGAGTGAGAGGGGGAGAACTATGAAATTAGAATTTCACTATTATCTTCACGTAGGTATTTGATTTTTGTTTTTTTCATAGCAAGTGTTACTGAAGTATAATTGATGCACACAAACTGCATCTGTTCAGTGTACATCATAAGTTTCAACGTATATGTACCCATGAATCATTGCCACAATCAAAAAAATTAACATATATTTCATCACCCCTAGAAATTTTCCTCTGCCCTTCATAATTCCTCTGCGCTCTTCTACCCCGTGCCCAGGTAACCAGTCATCTGTATTTTGTATAGTTTGCATGTGCTAGAGTTTTATATAAAGTATATTATATATAGTACACTGTATATAGTACACATATAATATATATGTATACAGTATATACTCTTTATTGCAGCTTTTTCAGATTAGTTTCCTTTTTTAAAAAATATTTTATTTGTTTTTAGACAGAGAAGGGAAGGAGAAAGAGAAGGAGAGAAACACTGATGTGTAAAAAAAACATTGATTTGTTGCCTCTCCCACTCACCTCAACTGGGAACCAGGTCATCAAAACCCAGGCATGTGCCCTGACCAGGAATTGAACAGGTTATCTTCTGCTTTGCAAGATGATGTATAAGCAACTGAGCCATCCCAGATAGGGTCAGCCTAGTTTCTTTAATTCAGCATAATTATTTTGAGATTCATCCATGTTCATTCTTTTTTTTTCTTTGCTTAGTAGTAGTGTATGGATATACCACAATGTGTTTATCCATTTACTTGGGTAGACATCTGAGTTGTTTGTAGTTTTTGGTTAGTACAAATAAAGCTGTCTTGAACACTTATGTACAAGTATTTATATGAATCTGCTTTCATTTCTCTTAGATAAAACTTATTAGTGAAATGACTGGGTCATATAGTAGGTATTTATTTAACTTTATAAGAAACTGCTCGACTGTTTCCCCAAGAGGGTGTACCTTTTCACATTCTTATAAGCAGTGTGGAGAGTCCAGGTTCTCCACATCCTCTCTAGCAGTGTAGGTGGTGAGTATTTTTCAATCATTCTCATAGATGTATGTGGTATCTCACTGTGGTTTTAATTTGTATTTTCTGAATAACTAAAAACTTGAGCATCTTTTTATGTGCTTATATGCCATCCATATATCTTCTCTGGTAAACTGTCCTTCACTTCTGTTGCTCATTAAAACATTAATTCTAGATAATTGTAGATTCACATGCAGTCATCAGAAATAATAGAGAGCAACCCCTTATATCCTTTACCCAGTTTCCCTAATGGTAGCATCTTGCATAATTAAAGTACAATATTGCAAGAAGATTTCACCTGACTGGTATGCACCTATTTATGTGTGTATTTAGTTCTGTGCAATTTTATCACGTATAGATTCCTATGAGCACCACCATGGTGAAGACAGAGAATAGCTCCATCATAGGATCACTCATGCTATCCTATTTTTGTCCATTTATTTTTTATTTATATATATATATATATTTTTTTTCTTTTTTCTTTCTTTTACAGAGAGAGGGGAAGGGAGAGGGGCAGAGAGGGAGAGAGAGACATCAATGTATGGTTGCCTTTCACCTGCCTCCAGCCACAGTCTTGGCTGGAGACCTGACCTGCAACCTGGTTATGTTGCCCTGGCTGGGAATAGAATCAGAGACCTTTGGGTTCGCAGGCCGGTGCCTTATCCACTGTGCCACCAGCCAGGGCCCTGTTTATTTATTTTCATTCAGTCGTTTTCTTTTTTCTTTCTTTTTTAAAAATTATTTATTTATTATTGTTAGAAAGGGGAGGGGAGAGAGGCAGAGAGGGAGAGAGACATCAATGTGTGGTTGCCTTTCACCTGCCTCCAGCTATGGACCTGGCTGGAGACCTGGCTTGCAACCTGGTTATGTGCCCTGGCTGGAAATCAAACCAATGACTTTCTTTTTATTTAAAAATATTTTTGTCCATTTCTTTTTATTTAGTTGCTTTCTTTTTTAAGTTTTTGTTGGTCAAACTTTATTTGTTTACTTAAGAGAGAGAGGAAGGGGGGAGAAAGAGAGGGAGATAAATATCAATGTAAGAGAGAAACATTAATTGGTTCCCTTTCATGTGTCCCAACTGAGGACTGAATCTTCAACCTAAGCATGTGCCCTTATTGGGAATTGAACCAGCAACCTTTCCATTTGCAGTATGATGTCCAACGAACTGAGCCACATGGGTCAGGGCATTGTTTGTTTTCTTATCATTGACCTTTGAGAGTCCTTTATATGTTTTGAATACAATATTTTTATCAAATATATAATTACAAATGTTTCCTTCAAGTGTTTCAGCTTTTCATCCACTTACTGGCATCTTTCAAAGAACAGGAGTTTAAAATTTTGATGAAATCTAATTTATTAGTTTAAAATTTTATGAATCATGGTTTTCTTGTCATAAATCATGCTTTTCTTGTCATTTTAAAGAAATCTCTGCCTAACTCAAGATCACAAAGATTCTCTCCTATATTTTTCAGAAGTTTTATAGTTCTAGGTTTTTATAGTTTTAGGTCTCAAACCCATTACACATAGGTAGTTATTGAATAAAATTTTATTTATTTATTTATTTATTTTGATGGTTGGAGTTCTCACTCATTTTGTTCAGCTTTTCCAAGGAATGCTTTCAAGGGAGTCATCATCGATCTTGAATACATTTTTAAACAGAATTGTATGTGTGTACTACTTTGTGTAATAGAAAGCCCTGGTCATCATGGCTCCATTGGTTGGGCATCGTCCCACAAACCAAAAGATCGCCAATTTGATTCCTGGTAAGGGCACATGCCTGGGTTTCAGGCTCCATCCCTGCAAGTCAGGGCACTTGCAGAAGGCAACCAGTCAATATTTCTTTCACATGGATGTGTCTCTCTCTCTTTCTCTCCCTCCCACCCCACTCTCAAAAAAACAAAGAAAGAAAGAAAGAAAAAGCCAACTCCAGATGTTTAGTGTATCTCACTCTGGCCTGACTGCTGTTTGGGATAAGGTGGAATGTCAAAGACACTTAGCAGACAAGTAGGAAAGAAAGTCAAGGAACAATTAGGACCACCCCTAACCCCAATTAACAGTTATGTGCATCCACCTCCTGCCAGGTCCTGTGCTATATTATGAAAATTTCCTGCTAGGTACCTAAGCAACACAAGGAAAGGAACCGTTCTATCTTGGAGGAAATCAGGCAGGCTTCTTAGAGGAGGCAGCTCCTTCCCTGGGCATTCTATATGGGAAAGGTACAAGGAAAACAGCCTAAATGAAACTATGGTGGTGGTGGTGGGGCATGTATTTGAACAAATATCAATCTTTGGCACTTTGAGAAGAAACAGTGGCTGTGACTTGGGGTCCAACAGATTCAAATCTTTGCTATACTGTGTGACCAGGAGCAAGAGCCTTCACTTCTCTCAGCCTCCTCTTCCTCATTGAAAAAATGATAGAAGTTTCTACCTCCTTAGATGACTGTGAGGGGTCCTTGAGATTAGGGCCCTAAAGTGCCTGTTATGGTCTTGGCACATAGTAGGTGCTTAGTAAACAGTAGACAGTCTGTTCAATTTCAGGCCAGCCTCCAGAACCCATTTGGTTGCAGTTTTACTTCTAGGGGGGTTTAGAGAGCCATGTGAGACAAGCTTTCAGACCCCACGAAATGTTTTCTTCTCTTTGCTCCCCACAAACATCCCAAGTGAAATGACAACACCCCGTATACACACACCCATCCAAGGCCTGTGGGAAAAAAATTGGCTTCATTTCATTCCAGAAAATGTTCAGTACTCCCAGTCATGGTTTTTATCTCTTACATTTTTAAGGCCTGACAAGGAGTTGAAATAAAGACTGCCTGTTTGTCTTGTTGCCAAATGGGCATTTTTCTGGCCCTTTCTTTGGTAGTGGGACTTGAGAAAGCATTTGCCTCCCAGTTGTACCTACCAGGTAAGCTCAGGGAAACAGACCTCTCTTTTGCTGACCAGGAAGTTTGGAAGACTTGTTAAATGAACCTGCATGGTCCCAAACCAGGGTTTATGCTATTGATCTCTTGGAAGGCCCTTTACACAAACCTGGCACCATCTGATTTTCACAGCTGCTCCCAGGCGCTGGCAACAGCTGCATTATTATAATACCATTTCACAGATGGGAATACTGGGGCCCAGAGAGGAAAAGGAACCAGCCCTTGACACCTTCAAATCCTGGCCCTCCCAAAGAAAATGTGTGCCTCAGTTTCTTCATCTGTAAACTGGAGTTAATGCTTATTGCTTCATGGAGGGGTTGTGAGTGAAATAAGCTATGCCAAAAGATGAATGGACATATCCTCTCATTATTTCTGTTACCACGTCACCCCTCCTGACTTTAAGATCTCTCCTCTGGCCTCCAGGGCTCAAGGTAAAGGCTCCCATTTTCTAAGTGCTTACTGCATCAGGCAGAGTTCCAACCATTCACTTGAGACAGGTAGTAATATTTATGCTCCTTTTACAGTTGCAGCCACTGAGGCCCAGAGACGTTGAGGGACTTGCTTCAGATCGCACAGCTGGGATTGGCATTGAACCCAGGTGGTCTGGCTCCTGAGGAAGTGACTGTGTGGGGCTGAGGGGCTGTGTGCATGCGTCTACACTGTGAAGTGCATCTTTGTTGATGCATGTCCATGTCCAGCATGTTCCCCACTGCCCCTCCCAGAGTCTTGGCCTTGCAGGCTCCAGGGCGGGCCTGCCCTGTGCCACGTGACCTGCTCTGGCCCTGGCCCTGCAGCTGCTCCCCAGATGTGCCCACAGTGTGGTCTTCCAGCCGCCAGGCCGGCGCCTCTGGGCTGGGACTGCCGGAGCTGCGGGGGAGAGACCTTTGGCTCTGGCTGTTCCCGCTCACCACCCCTCCCACCCTCAGCCCCTTGTAACAGGAGACCACAAGCGCCCTGCTCCACAACCTCTCCCAGAACTCTGCACTCAGCCAACACTGCCTCTCTCTGCCCATCACACTCAGAATAAAATCCAAACTCCTCCCCAGCCTGCAGCCTTGGTCCACCACGGCCAGCCACATCTCCGGCCCCTGCCTATCTCTCACCAGCCATGTGGTCTCCTTTCCTGAACTAGCCAGGGCCTACCTCAGGGCCTTTGACTTTACTGTTTCCTCTGACCAGGACACTCGTCCAGATCTTTACATGGCTTCTGCTTCTTCAAATCTCAGGTCAAATGCCACCTCCTCAGAGGCCTTCTTAGAACCTCCCTTGGCTATTCACTTTCACATTCCCTTGGTCTAATTATAGGATTTATTACCTCCTGAAACGATATTTGTTTTCTTGGGGATTGTCCATCTTCCTTCACCCCCATGCCTTCCCCTGGGTGCGAGCTCTAGGGGGGGCAGGAACCAGAGCTCCTCTGGTCATTGCTCTGTCCGTAGAACCAAGCCTGGCCCAGAGTGAGTAAAGGACTTGCTCAAGGTCACAGGGCATAATGCTTAGAATGGACTAATATAGAGTAATATCTGTTGAATTAATGAATTGTTACCTTATGGTCCTTAGTTTCCTCATGTGCAAAATGGGGACAAAACTTTACCTCAACCCACAGAGTTATGACATTTCAGTACTTAGCACATGGTAAGCACTCAAGTAGGAACAGAACAGACAGTTCTGTATCCTTCCAGGGAGTCTCATTTTCCATCCCCCATACCCAGCAGGGAAAGGCTGTATATGGGCACATGATGGGGGAGGCTTCAAGCTTTCTGCCTTTAATGGGCTGTGAAACCTCTGCTAAATCCCTTACTCATTCTGGACCTCAGTTTCCCCATCTGCAAAATGGGGATAGTTCCAGCCCTCCATCTTAAGGGTTTTCTACAGGATCATTTCAAGGATTGTAGGGGGTCCAGTCCTGGGTCCATCTTTTGCCTCCCATCCTGCTTTCCAAAGAAGCCCCAGAACAATGGGCAGAGGGAGATGGTGGAGCCTGCCAGTGGGAGCCCCTCCCCCGGTCCCCTGCAGATAGAGGGTGTGGGACCTTCCTATGGCTACTGCTGCCCTGGGTATCAGGGGTCAAAGGGAAGGTCAGAATACAGCCCAGAGAAGTTCCTTCTTAGGTCACTCAGCACAGGTCAAAACTACAAGGACTACACATACCCACAGAGCGACACAAATGTACACACCTGTGCAACCAACACAACACATACATGTAAATTGACAACTGACAGCAATACTTCATTCAATACACACACCCAGCAGAGCAGCCTGTCCAAATGCACCTGACAGCAACACATTATGACATACAGTCTACACACTGATGTCGAGGCGCACACCCAAACCCCACTCTGCACAACCAACACACCAACAAAAATACAGAGATCAAGTCGGCAACATGGCCAAACACCTTTGTCTCACTTAAAGGAACCACACTAAGCAACACCGCCAACAATAAACATGACACACAGATACACAGACCCTACAGGGCGACACATATTCACCAAGCATACATAATAAACACTTATTCTCACACCAGTGCTCTCATGCCAAGGTCCAGACACACATGCCCACATCTTTAGAGAGAAAGCAACCAAACACAAGCCAGCTATCCCTATGCAAGCCCTCCCCACAATGCACATACCAACCTACACCCACCTTTACCAGCTCTAAGACCATAATGCCTCCTACCACCTCTCAAAGTCTTTTTATATATAGAAATCACCCCACAACACATATGTAATTCAGAATCCTGTATAAACCCCAAGGACCCACAACTGCTCAGCCACACCCATCCAGATGCCAGGAACTCATGTGCAGAAATGCAGGCCTGAGCCCTACCCAGGGCAGAGGTGTGGTGTGGGAGCTGGTCTGACTCTGGCAACTGCAGAGGCTGGTGCCACAAAATCAGGAGTACCCCCAATCAGGGTTCTCTCAGGGCTTGATGGAGACCACCCTCCCATGATGCAACTCTCATGCAAGACCACAGACATGGAACAAGGGGCTTCTTGAGGGGGATTTTGTGGTTTCCCCTTATGCCCACTGGGGGATGGGCTGGAGGCCCCTAAGGCCTCCCTCCTCTGCCTCCTCCCTGGTGCCCAGCCCAACCCTCCCTTGACTCACCTGCCTTCTTTACACCTGACTCCCCCTTCTGCCCTGGGGCCCGGAAAAGGGAGGGGAACCAGCTGAGGGTGCGTCTCTCAGGGCCTGGCCAGCTCCCTGCCCACCTTGAAGAGCCCAGAGCGGACCCCACCCTCTCTTCTCACCCCAATCCTAAGAACTCGGTCACCAGGGGTGGTACCTCTAGCTGCACCCTTGCCTCAGGTCACAGGTGCGGCTGTACTTCTCAAATACTATGACTCATGACACTCTTTTTAAAAGTCTTATTATTAACTTGCTGATGCAAAAGCAGAGCTGATCTGGTTAAAGGAATTTGACAACTCAGTAACACCCATGAAGAAAGGGACCCCTTTCCTAGAAGACATGAGAGTGAGGTGCCTCAGTTTCCCCATCTGTGAAAGTGGGGAATGGTATGAGTCCCCATCTCTATGAGGATTAAATGAGTTAAGTCACATAACGAGCATAGAATGGTGCCCAGCAAAGTCAGTATTCAATAGACACTAATTATTATTATGCTTACAATGACTCTTCTTTCCTCAAGGTAAGCCCTGTTAAATAATCAGGTATGTGCACCACCACTGAATTACAGAACTTTAGAATCATTAAATGCCAACCATTCATTCCTTAAACAATTAGTGCACCTCTACTTGGTACTAGGCACAGCAGTCAGTGACTGAATAGGAGGGCTGGGTGGTGCATCTAGCAGCCATTTGGTCAGTTGGGAGTAACCAAATGGGAATAAACACCACTGGCCAGGTGGATAGTCCCTAGGGACACAGGTGCTACCTGCCATATGTGGTCTGCTGTCCTCCCAGAGGGACACTTTGTAGGAATTAGAGAGAGAAACCCCTTATTTTGAGTAGATGAGCTGCGCCTTCTAGGAGCATGTTCTGTATCACCTTGTGTTACAGAGTGGTCCTGCAAACATGCACAGTGGTCTTGCAAACATGGTCCCTGCCCGAGGAGTTCACAGTCTGATGGGGGAGACAGCTACTCCCCAAGTTCCCAGCACTGTGGTGGAGAAGCACAGGGGCTGTGAGAGATGTGGTCTGGGAGAGCCCTCTGTCAGCTAAGGGAGATCAGGGAGGCCTTCCTGTAGGAGAAGGCAATATCCCAGCTGAGATGAAGAAAAACCATGAGGAAGGGCAAGGCTGATGCTCCTGAGGCCCAGCACTGAACATCTGGAATGTATGCAGGACAAAATTACCACATCAAACTAAAAATAACTTCAAAGGCTGAAAACATAAAAACATGGTAGAGATGTGGGAAAACAACTCTTATCCATTGCTGGTGAGTGCAAACTGCTACTGTCACTTGGGAGCTCCGTGTGGCAATGCCGAGTAAAAGTGAACCTCGGAACACCCTATGATCCAGCAATTTACTCCCACGGATATTCCCTGGAAGTCCAGCACACAGCAAGCTGGAGACAAGGGCAGAAATGCTGTGGCTGTGGCTGTGTCTACAGCAGCAACAAATTGGAAAACACCTACTTGTCCCACAATGGAACAGGGAAATGAAATGACAGGGGAACAATATACAGCAGTTATCAGAAATGAGCTAGATCTAGGTATATGCAAAAAAAGGGAAAGTGAGCCCTGGCTGGTCGCTCAGTGGATAAGCTGCCAGCCTGCGAACCCAAAGGTCGCTGGTTCAATTCCCAGTCAGGGCACATAACCAGGTTGCAAGCCAGGTCTCCAGTTAGGTCTAGCTGGAGGCAGGTGAAAGGCAACCATACATTGATGTCTCTCTCCCTCTCCCTCTCGGCCTCCATTCCTTCCTCTCTCTCTAAAAATAACTAATAAAATTTTTTTAGAAAATAAGGGAAAATGCAGAATAAATTTTTAAGATTTTAATTTATTTTTAGAGAGAGGGGAAAGGAAAGAGAAAGAGAGGGAGAGAAACATTAGTGTGTGGTTGCCTCTTGCACGCCCCCAACTGGGGGCCTGGCTTGCAACCCAGGTGTGTGTTCTGACTGCAGAATGCACTTTTAAAGTGCAAATTTGAAAACACATAAATGATGCTAATACATTTATGTGTAGTAAACATGTAAAAAAAAATTGGCTGAAAGAACACGTGCCCAAATCATAATGCTAGTTGAGAGGTACAAGAGGTAGCAAGTAGTCTGGAGCAAAGGACTGGAGGCATTATCTGTAAATTTTTATTCTTTTTATTTTTATTTTTTAAATATTTTATTTATTATTTTTAGAGGGAGGAGAAGGGAGAGAGGGAGATAGATATCAATGTATGGTTGCCTTTCGCCTGCCTCCAACCACAGACCTGGCTGGAGACCTGGCTGGAGACCTGGCTTGCAACCTGGTTATGTGCCCTGGCTGGGGAACCGAACCTGCGACCTTTGGGTTCGCAGGCTGGCACCTTATCCACTGTGCTACCAGCCAGGGCTTTATTCTTTTTAAAAGTACATATTTTAGGAGGTTCCTACTGTCTGGGAGTCTCCATTCCCCTGTTCCAAAGGGCATTCCAGGGGGACCCAGGAGCAGCCTCTTCCCTTCAACTCCCAATAAAAAGTATTTAGCTCTGGCTGGTGGCACAGTAGCTAAGGCGCGGGCCTGTGACCCCAGGGGTTGCTGGTTCGATTCCCACCCAGGGCATATGACCAGCTTGCAGGCCAGGTCTCCAGCCGCGTGGTGGCTGGAGGCAGGTGAAAGGCAACCATACATTGGTGTCTCTTTCTCCCTTTCCCTCTCTCTAAAAAATAATAAATAAATAAAATGTTTGAAAAGTATTTCATTTATTTATTGTTTTAGAGAGAAGGGAAGGGAGAGAGAAAGGGAAGAAGAGAAACAGCAATGTGTGGTTGTCTCTTGCGCACCTCCAACATGTGCCCTGACTGAGAACTGAACCAGTAACCCTTTGGTTTGCAGGCCAGCACTCAATCCACTGAGCTACACCAGCCAGGGTTAAAGTTGTATGCTTTAGAGAAATGTTGGGAGAGGAGCAACTACAGCAAACTGCCTACAGTTGTTAGCTCTGGGCGGTGGGAATATGGTATTAGGAACACAAAACATTATTTTTTTCCCGATAACTTTTATACGTCACAAAATTAAAAATTAGGCTAGCAACAAGAAAAGGACATTTCTAGGCAGTAGGGCAAACGCGGTGAACGGTCTTTGGGTCAGAGATGCAGGGTGCGCAAGGGAGCCGCGGTGACCGGCCGCGGCGGCAGGCAGGCTGGCCCGCGGGGCCCGGGAAAGAGCTGGAGGGACCCCGGCCGCCCTTTGCGAAGGCAGCTCGGGCCCTGCGTTTGGGCCCAGCCGAGTGAGAAGCCCCACACCCCGGGCTTTGTTCGGGGCGCGCACCCATCTGAAAAGCATTCCTGGGCACGATGCCCCGCCCCTTGGGGACGCCCGCAGGCTGGACCGGCCTCGCCGGGCAGATGGGCGGCCGGGTCTTCCTGCGCTCAACCCGTGGGAACCGAGCCCCGCGGGCGGGCGCGGGGGCGCCGGGAACCGCCCCGGGGGAGCGGCGCACAGATGGGGCGGGGGCCGCGGGCTGCGGCAGATGGGTGCGAGGCCGGCCTGGGGCCGGGCGACAAAGGCTACAGGCAGATGTTCGCGGCCAGATGTTCGCAGGGCGGGGGGAGCCTGGGAAAACCCGGCTTGCTTTCACGCCACCGCCCTCTCCCCGCGGCGGATTGGGGTGGGCTGCGAGCAAAGTGGGGCTGGTGTGACCACTGCCTGGGGCAACACGAAAGCTGGGAGCTGGGGACCCGGTCTAAGGGCGTCTCTGGTGGACGCCTTTCACTTCTGCCTCCCTACCCCCCTACCCCAACAGTCCCACCATTCTTGTAGTAAAGGAAGTACCAGAAAGACATCTCAGGGGGCTGGCCCAAGCGTCCTCTACGCGCTGTGACCACCTCCCCACACTCCTCCTGTATTAATTTGGTGTCCTGCAACTGGAGGTGCCAGTTCACACCTCTGTCTGGACGCCACCCCAGGACCACTGCCACTGTCATCATGCAGCATCTGCGCTGGTTGACATTAATTAGGCACTAAGCAGGGCTTCAGTCATTGTCATTTCACTCTCACAGCCCCCCCTGTGCAGAAGGTGCTCTGAGGGTCACCTTGGAGTAACATTGAACATGGACGATAAGTAACTTGGCAAAGGTCCTAGCAGGTGTGTGGCAAAACTAAATTCCGAGAGCAGGATCCTCAAAGCCTGTGGGTTTCCATGTATCCCTCCTACAGCTTTTTGTGTGCATAGGGCTTTAAAAACGTCCCTTCTTCATTGAGTCGACAGGTACATGTGGAACACCTACTTCGGGCCTGGCTTCGGACCAGCACTGGGCTGTTAGAATCCACGGGCAGGACAGAAGTTTCTGTCTTGTAGTTCATAATTGGGGGAGAGAGGCACACAATGAACAGGATAATTGCAATATATTATTTCACTTGGTGATAAATATTATGGATAAAAGTTATGTAGTCAGGAAAGCAGGGCTAGAGTGGGGGTGGGTTGCAATCTTAAATGGGGTTGGGGGCAGGTCAGCAAAGCCTCTCCGAGGTGATTTTTCAGTAAAGAACTTGCTCTCTCACTTCCTTCGGCTATTGGGGGAAAAGGTCCTAAGGCAGAAATGTGTTCAAGAGGCCAGTGTGACTTCAGCTGAGTGAGCAAGGAATAGGGTGCTAGGAAGTGAGGTCAGGGAGATGCGGGGGCGGCGGCGGGGGTGGGGCATAGCTGGATCACGTAGACCACAAGTGAGTCTTTGGCTTTTACTTCGGGTGAAACAGGGAGGGTTTTGAGTTGAGTAGGCTCAATGAGCTGAATCTCAACAGCCCTGATCCAGTGGCTTTGAGGTTATTACCCCTACCTATCTCCGCCGTATAGAGACATGGCCCTGCCATCTTGGCATCTTGGGCTTTGTGTTTCTCCATTTGTAGAATGACGGCAGTTTGTTTAGGTCAGAGTTTCTTTCTTTCTTTTTTAAAAAAATATTTTATTTATTTATTTTTAGAGAGAGGGAAAGGAAGGGGAGAAAAACATCTGTGGCTGCCTCTTGTGCACCCCAAACTAGGGATCTGACTTGCAACCCAGACACGTGCCCTTACTGGGAATCAAACTGGCAACCCTTTGGTTCGAAGGCTGGCATTCAGTCCACTGAGCCACATCAGCTAGGGCTAGATCAGAGTTTTTTAACTTGGAGGTTCCTGGGCATGTTTCAAAGATGGGTGAATTTGATGCATTTTGGGCAGGGGGAGATCAGCAACTTCTAACACATTGCCAAAGGGGTCTGGGAGGAATATAGAAAGTATTTATAGCAGCCTTGTTGGTAAGAGCAACCAGTTAGAAACAACCTAAATGTTCATCAAAAGGAGAATGGCTAAATGAACTAAATAAACCACATGGCCTTAGGACATCATGAGATGGCACTTCCACCTTCAATCAGAAATTTTATACTAAGGATACACTCAAATGTGTGAAATAATGTCTGTACAGGAAGAATAGCCATTTGGAAAAGGCCTGTATGTCCATCACTCAGGGACTGGTTGAATGAAGGCTGTTTTCTCTCTAACAGAATACATGCAGCCATGAAAGAGGACAAAGAAGGTCCCTGCTATCCTGATCCACTAAGGTCTCCAAGGTACATTGTTAATTGGAAAAAATGAAACAAGTTGCAGAGTTTTTGCCATCACTTTTAAGTTACATAGACTGCCTTAACTTGGGTTTAAAACAGAAGTAACGGAGAAGAAAAAAGATCATATACATATTTGCTTGTATCCAGATAGGACACTGATCACTATGGCTGCCTCTAGAGAGGAAAACGGAAATGTTTGTACATTGTAAATTCTGTTCCATGAGCATGTTCCACCTATTCTAAATGAAATTAAACTGAAATGAAAAGGGGAGAGGCCTGGACCCAGAAAAGATTAAGGGAGATTGCTATGACCTCAGAGTTTCCCTTCATCCTTCGATCCTATGATTTAAGAAGTAGGAGAAAGTCACCTGGATTTGTAATTAGGCCTGAGAATTGCTCATGGTCACAGCCACTTGGGCTTGGAGGGCATCACTAGGCTGGGGGCTCAGCACAAGAACATTTCTAGAATTAATTTTTTAACAGCTTTGAGATTATTATTATATTGAATATATATAATTATATTGAGATGTAAGTCATACATATATTATACAATCTACCCATTGAAAGGTCATATTATTCACTCAAACGATGAGTTGTGCAATCCTCACCACAATTAATTTTAAAGCACTTTCATCACCCCAAAAAGAAATTTCATACCTCTTTGCAGTTACTCCCCATTTCCCCTTAACTCTCATCCCGTGGTAGCCACTTTCTGTCTCTATAGATTTCCTTATTCTGTACATTTCATGTAGGAGGAATCATACAAAATATGGTCTTTTGTGATGGGTTTCTTTCACATAGCATAATGTTTTCAAGGTTCCTTTCAGTCATACTTGTTAAATGCTCGGGGACCTCAGCAAGCTATAATAGGGTTTATATCTGGAGTTGGGTTGTGGGATCAGATTCAAATTGAAGATGGACCCTCCCATTTTTGTTGTATGTACCTACAGGATTTTCTTTTTTGTAAAAATGTATTCCTTGTATTAAAGCTGTATAAAGTGACAAAATCTGTTCATCATTGAGCATATGAAAATACAGGTCAGCTTTAAACAAATGGTAAGTAATTCTTAATTTTTTCCTAGACCCATGAATGCCTTGGGAAAGTCTCTGTTTGAATATTGAAGGTGGGGGCTGGATTTGAGCCAGGTGCAGGAGAGGAAATGGGCGCTGGGAGCAGCAGTGGCGGGGTGGAGGGGCATCCACTAATTTCCACCATTGCATTTAAAGAGGTAATGATCTGATTTTCTGTTACTTGTTGTGACTGGTAAATACCGCTCCTCCCAGACACCTGTTGTGAAGACCTCCCTCTCCCCCCTCCCCAGTCTCTGTGACTGATCACAAGGTGGAATTGTGTCTTATTAGGGAAATCATTTATTTATGAGCATTTTGATTCCTGGAGGGTATAAACCAAATAGGAAGAACAACTCAAGCATCACTCAGTTAACGAGTCAGCACATAGGAAAAGCGTGAATGAAATCTGCCAGGGCACCGGGCAGGCATACAGCAGGTGCTTTGGGCCTCAGTGTCTCCTTCTGCAAATGGGATCCTAGCAGTGCCACCTGTAGCATGTGGTAGGGACAGGCTCAGACAAGGACAATGATGTGATGTGCTCCACCCTATCTTGTCCAGTGCAAAGCAGTGCTGATCACTGACAGTTTATCATTGACCTCACTCTCCAGGTGACTGCAGTCTGAAGCTCCTGGAGCCTGTCACTTACCACCCTTCCCAGTGGAATTTTCCCAGCCACACTGTGACTCAGGGACCATCACTTCCATTTAGCAGATAAGGAAACTGAGGCTGCAGACTGCTGTGGCTGGTCAGGGAGTCCAGGACAAGGACACTCTCACTGTCTGACTCCCAGGACCAGGGTGCAAGTGGGGCTGGGGACTGGGAAGAAGGGGCTCCTCTCCTTCACCCTCCCTCCCTTCCCTGGGAAAATCCAACAGGTGGTGGGGCCAAGGAGCTGGGGGCCATTGTGCGCTGGCCTGAGAGGGTCGGAGGGCCCAGTGTGTGTCTGGGAGAAGATGGATGCCTTCATTACCATGTGAATCCTGGGAAAATGCTGCTGGGGCTGGGTGGTGGGTGGGCGTGGGCCGCCCGGGCCGGGGGCCTAGTGTTCTCAGGCCTGGACCACACAGCGGCTGGGATGGGGGTCCCCGTGGAATCCTAAGGGGCTCATTATAAAAAACAGATAATGGGATTTTCCCTCTTGTTTAATGTCTTATTTTAGTCCATCGCCATCCTGTGGGGCTTAAAAGAGACACAGATTGAAAACAAAAAGATTTTCTTAAAGGAAGAAGAAACCTTTTTTTCCCCTCTCAGTTGCAACTTTCCCACCAATTGCTCTGAATATTTGGGCCTGAGCAGTTCAAGTCCAAGCTTTTCCCACCATGTGCACAAATCAGCATCTCTGGGGCAATTCTCAGAGCTATTTACCGAATGGCTTTTTCATTTGTGTAAAATACGTCCCAGGTAAATCCAGGGTATTTAACAAATAGTTGCTGAAGTTGCTGAGCAAGTTGGGAGAAACAGGTTTTAGACTAAAAACAAAGGTGTCATCAATTTGGCTGGAGCAGAACTGGCCGGTGTTTGCAAAGGAGGCAGGCGGTAGAGAGAATAAAAGTAATCCGAGTAACAACAATAAGCAGTAAGCAGTGTGGATGAAAAGGGGCCACATAGTAAACCTGACACGCTCAGGGGAGGCCTGCGTGACAGCCTTTCACACTCAGAAACCTAAAGTAACCACACAGGATGGTCTGAAACTAGAGACTTTCTAACTAAAAGCAGGTCATGTTGAGCAGCCCTGTCTTAGGCTAGAATCTTCTGACACAAATCAATCTCTACCTTAATTGAGCCTGTCTATTGTCTTTTTGCATCTACAGGTAACATGCCTTTGGAATATCAAATTTCCTTTTTCAGGACCTCTCAAAGCACAGGCACTGCACCAGAGGGAGACCACAAATCCTCCCATTGTTACTGTTATCCTGTTAATTGTTGACTGTTAACTATCCTGTACCCACCTATGTAAACAAATGATAGTATTTGCCTATCATTTTACTTTTTTAATCTAATCCCAGAGGTGTGCTCCCCTCTTTCCTTTCTTCAACCTCCCTAATCAGTCACCAGTGGGTTTCATGTAATCCATTCATATCTTCTGATTATAATTTATAAAACTGCCGTTTTCTGGAGCATTTTCTCACTCTGTGGAGGCTTTGTTTCCTGGCAATCGTTGTCACTTTGGCACAAATAAACTCATAAAAATTCTTACAGGTTTGGAAGTTTCTTTCATTGATACTAGGTACCCCCATTTTACAGATGAGGAAACTGAGGGTTTTAAGTTAGTTGGCTAAGGCCACACAGCAAGAGAATGGCGAAGCCATAACTTCAAATCCTGTTTCTCTAACTCTGGAGCCTATACTTTATCTGAAGTTTCTCCATGAAGCCAGAGGAGCAGAAGATACAGGGAGGTCCGTGGAGACACTGAGATTGGGGAGTAACCCAGGTGCATGAAATGCAGAATGAGACCTGGGCCACACTGACTCTCTCTCTCTCTCTCTCTCTCTCTCACACACACACACACACACACAGGCAGAAAGTCAAACAGCACCATTCACCAGCTTGTATAAGCAAAGATTTTCCCCAAACCCTTTATAGACCCGAACACTCCCACAACCACACAAGGTCTCCCTCTCACACACACACCAGTGCAGGCCCTTGCTCACCAATGTTCTCACAAACACACACTCAACAGACCAAGGCAGATCCAGACACAAAAGCACACATTCACAAATGCAATCAGGGAGAAACACATTGATGACACTCTCCCAAATAAGATTTCAACACCCTCATACTTAGCCACATACTTGTACAGAATCAATAGTTAATTCTGACAAGAACACACTCTCTCTCACACAAACACTCCTACTGCACAGAGAACCTTTCAAGCAGAAAGGACCCGGGTCAAGCAAAGGGGGGCTTGGCTTCTCTAGGCAATTCCACACCTTGGCAGCTGGCTTTCCAACCTAGGCCCCCTGGCTTTCCTCTACTCCCCCCAGCCCCCACCATCTGTGACATGTGTCTCCATGTGCCTTCAGCTTCCCTCCCCCACTTCAGGGCCCCAGCTGGACCCCAGAGTGGCCTGAGAGCAGGTGGGCAGCTAGCTTTTGGCAGCAAAGTGTGCCTGTGGGAACAGGCAGGCGGAAGCCTTGAATGCAACGCCAAGGGGCTCAGCCTTATTTGGGTCCCCTCCCCCCTGCCCCCAACGCTGGTCCCAGGCAGCACAGAGTTCAACCATTCACAGCTTTGAGGGGAGCAGGGCAAAGAGAAGAGAAAGAAACTGCCCATCGCAAACAGACAGGCATGGTGCCTGTTTGCCTCACCTTGTCTGCTGTCTAGATGTTAGAGATGACAATTAACCAAAATGGGAAGCACAGGATGTTGACTGCAGAAGTAAAATGGATAGCAAAATAACATGCACCGTAGATGTAATTTGCATTGAAAAAAATACATAACAGGCATAGAAAAAAAATCTGAAGTCTATGTTAAATTATTAACAGCAGTAAAATCTGGGTGGCAGGAATAGGCTGTTTTATTTTCCCATTTTTGAAAACACATATTCTAATTTTTCACAAGGCACAGATACACTTTCTGGGAAATAAAATATTTTTATAAATGAGTACTTAATGACATGAAAAATGACAAGGGGCTGGTGGCCTTCTGTGAGCCCAGAGCTTAGGAAGGCTCTTGATTATTGTGTGGACAGGTCCCCTTAATGTCTTCTTTATTCCTTCATCTGTAATGGAGACTCATATGGTGAGTGATGTGTTAAGGAAGTAATGCATGTAAACACTTATACTGGTGCGTGGCACATAGTAAACACTCGACAATGGTGGCCACTGTTATTAGTTGTCCATGGCTTCTGTTTAATTTTTAAAGATTTTATTTATTATTTTTAGAGAGAGGGGAAGGGATAGAGGAAGAGAGGGAGACGTGTGTGGTTGCCTTTCACCTGCCTTCAGCTACGGACCTGGTTGGAGACCTGGCTTGCAACCTGGTTATGCGCCCTGGCTGGGAATTGAACCACTGACCTTTGATTTTGCAGGTCAGCATGGTTTCTGTTTACACTTCCCAGTACATACTGGATACCTCCAGCGTACCTGCAGGGGTGGGTGTGCATGAGTCCCCTCGGCTGGCACACGTGCACGTTCCCATGCAGACAGGTCTGCATGTGCATGTGTGCCTCAGGCACACTGAAGTCTTAATATTGGGTGATGTGGACTGTACTTGCATGGGGACATCGGGCACAACAAGTGCTGGCAAACAGGATCATGGGCACTTCGTACTGGGAAGAACCTCCTGAGTGGGGGAAAAGGAGTTCTCAGTTCCCTACGGTAGAACTTACATCTCCCTGGTTCCCTTCAGTTCAAAGCTGCTGGGAGTTTAGACGACTTCTTGGCACCAACCAGACCAGGGACTTTGAGGGGTCCTAGGACATTTTTAAGGCTGTCAGTGTTATGGGTTAAACAACCTCCAAGGAAGATTGGTAAGTAGAATTGGGGCACCTGGGTTTGTGGACCTGCCATGCTGCTGAGGGACATCTGGGTCCACCCTTTGGCCAGTGTTGGGTTCTCAATCTTTCTTGGTCATCCACCCCCATTGCTCTTGTCCTATCATTTGAAGCATCACCATCAGAGGCCTGGAGCCCCATCCCTGGCTTCCTGGTCTTCTCTATTTTTAACACTTAGAAAGGACTGTGTCGATCCTCTGCTCAGATCCTACCTTGGCTCCCCGCTGCCTCCAGCATAAAGCCTGGCATTTGGGGTCTGCTCATCTTTCCTCATCTCTGCTGGCCCTTTCCCTTTACTCAGACTGGGATCCCCTCCTGGAAGCAACGGTGAACTTTCTCTCTTCAGTCCTCTTTATATTTCAGCACATTTGCATTCAGACCTTAATTCTGCCCATTTCCTAGCATTTTGTGATGTTCTGCAGGTCTCAGATCCTCTGAGTTTTAGTTGCTTCCTTTGCCAGATGGAGAAAAGTTCGTATTTCTTTTGCTAGGGCTGGATTCATTTTTATTGTTAATTGTATTTTTTGCTTTAAAAAATACGTTCGCCTGGCTCAAAATTTTAATAATGTAAAGTGTGCAAAAAAATTACATGTGCAGCAAAAATTTCCTTTCCCAACACCCATTTCTTTTGTATCTTCCTTGGCCTTACTCTTACACACCTTGTAGGCTCTTCCATGAGTGTCATCCATGGAATATCCCCTAAGTGTTCTCCATGGATATCCCCTTCAGTTCTCACAGCCACCCCTCAGGGAGATGAGGAAACAGGCTCAGAGACAGAAGACCCTTGGCCCCAGGTCACACGTTGGTAAGTAGATGATCCAACCTAGTGTGAACGTGTCCATATATGTAATGCCTACTACGTACCAGGTCCCCAGGACTGTCCCAGACTTGGGACATTCAACACATGCTGAATGCCCTCATCTTCTGGGCACTGGGCTGCGCGCTGGAGATGGCGTCATTTTCCGGGTTAGAAAACCCAGAAACAGAAGTGAAGAAACTGCCCTGAAGTCACAGAGTGATAATCAGCCCCGTTTTACTGGAGGGGAAACGGGGGCACAGAAACGAGAAATGACTTGCCCAAGGAAACCCAGCTGGTAGTGGCGGAGACCAGACTGAGCGGCTCCACAGCAACTCCGTCTCTGCGAGCAGCCGCGCGGCCCCTCCCCCGGTGGGCGTGGCCAGTTGTGGCCGCGCCCCCAACCGGCGGCGGCGTTCCAGGCAGCCCTGGCCTCGGTTTCCTGCCTCGGTCGCTGGGCGGGCGGCCGGCCCATCTGGCGGCCCCCTTTGGGGGGAGCGGGGAGGCGGCCCAGACTCGCTGGAGCCAGGCGCGGGCCGGGCCCCCTTGCCCGCCTGCAGAGCCCAGGTGTGGCCGCGGCGGGGGAGGGGGTGTGCCTTCCTTCCCGCTCGGCCCTTCCTGACGCACCCGGGCAGGATGCAGCCGCCTCCCGCCCCTCCTCGGCCTCCGCCTCCCACGGCCCAGCGTGGAGTCGTGCAGGGAATCCGGCTCTGGGAGAGCGGGGCAGGCTGGGAGCTGCAGGCCCCGCCCGCCTCCTGTACTCGCTCCTTCAGAGACCCTGGTCAAATCTTGCTTTTTCAAAGGGGGACTCAGTGTTCTCATTCGTGCAAGGACAGCTGAACTCTGGCCTCCTGGAGCTTCCAGGCTCTGGCCTTGCCCCGCAGGGACCCGGGACCGGATTGTGGGAGCCGGAGGCAACTATTCTGCCTTAGGTGTTGACATTATTCATGTATTCTCGCATTTCTAACCTGTCTTCTCAAGACAGCTCAGCTCAGGTGCTGGCGCTTGACCTGTATTCCGCGCTGTGCCCATCGACTTGCATGGTGCCCAGCTCACACCTGGTGCTGAGGCCCGAAAGGACACCCCAAGGCTTTACCCTCCAGGTTGGAGTCTTGTCCGGAAGGGAGGTTCTCAGTCATTTCACAGCTGAGGAAACAAGAGCGTGGGCAGGCCTGTGCCAGTCCCATCGTAGCAGCCAGAACGCGGCCCCCAGCAAGTGGCACCCGGAACCCAGTACCCTGACCCGTCCAGCAGCGCGGCTGGTGCACACTATGGTCTTGGAAGCCTGACACTCGGGGTTCAAATCCCCTCTGGGAACTTCATGTCTCTGCTTCACTTTCCTCTATCTGTAAAAATGATGGGACCTCCTTCACAGGCTTGTGACAACACTCAACTGATCCTGAAATACTGAGCAACTGCTAGGCGCGCGGTAAACGCCAGCGCCGTCGCGGGCTGCGTGCCTGGGCTCTCAGCGGGCGGGTCTTCCCCGCGCAGTCCCCTCCCTCGGCTGCAGGGCTGGGGACTGAGGCCGCGGGGACAGAACTTGGGGGTTGAGGAGCAGTTTCCCAAGAATCCACCCCCACCCTGGGGTGAGGCTGGAAGCAGGCCCACCCAGGGCCCCGCCCAGCAATCCACCCCCGCCTCTCGGGCTTGCAGGCCCAATCCGTGCCCGGCCTGGTGCCATTTTTCCATGGGACGCTGGCGGTGGCGGTTCACATCTGGAGTCTAGACTCGGAGGCTCTGCGGGCCGGGCCTACCGCCCGGGCTGGGCCACCGCTGCCCGCTGTTTGCTCAGCTGAAGCTGGTTAATTGGAATTAGAGTGGCCTCTGCGGCGCTGGCTGGCCGGGCGGGCCCTGGATGGCCGCTGCCGAGGTCTGTGGAACATCTGGCCCGGCCAGGACGGTCATTAGGTGGCAGGCGCCCGGCGCCACTGCCACCTCAGCCTCCGCCGGGGGCCGGCGGTGACTCAATGAGGCCTTTGTGGGCTCTGGGCCGCAGAGCCAACCGCACTGTGTGCCTGGGCTGCCTGCCCCATCTGCCGCCCTCAGAGGGGCCTTGTTCCAGGACCACACGGCCTTCCCTCCGGAGGCAGTGCGAGCAGGAAGAGATCCGAGAAGCCCCTGGAAGGAACCCACGCGTCCCCCACCCCCCCGGCCCAGAGAAGCCTTTGAGATTTCCTTCCCATAGAATCCTAGGCCCAGAGAAGTTGGGTGGCTGGCTCAAAGGTGCCCAGCACGGCCCCCACAGTGACTCAGGCCCAGGAAGGGGAAAGGAGCTGCACAGTCTTGAGGGCACTTTGGAAGTTGATCCCGATTATATGAAGCCAAGCCCATGCTGCTGGGCAGCCTCAATACTCTCCTTTGCCTGATGGGGCTCCTATTGTCACCCAAGCCCAAGGCTGGGAACCAGGTGAAATCCTCTGTTGAGGTGCTTGGTACATGTAATAGCTCAATACCTAGTGAGGTTACAGTACTTCTGATTCTCTGCTCATCCTTGTCTTTTAGGCCCCTCCAAAACTTCTGGAAGTCAGCTTTTTTCGGCCTTTGAAACCTGAAGCATGGTCAAGGGAGGGCCCTGGGCTGGGGGTGAAGGACTTGAGTCTCAGGCCAGTGGGCATCTTCTCCCATCTGTTTCTCCACCCAGTCACCTCACACAGGCAGGTACATGACAGCCATGACACTCCTTGCCTGACCCACTGGGGGTTCTCCTGCAGGACAGGGCTGCTGTCTTCTGCAAACCTTGATGAAATCCTGGCCCAACAATCTCCCGCTCTTGGGCCTGGATGGGTTCTCGGGAGTTCTGAGCCCCATCATTCCCCACCTGTTTCTCCAATGGCTCTGGCCCTTGCCCGTGGCCAGCATTGCTGTGGGGAAGGAGGTGACTCCTAGAGTCAGGATCCTTTTGGCCTTGCAGTACTTTTGGAAGAACCCTGGGAATGAGAGCGATGGGGCCTTGACCTCCAGGGCGAAATAGAGTCCAGATGCTCTTCAGCTGAAGCCATGTTGACATTGGGAGCAGGGAATAAAACCTAAACTCTCCCCTAGGGACCACTGGGTCCTGCCCATTTCTATGGCTTTACAGATACTGGTCCCTTTGGTGAGGTCAGCCCTTTGGTACCAACCCCTGCATCTCCCTTGATGGTATAGGCGGATAGGTGACACATGCAGCACCTGTCCAACAAGCTTGCTGCCCCCTAGTGTTGTGAGGATGGTGGTGCGTGAGGAGGGCCCGTGGGCACCCTCTGCTGGTGAGAGGTCATCCTTGGGGTGCTGACCTGGCACACTGGCCAGGCATGCGGTGGGCATCCAGAACAGAGGGATGGTCCCTCTGTTCTGATAGTTTTGATAGTCCAGGTTTTAATAGTCCAGTCCCCAGGAAGGGGCTTACAGGAAGGTTTCTGGGGTGGGTGGTGGTGAGAGCTAGTAGACACAGTGTTAAGAAGCTGGGTGCGGAGAACCCAGAACACTTCTAGGAGCACAGTGGTCTGCCTGGGCAAAGGGATGAGTTTTTAATATGAGGCAAAGTCAGTCCACAATACAAAAATCTAAAAATCAGACCCATTTTCCCCACCTGGCACCTAGGGCAGTGGGAGAAGTTGGGGGCTTCCTTTGCCCTCAGGTGATGGGGAGGGGCAGAGGAAGGCCGGAGAAGGGAAGAGGGAGCCAGGCCACAAGAGGCCCAGCTGCAGGACCCTGCAGCCCCCAGCCCCTCCCCAGAGTTGTCAGGCCTCTGGTGCCCTCTGCCTGTGCAAGCCTGTGCTGGTCCATCCCCGCGTGCCTGGTCCAGCCCTCAGAGGGTCAGGCACCAGCCACGTCATTTATCCTTCTTCTCCAGCCCCTTTGATGCTGAGGCCTCTGTTCCCTCTTTGGATTCTGTCACGGATGCTGGATCCTTAGGATTTGACTCCTCATAACTGACAAAACAAAACAATAAAAAAAACATACTTAGACGGGGAGAGCAGGATCCTTGTGCCCCACCATCCCAGGAAAACCCTGGGCTCACAAGGAGTGTCAGCAGCCTACCTACCACCCAGCCTCCTCCACCCACCCCATTGTGTGCCCTCCAGACAGGTGGCTCTGCTTTCCCAGTGCCCTGTGGTGCCAAGAGGTGGCAAGGGCAGTGGCAGATGGAGGAGAGGTCGGGCTTGGGTTTGTGTGGACCAACGTTTTGAATCTTTTGCTGGAGATAGTGGGAAACCAAAGGGGCAGCAGGGCGAGGCCATGGGGGTTAGCTCTACTGGCAAATGGCACGGTGCCACTCTCGAAGGCGGATGCCCTGGCTTAACTCTTACTATGGGCTCCACTTATTGAGCAACTGAGTTCATGCCAAGGACAGTACCCGTATTTCCTCACTAGATCAGCCCTGTGAGGCAGAATGCACCCACTTACAGATGAGGAAAGAGACTTTGAAAGAAGAAAGTGACTTGCCCAAGATTATACATGTACAGCAAGCAGTAACAGTACCGACTACTGTATGACAAGCGCTGTTGACCACTCTCACGAGAGCTCACATCACTGGTGAGGACACTGAGGTGAGGGCCGCCCTGCTCCCTGGCCCCTTGGCTGGGGCAGGGACTGCCTCATGGCTGTGGGGGAGCTGCCTCTTGCAGGTCGCCCCTGACTACGGCCCCTACCCCATTCAGTGGAGCTGGGGTGTCTGCCCTACCTTGGGCCCGGGGCAGTGGGGGGAAGCGGGCAGGCGGGCACCCGCTGGGCATTACATGGCGCTGGGATTCTGCGGGCGCCGGCGGCGAGGGCCAGCTAGCTTCTGCTGCATGGAGTCGGCCAGGCTGGCGGGGGAGCCCGAGACTGTGGGGAAGTGGGTGAGCCTCGGGGTATGAGGCAGGATTTCCGCCGAGGACTCGTAGCTGTGTGAGAGACAGACAGAGATACAGGGAAAAAAAGAGATGGCAAGGAAAAGACTAAAGAAGGACAGAGACTTTTCTTTCCAGGGACAGGGAGCAGAACTGCTGCTCTTTTCTTTCTCTGAACTTTCAGGCTCTCTGGAAAGAACCTGCTATTACTCGGAGAAATAAAAAGGAAAGATGTATTGACAGGAGGGGGCACCAGGCAGCTGGTGCTAGAGATCTATGGGCTGTTGGAAACATCTCTCAGATACACTGTTGTATGAAAAATCAAGACTCAGAATGCTCCAAGAGTGTCACCCAAGAATATGCATCTGTAAACTTGCTTATAGGTGCAGAGGTGTCTCTGAACGTGGACACACTGTGTCAGAGCTGGTTTCTGTGGGGTGGCTGGGGCACTGAGGGTGTTGTCCCTCTTGTAGTTATGGAATTATGAACCACATAAATGTGTTGCCTATTGGGGAAAAAAGGGGAGAGGAAGCACCAATGAAAGGGAAACTAAAACAAAGGATAAGGTGGAGAATTAGGTTGAGACACAGGGAGAGAAGAGAGAAACCACCTACTTTTTCACTTCAACCTAAGACCCTCCCGAGGGGCGGGGTAGAAAGAGGGGCACAGAGTGCCTGTATGGTTGGGGGCTCAGAGCTTGACCTCCTGGGGACACAACAGGCCTGGAGCTGAGACTGGATGAGAGCCAGAGGGCAAGGGCAGGTCCCACCCCTGCCCCTGAAGTACCCCAAGTTCACTTGTAGCTTTGTGTCAGTCTGTAAGGTCCTGCCTGCCAAGAGATAAGGGCAGGCAGGCTGGGAGCCTGGGGCTTCTAGGCAGGGCAGGTACGGGGGAGGGTGAGTCACAGGTTCCCTCGGAGGCAGCCAGGTGCACAGAAGGCCCTGGCGGGTGGCTCCAGGGACAACTTGGAGGCTAGGCAGGTGGAGCTGGGTGGAAGGCCTGAGTGGGCAGCTTCAATTGCAGCTGGCAGCTATTTCTGGGTTCCTTGCAGGCGGGGTCAGTGGTGCTGGAGAGCAGACACCTGCTAGAGTCACGCAGGCTTTGGGGTGTGGCTGTGCATGGGTGTGGCTGGTGTGCGTATGGCCATGGGGAAGAAGTATGTGTAACAGAGAGAAACCAGCTAACTGTAGATTACAGTCATAGAGGCATCTGAGCAAGGACTGACACTTGATTTCTAATCTGGGACACTTTCCACAACACTGGAGCCCCCTTATTACTCCCGTATAAAAACTGAGGCCAGAGAAGGGGAAGGACATGCCTGAAGTCACACACATAGTGGCATAGTTGATGGGAACTCAGATCTCCTGAGAGTGAGGCAGCTTGTGGGTGGAGGAGGGTGGGGAATTCTCTATCAGCCAGTCCCTTTCTCAAGACCAGCTGGCCTTTGACTGTGGGGCCTATCTGGAGAGACCCAAGTCCTTGATTTCCTTGGTTCCTGGCCCAAAGAAAAAGTTCTTGCTGGTGCCCATAGGCCAGGCACACACATGCTGGTGGTCACAGTAAGGGGTGAGGCTGGTGGTGGGAACAACGTTCCCATGGCGACGTGTGCAAACAGCCCCAGCGGGCTCCACTGGCTGCCTGTAGGTGAACCTGTGCCGTGCAACTGTCTGCCTCTATCCCCCTTACCTGAACATCTCTGTCACTTCTCCCTTGACCAGTGCCACCAGGACAGGAAAGCCGATGCAGGCGGGGACCAGGTATAGGAGGGCAGGCTGTAAGAGGACACAGGGTAGTGAGGTAATGCTGGGTAGTCCACTCCTTTCCTGGACATGACAGGGACCGCTACTGTCAGGTTCACAGAGCAAGTCAGTGGCTGGGCAGATCCGGGGCTCCTGATTCCTGCACTGCCCCTTCCTGAGAGGGAAGGCAAGAGGCCCAAAGAAACTCAGGAACGCCAGGTGCTCAGGAGCCCAGCTGGCAGTACCTTAATTGCCTAGGGCATTAGGTTCACACATGCAGCCTCGGGGTCAGTACTATTCTCAGAGACCCACCTTCCCTAAATCTGGGCCTGGAAGTTCGAACTTTTAACGAATGCTCCAGGAGATGCTGGTACAATAACCTGACGATGGTGGTGGCACAGCTGCTATGGGTGGGGCGCTTCCTGTGGCCTGTATTGAGGTCACCCAGCTGGTCACTGGCTGTCTGAGGATGGCCTGGGCCTGAAGCCTGTGCTGAGCCTCCAGGTGGACCCGGGTTTGAGGCATGGCAATTATTCTAAGAGCGCTTCTTCATGGAGCACCTACGGAGCACACTGAGCTCAGGCCCCCGGCGGGTGTTTTGGTCCATCTCCATATCCGTTATGAATGTCTTCCTTGTGCACAGAAGGCTGAAGCTTTGGGAAGGGAGGGGACAGCCCAGGCCTCAGAGATTTAAATGGTTAACTGCAGACTTAAACTTGGGCATACTGGACTCTATAAAGCCACTTTTCCCCATGTATCTTCTGAAAGTTGGGGGTCTACTTGTCAACCCTCTATGCCCCCAATGCTCTCGGTGGCCTGAAGCCCCCACAAAGCCGCTGCTTCCTTCTCCACCTTCACCTTACCTACCCTACTCTGGCCACACCGGCCTCATCTTGGTCCTCATTGTCACCTTCGGCTTCAAGACTTCTGTATGTGTAGTTGCCCCTTTGCCTGGATCCCTCCTCAGCTGTGACTCCCATGGGGAGGCCTTCGCTTGCATGGAGTCGGGGTCTCTTGTCGCACACCCTGAAGGTCTCCTAAGATCCTTCACAGCATGTCCTGGCCATTTTGAACAGAACATCCCTGAGCCATTACAGACCGGAGTCTCTCCCCTACTAGACAGAACTCCATGAGGACAGACTTCACAGCTATCTTGTTCCGGGGTTGGATTCCTGGCACTCAGAAGGCGGCCAGGCACATACTAAGCAAACGGTGTCTTCACGGACACTCACAGAGGTGAGAGGCTGTCTTGGAGATAACGGGGTGAGGAGATATTATTCGTAAGGCCAAGCCAGCCTCTGGCCAGAGAATATCAGCGCCTGAGTTTTACAGATAATGCTACTGAGGTTCAGACGAGGGCAATGGCTTGTCACAGACAACACAACAGACAAGACAACAAGGGTGTCTGTAAGTGGCTGAGCTTGGATCTGAACTTGGGCAGCTGAGCTTCTCACACTGCATCACGTCTGGCTGGGAACTAGGCTTTGAGCCAAGAACATCAGCAATCACAGTGACAAAGGTCTACACCAAAACTTAAAGAGAGGCAGCCAAAGCAGTGCTCACAGCTGATGGGAGGGGCTCCTTTGGGAGGCAGCAAGTTTGTGATTATCAGAAGGACACAAGCCTATTATTTTCCTTCCTCTCAAGGCACTGGGGAACCTCTCCAAAGAAAGCTGTGCTAGGGAGAGGCTGAGAGGTACAGCTTGGGGTGGTGAGCAGTAGGCGAGGACTCCCAGCTTTCCATCCTGTCCTGGCTTTGCTGCGTGACCACGGCTGACCCGCTCCGCCCACTCTGCTCAGGGAGAACCCCCGGTCATCTCTAATGGCTGTTCTAGAAGGCTTCGAGACCCCTGGCTTGGGTTGGTTTTATTTTTTCTAAATCCTCACCTGAGGACATACTTATTGACTTTAGAGAGAGAGGGGGAGAGAAACGTTGATGTGAGAAACATCCCGACTAGGGCTCAAGCCCACCACCTTTTGGTGTATGGGATGATGCTCCAAGCAACTGAGCCACCCAGCCAGGGCTGGAGTGGCATTTTGATAAGAGGTTCAATGGTTGAAGACTGCATCCTTGGTAGGAGATCCTTGCCAAGGGACCTGCTGGCATTGAGATTGCCTGTGTCTTGAAGAGGGAGAGGGACTTCCTAGAACAGGCTCTCCTTATGTCCTGGGTCCCCCTTCCCAAGGTTTTCTGGAAGATGCCCACATGGAAAACCAAGAAGAATGGCTGGGCTGCTGCTTGGGAGCAGCACAGGCCTTGGCCCAGGGGATAGGAGTCCAGGGCTCCAGCTGGGGCCCAGCTTGACTCGCTAGGTAACCCAGGGAAGTTTCCTTTTCTGTCTGGACTACAGTGTCCCCCACAAAGTGAGGGCCACCCCTCTTGGCTCTGCCCAGCTGCGGGAGAGCTCCCAAAGCAATCCTCCTCCAAGTCTAGCCAAGGCAGAAGGCAAGCCTGCCACCTGGTGGCTACTGGGGGAATGGCTCTGAGCTTTGAACGGAGCACTTGTGTCCTCCTTGCCAAGTGTAGGTCCATCTCAGCTTCCACAGACCTCAAAGCTTTTTAGAGCCGAAGAGAATGAGAAGTGGCTCCCATTGATTCTTGGTCCCTCCATCGACGGGGTAGAGAACTCAACCTTTGGTAAGATAATACTAGTATCGACTTCATGCATACTGTAGATATGTAAATACTACGACGACTAAGTGAGTGCCTGGCCCAGAGTAACTGCTCCACAAATGGCTGTTGTGATGAATCTGAAGGGGTGTCTTCTGCGGCTGGTGCCCTGGTGGGGTGGAGGGAGGTGGAACAGCAACAATAATGACGGCTAAGACCACCTGGGCCAGGCATGATTCTAAGTACTTTACTTATATTAACCTGTTTCATCCTTAAGCAGCTCTAAGGTGGCTACTATTATTTACTCTCATTTTCTGTTTTTATCCATCCATGAGGAAAATCAAGCATTACGTTCAGCAACCTGCTCAGAGTCCTGCCCGGCTCCCCTGGCCTCCTTGCCACATGGCCTTTCCCAGAGCTGGGGGTTCAGAGCCTGGGTTCGCTTTCTCTGTGACACAGGTTTGAATCTTGGCTCCACCGCATACTTGCTGCCTGGCCTCTGAATTCCAGTTTCCTCATCTGTTTGTAATGACTCTCATGAAGTACCAAGCAGGGCCTGGTACATGGGAAGGGCTTTTATTTACAGTAACGAGTAGTTCTTGTCTGCTTGCTTTGCCCTCCCAGTCTTCCCCTCTTCAGGTCTCACTGCCAAGAGCTCCCAGCCCCCACCCCTCCCTGGTTCACTCTGGGGCAACTTCATAGCCATCTTGGTGAGACAAGGAAGCAGCGCCTGGCCAGCCTGAGGATGGGGGGTGGGGGAGAGGGACCTCAATACCCTATCACTCACCTGGCCCAGTGAGCACCAGGCTGACATACCCAACACCCACCTCAACCCCATACTTCTGTTTCCTCCCTACTGAGGCTGAGAAGTTACACCCTCTCTTTCTTAGGGCCACGTGACACTGATTTAGCCCATGAGAGATATGAGCAAAAATCTGCTGATTCTGGGGAAGGATCAGCTGCCTCTCGCACACCCCCCAACTGGGGACCTGGCCCGCAACCCAGGGCATATGCCCAGACGGAATCAAACTGGAGACCTTTTGGTTCACAGGCTGGCACCCAATCCACAGCCACACTGGCCAGGTTGGTCTTGCCCTTTTGACGAAGGCATCTGGCACAGCCGGCATTGCTTTTCCTACTCCTTGCCATTCAAGCCTGTGCTGCCTGAAGCAGGGGCATCATCTTGCAACAGCCACGAGTGAAAGGCCGAGAGAAACAGACATGCCTGCTCTGACGTCACTGGGTAACGCCTACCTCTGTATGTGACAAACACACCCTGTGGCTTCCTGTTACCTGCAGAGAAGCATCCTGATACACTGAGGGAAGCCCTGCTCACCTGGGCGTGCTTAAAGATGTGCATGATGAAGATGGTAAGGCCCAGGCCGAAGATGTAGGCCGCGAAGCTGGTGTAGAAGTAGGTGTGGGTGTTCTTCTTCAAGCTTCAGGGAAGGGATGGGAGAAAGAGAAGGAAGGTTAGATGCAGGCATCCCTTCTGAGAGGGCAGCTGGGGAGATCCTGGAGGCTGTGAGGTGGCTGAGAGCCCTGGGCTGGGACAACCCAGGGAGGGGGGTGCACTCTGGAGCTGACCCAGCTATGTGCCTCTACACCAGTCACTTTCTTTTTCTCAGCCTCAGTTCACTCATCCGCGAAATGGGAAACCACAAGCTGTCTCTTTGGTGGTTATAAATATCAAATGCTATAACCTAGAACATCGGCTTAAGATTCTAGCCAGCATAAAAATCACCTGGAAGCCCTGGCTGGTAGCACAGTGGATAAGGTGCCGGCCTGGGAACCCAAAGGTCGCAGGTTCGATTCCCCAGCCAGGGCACATAACCAGGTTGCAAACCAGGTCTCCAGTCAAGTCTGTGGCTGGAGGCAGGTGAAACGCAACCATACATTGATGTCTCTCTCCCTCTCTGCCTCTCTCCCTTCCCCTCTTTCTAAAAAT